>OY821517.1:259838788-260244269 GCA_963682025.1 Cordilura impudica | reverse complement strand
TATAGCAGGAGTCCAGTCAAAATTCGTGGGGTGTATCATACATCTTTTTGTTCGCCTCATCATAGGGAATCCAACGATATACTATTCGTTGTTCTGGTCCTCGTGGTTGGTACCGAATTCGTTTTTAAAATATAGAAAACTATAGAAAAGGCAAAAGATTCCAAAATCCAATTATATGGATACCGTTCTCAGAGCTATAGCAGGAGTCCAGTCAAAATTCGTAGGGCGTGTCATATATCATTTTGTTCGCCTCGTCATAGGGAATCCAACGATATATTATTCGTTGTTCTGGTCCTCGTGGTTGGTTCCGAATTCGTTTTTAAAGTATAGAAAAGTATAGAAAAGGCAAAAAATTCCAAAATCCAATTGTATGGATACTTTCTCAGAGCTATAGCAGGAGTCCAGTCAAAATTCGTGGGGCGCATCATATATCACTTTGTTCGCCTCGTCACAAGGAATCCAACGATATAGTACTCGTTGTTCTGATCCTCGTCGTTGGTACCGAATTCGTTTTTAAAGTATAGAAAAGTATAGAAAAGGCAAAAAATTCCAAAATCCAATTATATGGACACATTCTCAGAGCTATAGCAGGAGTCCAGTCAAAATTCGTGGGGTGTATCATACATCTTTTTGTTCGTCTTGTCATAAGGAATCCATCGATATATAATTTGTTGTTCTGGTCCTCGTGGTTGGTACCGAATTCGTTTTGAAATATAGAAAAGTATAGAAAAGGCAAAAAATTCCAAAATCCAATGATATGGACACATTCTCAGAGCTATAGCAGGAGTCCAGTCAAAATTCGTGGGGCGTATCATATATCATTTTGTTCGCCTCGTCATAGGGAATCCAACGATATATTATTCGTTGTTATGGTCCTCCTGGTTGGTACCGAATTCGTTTTTAAAGTATAGAAAAGTATAGAAAAGCAAATTCCAAAATCCAATTATATGGATACCCTTCTCAGAGCTATAGCAGGAGTTCAGTCAAAATTCTTGGTGCGTATCATACATCTTTTTGTTCGTCTTGTTACAAGGAATTCAACGATATATTAATCATTGTTCTGGTCCTCGTGGTTGGTACCGAATTCGTTTTTAAAGTATAGAAAAGGCAAAAAATTCCAAAATCCAATTATATGGATATCGTTCTCAGAGCTATAACAGGAGTCCAGTCAAAATCCGTGGGGCGTATCATATATTATTTTGTTCGCCTCGTCATGAGGAATCCAACGATATATTATTCGTTGTTATGGTCCTCCTGGTTGGTACCGAATTCGTTTTTAAAGTATAGAAAAGTATAGAAAAGGCAAAAAAAATCCAAAATCCAATTATATGGATACCGTTCTCAGAGCTATAACAGGAGTCCAGTCAAAATCCGTGGGGCGTATCATATATTATTTTGTTCGCCTCGTCATAAGGAATCCAACGATATATTAATCGTTGTTCTGGTCCTCGTGGTTGGTACCGAATTCGTTTTTAAAGTATAGAAAAGTATAGAAAAGGCAAAAAATTACAAAATCCAATTATATAGATACCGTTCTCAGAGCTATAACAGGGGTCCAGTCAAAATCCGTGGGGCGTATCATATATTATTTTGTTCGCCTCGTCATGAGGAATCCAACGATATATTATTCGTTGTTATGGTCCTCCTGGTTGGTCCCGAATTCGTTTTTAAAGTACAGAAAAGTATAGAAAAGGCAAAAAACTCCAAAATCCAATTATATGGATACCATTCTCAGAGCTATAGCAGGAGTCCAGTCAAAATTCTTGGGGCATATCATATATCATTTTGTTCGCCTCGTCATAGGGAATCCAACGATATATTATTCGTTGTTCTGGTCCTCATGGTTGGTACCGAATTCGTTTTTAAAGTATAGAAAAGGCAAAAAATTCCAAAATCCAATTATATGGATACCGTTCTCAGAGCTATAGCAGGAGTTCAGTCAAAATTCTTGGTGCGTATCATACATCTTTTTGTTCGTCTCGTCCTAAGGAATCCAACGATATATTAATCATTGTTCTGGTCCTCGTGGTTGGTACCAAATTCGTTTTTAAAGTACAGAAAAGTATAGAAAAGGCAAAAAACTCCAAAATCCAATTATATGGATACCATTCTCAGAGCTATAGCAGGAGTCCAGTCAAAATTCTTGGGGCATATCATATATCATTTTGTTCGCCTCGTCATAGGGAATCCAACGATATATTATTCGTTGTTATGGTCCTCCTGGTTGGTCCCGAATTCGTTTTTAAAGTACAGAAAAGTATAGAAAAGGCAAAAAACTCCAAAATCCAATTATATGGATACCATTCTCAGAGCTATAGCAGGAGTCCAGTCAAAATTCTTGGGGCATATCATATATCATTTTGTTCGCCTCGTCATAGGGAATCCAACGATATATTATTCGTTGTTCTGGTCCTCATGGTTGGTACCGAATTCGTTTTTAAAGTATAGAAAAGGCAAAAAATTCCAAAATCCAATTATATGGATACCGTTCTCAGAGCTATAACAGGAGTCCAGTCAAAATCCGTGGGGCGTATCATATATTATTTTGTTCGCCTCGTCATAAGGAATCCAACGATATATCATTCGTTGTTCTGGTTCTCGAATCCATCTTTAAAGTATAGAAAAGTATAGAAAAGGCAAAAAATTCCAAAATCCAATTATATGGATACCATTCTCAGAGCTATAGCAGGAGTCCAGTCAAAATTCGTGGGGCATATCATATATCATTTTGTTCATCTTATCGTAAGGAATCCAACGATATATTATTCGTTGTTCTGGTCCTCGTGGTTGGTACCGAATTCGTTTAGAAAGTATAGAAAAGTATACAAAAGGCAAAAGATTCCAAAATCCAATTATAAGGATACCTTCTCGTCATAAGGAATCCAACGATATATCATTCGTTGTTCTGGTCCTCGAATCCATTTTTAAAGTATAGAAAAGTATAGAAAAGGCAAAAAATTCCAAAATCCAATTATATGGATACTTTCTCAGAGCTATAGCAGGAGTCCAGTCAAAATTCGTGGGGCGTATCATATATCATTTTGTTCGCCTCGTCATGGGGAATCCAACGGTATATTATTTGTTGTTCTGGTCCTCGTGGATGGTACCGAATGCGTTTTTAAAGTATAGAAAAGTATAGAAAAGGCAAAAAATTCCAAAATCAAATTATATGGATACTTTCTCAGAGCTATAGCAGGAGTCCAATCAAAATTCGTGGGGCTTATCATATATAATTTTGTTCGCCTCGTCATAGGGAATCCAACGATATATTATTCGTTGTTCTGGTCCTCGTGGTTGGTACCGAATTCGTTTTTAAAGTATAGAAAAGTATAGAAAAGGCAAAAAATTCCAAAATCCAATTATATGGATACCACTCTCAGAGCTATAGCAGGAGTCCAGTCAAAATTCGTGGGGCTTATCATATATAATTTTGTTCGCCTCGTCATAGGGAATCCAACGATATATTACTCGTTGTTCTGGTCCTCGTGGTTGGTACCGAATTCGTTTTTAAAGTATAGAAAAGTATAGAAAAGGCAAAAAATTCCAAAATCCAATTATATGGATACCACTCTCAGAGCTATAGCAGGAGTCCAGTCAAAATTCGTGGGGCTTATCATATATAATTTTGTTCGCCTCGTCATAGGGAATCCAACGATATATTACTCGTTGTTCTGGTCCTCGTGGTTGGTACCGAATTCGTTTTTAAAGTATAGAAAAGTATAGAAAAGGCAAAAAATTCCAAAATCCAATTATATGGATACTTTCTCAGAGCTATAGCAGGAGTCCAGTCAAAATTCGTGGGGCGTGTCATATATCATTGTGTTCTTCTCGTCATAAGGAATCCAACGATATAGTACTCGTTGTTCTGATCCTCGTCGTTGGTACCGAATTCGTTTTTAAAGTATAGAAAAGTATAGAAAAGGCAAAAAATTCCAAAATCCAATTATATGGACACCCTTCTCAGAGCTATAGCAGGAGTCCAGTCAAAATTCGTGGGGCGTGTCATATATCATTGTGTTCTTCTCGTCATAAGGAATCCAACGATATAGTACTCGTTGTTCTGATCCTCGTCGTTGGTACCGAATTCGTTTTTAAAGTATAGAAAAGTATAGAAAAGGAAAAAAATTCCAAAATCCAATTATATGGACACCCTTCTCAGAGCTATAGCAGGAGTCCAGTCAAAATTCGTGGGGCGTATCATATATCATTTTGTTCGCCTCGTCATAGGGAATCTAACGATATATTACTCGTTGTTCTGGTCCTCGTGGTTGGTACCGAATTCGTTTTTAAAGTATAGAAAAGTATAGAAAAGGCAAAAAATTCCAAAATCCAATTATATGGATACTTTCTCAGAGCTATAGCAGGAGTCCAGTCAAAATTCGTGGGGCGTATCATATATCATTGTGTTCTTCTCGTCATAAGGAATCCAACGATATAGTACTCGTTGTTCTGATCCTCGTCGTTGGTACCGAATTCGTTTTTAAAGTATAGAAAAGTATAGAAAAGGCAAAAAATTCCAAAATCCAATTATATGGACACCCTTCTCAGAGCTATAGCAGGAGTCCAGTCAAAATTCGTGGGGCGTATCATACACCATTTTGTTCACCTCGTCATAGGGAATCCAACGATATATTACTCGTTGTTCTGGTCCTCGTGGTTGGTACCGAATTCGTTTTTAAAGTATAGAAAAATATAGAAAAGGCAAAAAATTCCAAAATCCAATTATATGGATACTTTCTCAGAGCTATAGCAGGAGCGCAGTCAAAATTCGTGGGGCGTATCATATATCATTTTGTTCGCCTCGTCATAGGGAATCCAACGATATATTACTCGTTGTTCTGGTCCTCGTGGTTGGTACCGAATTCGTTTTTAAAGTATAGAAAAGTATAGAAAAGGCAAAAAATTCCAAAATCCAATTATATGGATACTTTCTCAGAGCTATAGCAGGAGTCCAGTCAAAATTCGTGGGGCGTGTCATATATCATTGTGTTCTTCTCGTCATAAGGAATCCAACGATATAGTACTCGTTGTTCTGATCCTCGTCGTTGGTACCGAATTCGTTTTTAAAGTATAGAAAAGTATAGAAAAGGCAAAAAATTCCAAAATCCAATTATATGGACACCCTTCTCAGAGCTATAGCAGGAGTCCAGTCAAAATTCGTGGGGCGTATCATACACCATTTTGTTCACCTCGTCATAGGGAATCCAACGATATATTACTCGTTGTTCTGGTCCTCGTGGTTGGTACCGAATTCGTTTTTAAAGTATAGAAAAGTATAGAAAAGGCAAAAAATTCCAAAATCCAATTATATGGATACTTTCTCAGAGCTATAGCAGGAGCGCAGTCAAAATTCGTGGGGCGTATCATATATCATTTTGTTCGCCTCGTCATAGGGAATCCAACGATATATTACTCGTTGTTCTGGTCCTCGTGGTTGGTACCGAATTCGTTTTTAAAGTATAGAAAAGGCAAAAAATTCCAAAATCCAATTATATGGATACTTTCTCAGAGCTATAGCAGGAGTCCAGTCAAAATTCGTGGGGCGTATCATATATCATTGTGTTCTTCTCGTCATAAGGAATCCAACGATATAGTACTCGTTGTTCTGATCCTCGTCGTTGGTACCGAATTCGTTTTTAAAGTATAGAAAAGTATAGAAAAGGCAAAAAATTCCAAAATCCAATTATATGGACACCCTTCTCAGAGCTATAGCAGGAGTCCAGTCAAAATTCGTGGGGCGTATCATACACCATTTTGTTCACCTCGTCATAGGGAATCCAACGATATATTACTCGTTGTTCTGGTCCTCGTGGTTGGTACCGAATTCGTTTTTAAAGTATAGAAAAGTATAGAAAAGGCAAAAAATTCCAAAATCCAATTATATGGACACCTCGTCGTCATAAGGAATCCAACGATATATTAATTGTTGTTCTGCTCCTCGTGGTTGGTACCGAATTCGTTTTTAAAGTATAGAAAAGGCAAAAAATTCCAAAATCCAATTATATGGACACCCTTCTCAGAGCTATAGCAGGAGTCCAGTCAAAATTCGTGGGGCGTATCATACACCATTTTGTTCACCTCGTCATAGGGAATCCAACGATATATTATTCGTTGTTCTGGTCCTCGTGGTTGGTTCCGAATTCGTTTTTAAAGTATAGAAAAGTATAGAAAAGGCAAAAAATTCCAAAATCCAATTATATGGATACTTTCTCAGAGCTATAGCAGGAGTCCAGTCAAAATTCGTGGGGCGTATCATATATGATTTTGTTCGTCTCATCATAAAGAATCCTACGATATATTACTCGTTGTTCTGGTCCTCGTGGTTGGTACCGAATTCGTTTTTAAAGTATAGAAAAGTATAGAAAAGGCAAAAAATTCCAAAATCCAATTATATGGACACCCTTCTCAGAGCTATAGCAGGAGTCCAGTCAAAATTCGTGGGGCATATAATATATCATTTTGTTCTTCTCGTCATAAGGAATTCAACGATATATTATTCGTTGTTCTGATCCTCGTGGATGGTACCGAATTCGTTTTTAAAGTATAGAAAAGTATAGAAAAGGCAAAAAATTCCAAAATCCAATTATATGGATACTTTCTCAGAGCTATAGCAGGAGTCCAGTCAAAATTCGTGGGGCGTATCATATATCATTTTGTTCGCCTCGTCATGGGGAATCCAACGATATATTATTTGTTGTTCTGGTCCTCGTGGTTGGTACCGAAGTCGTTTTTAAAGTATAGAAAAGTATAGAAAAGGCAAAAAATTCCAAAATCCAATTATATGGACACCCTTCTCAGAGCTATAGCAGGAGTCCAGTCAAAATTCGTGGGGCATATCATATATCATTTTGTTCTTCTCGTCATAAGGAATTCAACGATATATTATTCGTTGTTCTGATCCTCGTGGATGGTACCGAATTCGTTTTTAAAGTATAGAAAAGTATAGAAAAGGCAAAAAATTCCAAAATCCAATTATATGGATACTTTCTCAGAGCTATAGCAGGAGTCCAGTCAAAATTCGTGGGGCGTATCATATATCATTTTGTTCGCCTCGTCATGGGGAATCCAACGATATATTATTTGTTGTTCTGGTCCTCGTGGTTGGTACCGAAGTCGTTTTTAAAGTATAGAAAAGTATAGAAAAGGCAAAAAATTCCAAAATCCAATTATATGGATACCATTCTCAGAGCTATAGCAGGAGTCCAGTCAAAATTCGTGGGGCGTGTCATATATCATTTTGTTCTTCTCGTCATAAGGAATCCAACGATATATTATTCGTTGTTCTGATCCTCGTGGATGGTACCGAATTCGTTTTTAAAGTATAGAAAAGTATAGAAAAGGCAAAAAATTCCAAAATCCAATGATATGGACACATTCTCAGAGCAATAGCAGGAGTCCAGTCAAAATTTGTGGGGCGTATCATATATCGTTTTGTTCGTCTTGTCATAGGGAATCCAACGATATGTTATCCGTTGTTCTGGTCCTCGTGGTTGGTACCGAATTCGTTTTTAAAGTATAGAAAAGTATAGAAAAGGCAAAAAATTCCAAAATCCAATGATATGGACACATTCTCAGAGCAATAGCAGGAGTCCAGTCAAAATTTGTGGGGCGTATCATATATCGTTTTGTTCGTCTTGTCATAGGGAATCCAACGATATGTTATCCGTTGTTCTGGTCCTCGTGATTGGTACCGAGTTCGTTTTTAAAGTATAGAAAAGTATAGAAAAGGCAAAAAGTTCAAAAATCCAATTATATGGATACCATTCTCAGAGCTATAGCAGGAGTCCAGTCAAAATTCGTGGGGCGTATCATATATCATTTTGTTCGTCTCATCATAAAGAATCCTACGATATATTACTCGTTGTGCTGGTCCTCGTGGTTGGTACCGAATTCGTTTTTAAAGTATAGAAAAGTATAGAAAAGGCAAAAAATTCCAAAATCCAATTATATGGATACCACTCTCAGAGCTATAGCAGGAGTCCAGTCAAAATTCGTGGGGCGTATCATATATCATTTTGTTCGCCTCGTCATGGGGAATCCAACGATGTATTACTTGTTGTTCTGGTCCTTGTGGTTGGTACCGAATTCGTTTTTAAAGTATAGAAAAGTATAGAAAAGGCAAAAAATTCCAAAATCCAATTATATGGATACCATTCTCAGAGCTATAGCAGGAGTCCAGTCAAAATTCATGGGGCGTGTCATATATCATTTTGTTCTTCTCGTCATAAGGAATCCTACGATATATTACTCGTTGTTCTGGTCCTCGTGGTTGGTACCGAATTCGTTTTTAAAGTATAGAAAAGTATAGAAAAGGCAAAAAGTTCAAAAATCCAATTATATGGATACTATTCTCAGAGCTATAGCAGGAGTCCTGTCAAAATTCGTGGGGCGTATCATATATCATTTTGTTCGCCTCGTCATAGGGAATCCAACGATATATTAATTGTTGTTCTGGTCCTCGTGGTTGGTTCCGAATTCGTTTTTAAAGTATAGAAAAGTATAGAAAAGGCAAAAAATTCCAAAATCCATTTATATGGATATATTCTCGTCATAAGGAATCCAACGATATATTACTCGTTGTTCTGGTCCTCGTGGTTGGTACCGAATTCGTTTTTAAAGTATAGAAAAGTATAGAAAAGGCAAAAAATTCCAAAATCCAATTATATGGATACTTTCTCAGAGCTATAGCAGGAGTCCTGTCAAAATTCGTGGGGCGTATCATATATCATTTTGTTCGCCTCGTCATAAAGAATCCTACGATATATTACTCGTTGTTCTGGTCCTCGTGGTTGGTACCGAATTCGTTTTTAAAGTATAGAAAAGTATAGAAAAGGCAAAAAATTCCAAAATCCAATTATATGGATACTTTCTCAGAGCTATAGCAGGAGTCCAGTCAAAATTCGTGGGGCGTATCATATATCATTTTGTTCTTCTCGTCATAAGGAATCCAACGATATATTATCCGTTGTTCTGATCCTCGTGGATGGTACCGAATTCGTTTTTAAAGTATAGAAAAGTATAGAAAAGGCAAAAAATTCCAAAATCCAATGATATGGACACATTCTCAGAGCAATAGCAGGAGTCCAGTCAAAATTTGTGGGGCGTATCATATATCGTTTTGTTCGCCTCGTCATGGGGAATCCAACGATATATTATTTGTTGTTCTGGTCCTCGTGGTTGGTACCGAAGTCGTTTTTAAAGTATAGAAAAGTATAGAAAAGGCAAAAAGTTCAAAAATCCAATTATATGGATACCATTCTCAGAGCTATAGCAGGAGTCCAGTCAAAATTCGTGGGGCGTGTCATATATCATTTTGTTCTTCTCGTCATAAGGAATCCAACGATATATTATCCGTTGTTCTGATCCTCGTGGATGGTACCGAATTCGTTTTTAAAGTATAGAAAAGTATAGAAAAGGCAAAAAATTCCAAAATCCAATGATATGGACACATTCTCAGAGCAATAGCAGGAGTCCAGTCAAAATTTGTGGGGCGTATCATATATCGTTTTGTTCGTCTTGTCATAGGGAATCCAACGATATGTTATCCGTTGTTCTGGTCCTCGTGGTTGGTACCGAATTCGTTTTTAAAGTATAGAAAAGTATAGAAAAGGCAAAAAATTCCAAAATCCAATTATATGGACACCTTGTCGTCATAAGGAATCCAACGATATATTAATTGTTGTTCTGGTCCTCGTGGTTGGTACCGAATTCGTTTTTAAAGTATAGAAAAGTATAGAAAAGGCAAAAAATTCCAAAATCCAATTATATGGACACCTTGTCGTCATAAGGAATCCAACGATATATTCATTGTTGTTCTGGTCCTCGTGGTTGGTACCGAATTCGTTTTTAAAGTATAGAAAAGTATAGAAAAGGCAAAAAATTCCAAAATCCAATTATATGGACACCTTGTCGTCATAAGGAATCCAACGATATATTACTCGTTTTTCTGGTCCTCGTGGTTGGTACCGAATTCGTTTTTAAAGTATAGAAAAGTATAGAAAAGCAAATTCCAAAATCAAATTATATGGATACCACTCTCAGAGCTATAGCAGGAGTCCAGTCAAAATTCGTGGGGCGTATCATATATCATTTTGTTCGCCTCGTCATGGGGAATCCAACGATATTGTACTCGTTGTTCTGGTCCTCGTGGTTGGTACCGCATTCGTTTTGAAAGTATAGAAAAGTATAGAAAAAGCAAAAGATTCCAAAATCCAATTATATGGATACCTTCTCAGAGCTATAGCAGGAGTCCAGTCAAAATTCGTGGGGCGTATCATATATCATTTTGTTCGCCTCGTCATGGGGAATCCAACGATATATTATTCGTTGTTCTGGTCCTCGTGGTTGGCACAAAATCCAATTATATGGATACCATTCTCAGAGCTATAGCAGGAGTCCAGTCAAAATTCGTGGGGCGTGTCATATATCAGTTTGTTCTTCTCGTTATAAGGAATCCAACGATATATTATTCGTTGTTCTGATCCTCGTGGATGGTACCGAATTCGTTTTTAAAGTATAGAAAAGTATAGAAAAGGCAAAAAATTCCAAAATCCAATTATATGGATACTTTCTCAGAGCTATAGCAGGAGTCCAGTCAAAATTCGTGGGGCGTATCATATATTAGTTTGTTCTTCTCGTTATAAGGAATCCAACGATATATTATTCGTTGTTCTGATCCTCGTGGATGGTACCGAATTCGTTTTTAAAGTATAGAAAAGTATAGAAAAGGCAAAAAATTCCAAAATCCAATTATATGGATACTTTCTCAGAGCTATAGCAGGAGTCCAGTCAAAATTCTTGGTGCGTATCATACATCTTTTTGTTCATCTTGTCATAAGGAATCCAACGATATACTATTCATTGTTCTGGTCCTCGTGGTTGGTGCCGAATTCGTTTTTAAAGTATAGAAAAGTATAGAAAAGCAAATTCCAAAATCCAATTATATGGATACTTTCTCAGAGCTATAGCAGGAGTCCAGTCAAAATTCGTGGGGCGTGTCATATATCATTTTGTTCTTCTCGTTATAAGGAATCCAACGATATATTATTCGTTGTTCTGATCCTCGTGGATGGTACCGAATTCGTTTTTAAAGTATAGAAAAGTATAGAAAAGGCAAAAAATTCCAAAATCCAATTATATGGATACTTTCTCAGAGCTATAGCAGGAGTCCAGTCAAAATTCGTGGGGCGTATCATATATCATTTTGTTCGCCTCGTCATGGGGAATCCAACGATATATTATTCGTTGTTCTGGTCCTCGTGGTTGGCACAAAATCCAATTATATGGATACCATTCTCAGAGCTATAGCAGGAGTCCAGTCAAAATTCGTGGGGCGTGTCATATATCAGTTTGTTCTTCTCGTTATAAGGAATCCAACGATATATTATTCGTTGTTCTGATCCTCGTGGATGGTACCGAATTCGTTTTTAAAGTATAGAAAAGTATAGAAAAGGCAAAAAATTCCAAAATCCAATTATATGGATACTTTCTCAGAGCTATAGCAGGAGTCCAGTCAAAATTCGTGGGGCGTATCATATATCATTTTGTTCGCCTCGTCATGGGGAATCCAACGATATATTATTCGTTGTTCTGGTCCTCGTGGTTGGCACAAAATCCAATTATATGGATACCATTCTCAGAGCTATAGCAGGAGTCCAGTCAAAATTCGTGGGGTGTATCATACATCTTTTTGTTCGTCTTGTCATAAGGAATCCATCGATATATAATTTGTTGTTCTGGTCCTCGTGGTTGGTACCGAATTCGTTTTGAAAGTATAGAAAAGTATAGAAAAGGCAAAAAATTCCAAAATCCAATGATATGGATATCTTCTCGTCATAAGGAATCCAACGATATATTACTCGTTGTTCTGGCCCTCGTGGTTGGTACCGAATTCGTTTTTAAGGTATAGAAAAGGCAAAAAATTCCAAAATCCAGTTATATGGATACCACTCTCAGAGCTATAGAAGGAGGCCAGTCAAAATTCGTGGGGCGTGTCATACATCTTTTTGTTCGTCTTGTCATAAGGAATCCATCGATATACTATTCGTTGTTCTGGTCCTCGTGGTTGGTACCGAATTCGTTTTTAAAGTATAGAAAACTATAGAAAAGGAAAAAAATTCCAAAATCCAATTATATGGATACCCTTCTCAGAGCTATAGCAGGAGTCCAGTCAAAATGCGTGGGGCGTGTCATATACCGTTTTGTTCGCCTTGTCATAAGAAATCCAACGATATATTACTCGTTGTTGTGGTCCTCGTGGTTGGTACCGAATTCGTTTTCAAATTATAGAAAAGTATAGAAAAGGCAAAAAAAATTCCAAAATCCAATTATATGGATACCTTCTCGTCATAAGGAATCCAACGATATACTATTCGTTGTTGTGGTCCTCGTGGTTGGTACCGAATTCGTTTTGAAAGTATAGAAAAGTATAGAAAAGGCAAAAAATTCCAAAATCCAATGATATGGACACATTCTCAGAGCAATATCAGGAGTTCAGTCAACATTCGTGGGGCTTATTATATACCATTTTGTTCGCCTCGTCATAGGGAATCCAACGATATATTATTCGTTGTTCTGGTCCTCGCGGTTGGTTCCGAATTCGTTTTGAAAGTATAGAAAAGTATAGAAAAGGCAAAAAATTTCAAAATCCAATTATATGGATACCCTTCTCAGAGCTATAGCAGGAGTCCAGTCAAAATGCGTGGGGCGTGTCATATACCGTTTTGTTCGCCTTGTCATAAGAAATCCAACGATATATTACTCGTTGTTGTGGTCCTCGTGGTTGGTACCGAATTCGTTTTCAAATTATAGAAAAGTATAGAAAAGGCAAAAAAAATTCCAAAATCCAATTATATGGATACCTTCTCGTCATAAGGAATCCAACGATATACTATTCGTTGTTGTGGTCCTCGTGGTTGGTACCGAATTCGTTTTGAAAGTATAGAAAAGTATAGAAAAGGCAAAAAATTCCAAAATCCAATGATATGGACACATTCTCAGAGCAATATCAGGAGTTCAGTCAACATTCGTGGGGCTTATCATATACCATTTTGTTCGCCTCGTCATAGGGAATCCAACGATATATTATTCGTTGTTCTGGTCCTCGCGGTTGGTTCCGAATTCGTTTTGAAAGTATAGAAAAGTATAGAAAAGGCAAAAAATTTCAAAATCCAATTATATGGATACCCTTCTCAGAGCTATAGCAGGAGTCCAGTCAAAATGCGTGGGGCGTGTCATATACCGTTTTGTTCGCCTTGTCATAAGAAATCCAACGATATATTACTCGTTGTTGTGGTCCTCGTGGTTGGTACCGAATTCGTTTTCAAATTATAGAAAAGTATAGAAAAGGCAAAAAAAATTCCAAAATCCAATTATATGGATACCTTCTCGTCATAAGGAATCCAACGATATACTATTCGTTGTTGTGGTCCTCGTGGTTGGTACCGAATTCGTTTTGAAAGTATAGAAAAGTATAGAAAAGGCAAAAAATTCCAAAATCCAATGATATGGACACATTCTCAGAGCAATATCAGGAGTTCAGTCAACATTCGTGGGGCTTATCATATACCATTTTGTTCGCCTCGTCATAGGGAATCCAACGATATATTATTCGTTGTTCTGGTCCTCGCGGTTGGTTCCGAATTCGTTTTGAAAGTATAGAAAAGTATAGAAAAGGCAAAAAATTCCAAAATCCAATTATATGGACACCCTTCTCAGAGCTATAGCAGGAGTCCAGTCAAAATTCATGGGGCGTGTCATATATCATTTTGTTCGCCTCATCATAGGGAATCCAACGATATATTATTCGTTGTTCTGGTCCTCGTGGTTGGTACCGAATGCGTTTTTAAGGTATAGAAAAGTATAGAAAAGCAAATTGCAAAATCCAGCTATATGGATACCATTCTCAGAGCTATAGAAGGAGGCCAGTCAAAATTCGTGGGGCTTTCATATATCATTTTGTTCGCCTCATCATAGGGAATCCAACGATATATTATTCGTTGTTCTGGTCCTGGTGGTTGGTACCGAATTCGTTTTTAAATTATAGAAAAGTATAGAAAAGGCAAAAAAAATTCCAAAATCCAATTATAAGGATACCTTCTCGTCATAAGGAATCTAACGATATACTATTCGTTGTTGTGGTCCTCGTGGTTGGTACCGAATTCGTTTTTATAGTATAGAAAAGTATAGAAAAGGCAAAAGATTCCAAAATCCAATTATATGAATACCATTCTCAGAGCTATAGAAGGAGTCCAGTCAAAATTCTTGGTGCGTATCATACATCTTTTTGTTCGCCTTGTCATAAGGAATCCAACGATATGGTACCCGTTGTTCTGATCCTTGTGGTTGGTACCGAATTCGTTTTTAAAGTATAGAAAAGTATAGAAAAGGAAAAAAATTCCAAAATCCAATTATATGGATACCCTTCTCAGAGCTATAGCAGGAGTCCAGTCAAAATTCGTGGGGCGTATCATATATCATTTTGTTCGACTCGTCACAAGGAATCCAACGATATGGTACCCGTTGTTCTGATCCTCGTGGTTGGTACCGAATTCGTTTTTAAAGTATAGAAAAGTATAGAAAAGGAAAAAAATTCCAAAATCCAATTATATGGATACCCTTCTCAGAGCTATAGCAGGAGTCCAGTCAAAATTCGTGGGGCGTATCATATATCATTTTGTTCGCCTCGTCATAAGGAATCCAACGATATATTATTCGCTGTTCTGATCCTCGTGGTTGGTACCGAATTCGTTTTTAAAGTATAGAAAAGTATAGAAAAGGCAAAAAATTCCAAAATCCAATTATATGGATATCTTCTCGTCATAAGGAATCCAACGATATATTACTCGTTGTTCTGGTCCTCGTGGTTGGTACCGAGTTCGTTTTTAAGGTATAGAAAAATATAGAAAAGCAAATTCCAAAATCCAGTTATATGGATACCATTCTCAGAGCTATAGCAGGAGTCCAGTCAAAATTCGTGGGGCGCATCATTCATATTTTTGTTCGTCTTGTCATAAGGAATCCATCGATATATCCAAAATCCAATTATATGGATACCCTTCTCAGAGCTATAGCAGGAGTCCAGTCAAAATGCGTGGGGCGTGTCATATATCATTTTGTTCGCCTCATCATAGGGAATCCAACGATATATTATTCGTTGTTCTGGTCCTCGTGGTTGGTACCGAATTCGTTTTTTATACCCTATACCACTATGTGGTTTGGGTATAATGACTTACTGTTTGTAACAACCAAAAATATTTGACCTACACCCATCTTTAATTATACCGATCGAATCAGAATCACTATCTGATTCGATTTAACGATGTCCGTCTGTCTGTGTGTCCATGTAAAGCTTGTAATCAAACTGCAGGTCGCAAATATGAATATATTTTGACGAAATTTGGTATTTGATCTTTTATTGAAATTGGTAAGAATCGGTCCATTTTCAGACCTAGCCCGCATACAAATGACCCCTATGAAATCAACATATATTGCCATAAGATCCAAATTATCATACAAATCTTAGTCAAATTGGGTTTGTATATGTTTATTACATCCATTAATCAGTAGTCCAAAAATGATCCCTATTGGACAACTCTTAGTCATAGGCCCCATATAGAGCTGCTTCCTGGTCTTCACTTAAATCTATCAAATAACAAAAATATTGCACTGATTCTTCTAAAATTTTGTTTGTATATATTTTTACAAAATAGAAGAGACTTTGCCAAACATGGTCAGGATCGGTCCATTTCTGGGCATAGTCCCCATATAGATATAGCATCCGATATGAACTTTTTCATATCTGCAGCCGAAAAAATTAATAAAAATCCCACTCAAATTTGGTTTATGCTTATTTTCTATATCCAGTTAGTTGGGCCTGAGAGATAGGGTCTCTAAACGCATGGTATAGTTTATCGTATAGTCGGTCTAGACCGACTATAATTTTCATACTTGTTTTTCTTAAATATTGTATATTTTATTTTCTTGTCCTTGGCAACCGAACGGGATGCAGACCTCTAATAATTTTTTTCAGCGTTTTATTTCGATTTTTGCGACCCCAGTAGCTTTTGTAGTAATATTTAAACTTTAAAATTTCTTTTCCATTTTTTTTTTGTCTTTCAAAATTTCTTTTAATTATACTTCATTTGATATTTTTTTTCTCCAAAAAATATATAATTTCTTTTTGTATGCTTCACATGTCAAATATAACTGCTAACTTCACATTTTTAGATTTTAGAGTAAGCTGATTTTAGATTTTAAGTTGAGAATAGATTTATAATTGAGTTAATTATAGGTCATATGTTTTTTTTTTCCCTCCATCTTTTAAATAAAACTTAAATTATGAATTTCTAAAAAGCCTTTGTCTTGATTCTTGGTAACCTATTCGGATAGGATCATTTATTCGTGGGATCATATTACACAAATACTATCTTTTCAGTATATGATCATGGTAGGAAGGGGTATATGTGTTTACCATCTATGCGCATTCGATTAGAGATACGACACTCGGTTCCACCGTAAATATATAGTTCTGTTCACTTCTTCTTCTTTTCTTCTGAATACTAAGCACGTACAAGTAAAATATTCCCGGTAGCATATCGCCTTTAGTAACTACCAAGCATAATGTAGCGGAGAATCCTCCCCGTTTGCCGACGAGGTAGAGGCCGGAATGTAGGTGAGTGCTACTGCTACTAAAACTTGACAACAACAATACTATTCGGTTATACGCTGATTTTGGTTACATGCTACAACCCTAAACAAGAATCGAGTCTCCTATCCACATCATCTCAGAAATTAAATATACCAAAAGCTATGAAAAAATCCCTTGACCTAACGGGTGATTTTTTAAGAGCTTGATAACTTTTTTAAAAAAAAAAACGCATAAAATTTGCAAAATCTCATCGGTTCTTTATTTGAAACGTTAGATTGGTCCATGACATTTACTTTTTGAAGATAATTTCATTTAAATGTTGACCGCGGCTGCGTCTTAGGTGGTCCATTCGGAAAGTCCAATTTTGGGCAACTTTTTCGAGCATTTCGGCCGGAATAGCCCGAATTTCTTCGGAAATGTTGTCTTCCAAAGCTGGAATAGTTGCTGGCTTATTTCTGTAGACTTTAGACTTGACGTAGCCCCACAAAAAATAGTCTAAAGGCGTCAAATCGCATGATCTTGGTGGCCAACTTACCGGTCCATTTCTTGAGATGAATTGTTCTCCGAAGTTTTCCCTCAAAATGGCCATAGAATCGCGAGCTGTGTGGCATGTAGCGCCATCTTGTTGAAACCACATGTCAACCAAGTTCAGTTCTTCCATTTTTGGCAACAAAAAGTTTGTTAGCATCGAACGATAGCGATCGCCATTCACCGTAACGTTGCGTCCAACAGCATCTTTGAAAAAATACGGTCCAATGATTCCACCAGCGTACAAACCACACCAAACAGTGCATTTTTCGGGATGCATGGGCAGTTCTTGAACGGCTTCTGGTTGCTCTTCACTCCAAATACGGCAATTTTGCTTATTTACGAAGCCATTCAACCAGAAATGAGCCTCATCGCTGAACAAAATTTGTCGATAAAAAAGCGGATTTTCTGCCAACTTTTCTAGGGCCCATTCACTGAAAATTAGACGTTGTGGCAGATCGTTCGGCTTCAGTTCTTGCACGAGCTGTATTTTATACGGTTTTACACCAAGATCTTTGCGTAAAATCTTCCATGTGGTCGAATAACACAAACCCAATTGCTGCGAACGGCGACGAATCGACATTTCACGGTCTTCAGTAACACTCTCAGAAACAGACGCAATATTCTCTTCTGTACGCACTGTACGCATTCGTGTGGTTGGTTTAATGTCCAATAAAGTAAACTGAGTGCGAAACTTGGTCACAATCGCATTAATTGTTTGCTCACTTGGTCGATTATGTAGACCATAAATCGGACGTAAAGCGCGAAACACATTTCGAACCGAACACTGATTTTGGTAATAAAATTCAATGATGAAATGTCAAAGCATACTGAGCATCTTTCTCTTTGACACCATGTCTGAAATCCCACGTGATCTGTCAAATACTAATGCATGAAAATCCTAACCTCAAAAAAATCACCCGTTATATTCGCTTTAGATATACTGCAAAACTAAAGTGACCATACGTCCCAAAAAGGATTGTATTTATATTTTCATTAATTTTTAATATGTATATTACTTCCAATATAAATTCTAAATAAAAAAAATAATCTCAAATTCCAGAGAATTATGTCCAAGAAACGACAATGTGCATTTGCTGACGAGTTGAAAAAGGAATTTTCTTTTATAAAAAAAGCAAAATTGAAAATAGTGTTCATTGTGATATATGTAACAGTGACTTCTCGATTGGCTCGGGTGGTAAAAATGATATAACCAGACATGTTTCGTCGGATAAACATAAACGAGCATTATTAGCTTCAGCTTCTTCAACAAATTAAATTGTTATTTCCGAAAAGTTGAATTTGGTTCGAAAGAAAAGAAATTAGCTAGCGCCGAAGCAGTTTTTGCATATCACAATATAATGCATAATCAAACATTCTGATCAATGGACTGTACATCTAAGCTGATTCGTACATTATTCGAGCCAAAGTTTACTTGCGCTCGCACAAAAACCGAAGCGATTATAAAAAATGTATTTGTACCTTATACAATTCAGGAACTTATGAAAACTTTGGAAAATATTGATTTCATTACAATATTTACAGATGCGTCAAACCATAAAGAAACTAAATTATTTCCGTCATTAATTCGTTTTTTTGATTACAAACAAGGTGTACAAATTAAACTTTTAGATTTTGTATCTCTTCCAGGTGAAAATTCGGAAATAATAGCTAACTCAATTATAGAAATATTGAAGAAATTTCGTTTAGAAAATAAAATTGTAGCTGTTTGCGCAGATAATGCAAATACAAACTTTGGTGGTCTACTTAGAAATGGAACAAATAATGTATATAGTAAACTTAAGAACCATATTCAGAAGCCAATTATTGGTGTAGGATGTGCTGCACATATATAGTGCACAATACTATTCAGTCAGCGGCAAATCAACTTCCTATTGATATTGAAGGAATCATAATTAAAGTTTACAGTCACTTTTATATATATACAGTAAGGGTTGAATTATTAAAAGAGTTCTGTGAAGATGCAGAAGTGGAATACATGCGCTTGCTAGGCTACAGTAAGAACAGGTGGTTGGCTATGATGCCCGCCATTGAATGAATTTTAAAATTATATGCTCCCTTAAAATCATATATCCTATCCATCGACAACTGTCCAATAGTTCTGCATAAATTTTTCGAAGAAGATAGCTCTGAATTGTGGTTATATTTTATGCATAGTCAGGCAGCAATATTTCACAATACAGTGAAGAGTATCGAAGGTGATAAAATTACAATTATGGAAGTTTTTACAGAAATAGACAATTTAAAATTGAGGTTAAAAGAAATAATGGATATACAGTATCTACCTCTAAATGTCCGTAGTCAGCTAAGAAATTTAGAAGAAAATAGTTGGTCCAAAACAAATTCCTTCAAAACCAATACGAATAATTTTTATAAAAAATGTATTCAATATTTAGAAGTTCGTGTATCATAATTTGAACATTATTATTGTTTTAAATGGATTAATCTAAAAAGCATTGTTAATTGGCAAAATGTACAAGAAAGTTTTGAATTTATTTCAAAATTTAACCATAATTTGGAAATGTTCGATGCTGATAAAGAAGAAAGAGAACGTTTTGATGAAATTAATATGTAAAAAAATATGTTGATACAGCAAAAGTAAATGCTTGGAATGATGAAAAAATTCCAACCGATGTAAGGTGGTTAGAAATATTTAATCACTTTCATACAAATAATATACCGTTCAAAAATATTAACAAAATAGTTGGTTTTGCATTATGCTTACCAGGCACTAATGCTACCACCGAACGAGTATTTGCAGTGGTGCATAAGTATTGGACCACTGAAAAAACGCAGTTAAGCGTGGATACATTAAAAGCGATACTGCAAGTGAAATGAAATTTCTCCTATTCATGTAAAGAATTTTATAAGTTTATTTCTAGTAATGAAGATTTACTAAAAAAAATTCACTCAGCAGAAAAATACGCTTAATTAACGTGTACTTTAAATATTTACACTTATTTATGAAATATTGTTATTTGTTTATTTTTATTAAGTATATTTCTTGTAATAAAAAATTAAAAGATTAATAATTTTATTTTATTGTTAATTTTTTTTTTATATTAATTAAATGAATAAAATGAAAAATCTATGATATTTTAATTCGGAACAATTAAATAAACTATGAAAATTATGTCCTGAGGAATGCGTTAAGCTTTTTTTATATTTATTTGAACTGGTCCCGGATTTCAGCATAAAATATATAGTCACTTTATGCAAAACATAAAATAAAGGTTTAATAGAGAATCAAGTTTTATCACAATATCAATAAAACTCGGTTTATGCATACTTGTGAAATCTTTTTATCACATCAGTTGTTCGAGGTATGACTTTTTCCCGAAAATCATTATATTTGTAAATTTTGACTAACTGCAACTTTCTTGAATACTTACAATTGAAAATTCATCAAAACGCTAATGAATTAAACGAAAAACAAGAAAATGTTGGAAGAGCTATATCTGAAAAACTAAATCATCTAAACTTAGAGAGCAACCAATGTCATTTCAGATAATTTATTTATTTCATTCCTAGTTTGACTCTTAATTTTTTCTCTTTTTCAAGTGAGAATGAAGTTTTTCTTCTTCACTTTTTTCACAAGCATTTTTATACCCTATACCACTATGTGGTTTGGGTATAATGACTTTGTGCTGCTGTTTGTAACAACCAAAAATGTTTGACCTAGACCCATCTTTAATTATACCGATCGAATCAGAATCACTTTCTGAGTTGATTTAATAATGTCCGTCCGTCCGTCCGTCCGTCCGTCCGTCTGTGTGTCCATGTAAACCTTGTAATCAAACTGCAGGTCGCAAATATGAATATATTTTGATGAAATTTGGTATATAAGCTTTTTTCGGCCATGGGATGAACGCTATTGAAATTGGTGAGAATCGGTCCATGTTCAGACCTAGCCCCCATACAAATTACCCCTATGAAATCGACATAAATTGTTAAAAGATCCAAATTGTCATATAGATCTTACTCAAATTATGTTTATATGCGTTCATTACATCCATTAATGAGTAGTCCAAAAATGATTCCTTTGGCCCCATATAGAACTGCTTCCCGATTTTCACTTAAATCTATTAAAAAACAAAAATATTGCACTGATTCTTCTCAAATTTTGTTTGTATATATTTTTGCAAAATACAAGAGACTTTACGAAACATGATCAGGATCGGTCCATTTTTGGACCTAGTCCGCATACAGATATAGCATCCGATATGAACTTTTTCATATCTGCAGCCAAAAAAATTAATAAAAATCCCACTCAAATTTGGTTTTTGCTTATTTTCTATGTCGAGTTAGTCGGGCCTAAGAGATAGCGTTTCTAAACGCATGGTATAGGGTATCGTATAGTCGGTCTAGACCGACTATAATTTTGTTACTTGTTTAATTTTTTTTTTTTTTTTTTTTGATAAAAGTTTTTAATTTTAATAAATTTTTTCCTTCCCATGAAAAGGAACGCAAATTTGAGTTACATCCTTTACACATTATGGTATGTGACTTTTTTTTAAATTTATTGACCAACACTCAAGGCATGCCCCCTACAGATGCAGTGCATTGTGCTGATCTCAGGAAAATAGGTTATGGGAAGGAGGAAAGAGGGAGTAGTGTTTGTGGATATTTGACTTAAATTTTATTGGATTATAACTGTCAGGAAAGACTCCTGCGGCGAGTTTATTCCACATACAGTTCGAATGATAAACGAATTCTCTCTGTGATGTGTTGTACTGTCAACTGGACAATAGACTACAAACGTTTGTGATCTCCTAGAGAAGCGGGTAGAGCGAACCGAAACTCGGGCACTTGAAATAAGTTCGTAATCTCAGAAGAACATTTGCCATGGTAGTATCTATAGAACAGAACACAACACACATTCCGACGATGTTCCAATGAGTCAATAGAATGGATACCCTACTGTCAGCGATGAGCATCAACGCCCTCCTTTGCACACGGTCCAGTAGCTCCAAAATAGACTTTGAAGCTCCTGCCCATATATGGGAGTTGTTTTCCATTTTCGGTCGAATGTAAGTGGTATAGATTTTAAGGAGATCAGAGGGAGTGAAGTAATTTTTACACCGTTTTAGAAAACCAAGGCACTTGAATGCTTCTTTCGACACTTGAAAAACATGCTTCGTTCATATATACAAATGACATTGTTGAATCCATGGCCCTATGGGTCAACATACAACATTAAGTCTTCAGGGCATTTAAATCAACCCTATTCGATTTATCTCACTCAGAGATTATTAACAGGTCTTGATTGAGTGTGTCATTCATTGTCCGCCTTTTGCCAACCTCCAAGAGGCTTGGCCTGCAATTAAAGGAAAATGAAGACAAATGCTGCTGTCATCTGTGAAAGAGTATATAGAATTAAAAGTTTGACAAAGAAGGTCGTTCATAACGATAAGGAAAAGAGAAGGAGAAAGAACGGAACATTGGGGTAGCCTTGAATTAAGCTGAAACTCATTGGTTGAGACCCCATCAATAACAACACGTATTGTTCGATCTCTGAGAAAACTCGATACAAATCGAGAGAAGTCATTACCGACGCCAAATGCAATAAGCTTTGATATCAGTGCACCGTGCCACATACGATCGAATGCCTTGGAAATATCTAGAGCAACCACTTTACTTTCACCAAAATTGGGTCGACTCCAGCGCTCAGAAAGTAGAGCTAGCAGGTCTCCCGTGGAACTATTTCTACGGAAGCCATACTGACGATCATTAAGAAGTGAGTTGGCCTCTAGGTAGTTTACAAGATGGAAATTGATCATGGTCTCCATCACCTTTGAGAGTGCAGAGCAGATTGCAATTGGACGGTAATTTTCAGGGTTATTAGCCGCATCCTTTTTAGGGATCGGCTGGACATTAGCAGCCTTCCAGCAAGAGGGAAAGACTCCCAGATGGTACGAAAGGCTGGTATACCATCCGGTCCCGGAGACTTATTAATGTTGACTTATTATATGATACCAAATTTACGTAATTTTAGTTTTTTATATGTCTAACTATTTCAAACTTTATTATTGCTTATGATATAAAATATAAAATATTGATTCTGGTTTCAAATATCGGTTTTTTTTTTTGCTACTGAGATATGATTGCTTCATTCAAACTTTACCTATAAATGCAGCGAAATATTTGTCAGCACGAAACGCAATTGCAGAAGCTACAAAGTGTGACACTAAAAGAAATATTATTTATTTATTTATTTATTTATTTATTTATTTATTTATATATTTATTTATTTATTTCCAGTAAAACAAGACATGTCTTTTAATTAAAATATTATAAATTAAAACACAATAAAAAATTTATAACTTATTTAAAATAAAGTAAAAGAAATACAAGAAATTATTAAAATTCATGAATTTATGAAATTGAAATGAAAATTAAATATATTTAAACAAAGTAACTAAACAAAAATTTCTTAAAATGTATTGCGTTCCTAACTAATTGTTGGTTGTGTGGAATTGCATTCTAAAGACGTGTGGCGTTTATGAAAAATTGTCATTCTGACACAAGGCATCGACGCATAGAGATAATAAGTTGTTTGCCCCTTCTGGATCTAGCAAACTGTATTTGATCATAAAGATATAGGGGTTTCTCGGTACAAATAATTTTGTCCAAAAACATTAAAACCCTTATATTAAGAAGGTTATCGAATGAGACTCCATAAAGACTTTTTGAGAAAGTTGAAACACTATCACGTTTCTAATCTAACAATATTGTTGTACAAAATAATTAGTTTTTTCCTGCTGGCTTAGTCGCAGTTGCCAAAAAGTTCACAGCCATAAATTAGACCAGGAATTAAGTATGCATTTGCAAGAAGATGTCTCACTCTTAACGGCATAAAATACTGAGTTACCCAAAGTGATCTTAGCTTTATATACGTTTGAACTACAAGTGTATCTTGGCTTGACCAAGTCAAGTTGTTATTGAACACTATGCCAAGATTTTTTACCTTTTTTACAATCTCGATTTTTTAGGTATTTATTAGTATATCATGTTCAAGAACAGGCTGAAAAGCTCTTTTTATGAATAATCAAACATTTTTATTTATGCGGGTTGAGACAAAGTCCATTTACAGTGGCCCAATAATGTATTTTATTAAGGTCATAGTTTAGCTTTTCAACATTTTCTTCTATGGAGCTTACTGGACTACTGAGATACAGCTGAATATCGTCTAGACCGACTATGATTTTCTTACTTGTTTTATTAATGACAAGCTAGATAATACATCAAACTGACTAACACAAGAAAACTCGAATACAGTTTGTTCAAAAGAGGAGCTATTATTCATAATATTATTGTCCGAATCTGTACTGTTCACTATTGTCGTCGTAAGATAAGTGAAAATGCTATTCAGTTCGTTTGCATCAATTGGGCAGCTTTCATTTTTATTATTTTTGCCAATACCAACATCTCCTTGGAGTCAATGGCGGATGAAAATCGTTCGGAATAGTAATTAGTTTTAGCCATTCTTATTTTAGAATCATATCATAATATATTTTAAAATAAAATCACATTAAATTTTGCAGATATTATAATTTGATTTAATTTAATATTTATTGAATCTTTTTTTTCCAAATAATAAAAAAAAAAAAAAAAAATACATTAAATAAAGAAAATTGAAGATTATAATGTAATGTCTTAAAACTGTTAAAGTTCAATTTACAGCAACAAACTTGACAATAATGATATGATATTGAGTGAGAAAAAGAGAAAACGCCCTTGGTCCATGGGCTAGCTATAACGATACAGTGAATCTCTGAAACAAAGGTTCCACTGTAAATTTCTGAAAAATTTTATTTTACATTTACAGACAAATCCCCAATTAATGTACGTTTTTTATTACCTCGAACATTATGAGTTTTCTTATGAGCAAGAGGTACTGGTTTGATGTTATTCAGTTTTTCATTAAAGCTTTGAATTTGTTCCTTACTCACCAGTTCTTTTATTAAAATGTTTAGGAGTTGAACTTGTTTAGAAATAATTTCCATTGATCATTTTGTCTTTTTTAAGTTTTGTTGAAAATTTTTCTTAAATTTTTTCCAACTGTTGGGTGAAGTTGCCCAAGCCCTTGGTATCCAATGGTAGATTGTAAACGCAAAGTAAAAGAATTTTGTTTTATATAAATTTGATTTTATTTGCTTGTACAATTGCGTTAAAATTCCTGTAATTAAAGTTTATTGAACTAGTTATAATTGAAAAATTTAATTATCAACTTAAGACACTAACTTTTTCGTTTGGACCCAGAGCTAACCTTCTTTAGTCGAACAAGCACTGTATATAATTCACTTTGAAATATAAGAAAATGGCTATTTATAAAGTAGAAACTCTTATTAAAAAAGACCGCGTGGAAATATAAAATATACAATCCAACATTTATGGCTGACAGTCCAACGATAAACAATAATAAGATACAGTAACGATGATCGATAATTTGTGAAGTACACTAGCGATTAGACAGTGGCGGTAACACCAACTATAATTAATTTTTAATAAATTTTTCACAAAATGAAAAGCAACTAAACTTTTGGATTTATATTCCATGTTTTTAGAATTAAATATTTATATTAGATGTAAACTTTTCAACGTAACTATCCATTTCAACATTAGATAAATTTCTATTTGATGAAGGAAATAGTTGAACACCCCAAGAAATATTCTTGGCGTTAAAGTCTCCACTAACTATAGTTCAATTAAAGTTTTGTGAAAAGTTGGGTATATATGAAAGGCCATCTAAAAATAAGCTTACACTAAAGTTGCATGGAAAGTAAATAGACCCTACGAAATTGTTTTTAATTATATTATGTAGGAAAAGCCACACCTGAAATCTTAATTTTGGAAAACTGATAATTTTATTTAATAACAATACCTAGGCGTTGGGAGCTATTACCTCTGATAAAGCTGTAATTATGCAGAGAAATTCTTCGTTGTTCTAAATGTGTTTCCTGAATAAAAGCTAAATCAATATTATTGTGTTTAAGCAAAAGTAGTAAATTTATTCTCTGGCTTGTCTCCACGAGAGATCTAACATTATATGTAAACATTTTTAATACATTATGGACCATAAGTAGTTAAAACTTCCTGAAATAGACATTAGCTTTGTCCTGTGATTTGGACATTGGTGAAAAATTTTTTATAAAATTTTTGATTCTTTCTTCTAACGAATCTGGCTCACAAAAAATTTCGGCTAATTTTCAAAAATTTATTACAAAACTTGGTTTATTTGAAGAATTCTAATCTTCATTAAAATGATATGAAAAGTTTTGCTAGGGTCTACAAAATGCATTAGAAACATTATTGGATGCCTGAGTTCTTTCCCCTTTAGGTTTGTCTGAAATTTTCCGCTTCAGATCCAAATAGTTCGTGTAGTTAATTGGGAGTAAAGGAACATGTTTGAACCTCAGGCTGGTCCCCATAACTGAATAGCACCAAATGGGTTTGAAAATCGAGTAATAAATCGAAAGCTTACAAACGAGACTTAACTTTGAGTTTCTGCTAATTAGCCATGAGAATTGGACTAATTTCAATTTTATTTGTGTTAATTTAGCGTCTATATGGTTTTTCCAGGTAAAGCGGCGATCAAGATGCAGTCGGAGATATTTAACAGAGGAATGTTGAGGTATAGTATGGTTCCTAATTCGAATTTGAGAGCAAGTCTCCTTTCTTAGTCTAAAAGTTACGTGGATACACTTTTGTTCATTTACTTTAATCTTCCACATATCTAGACATACTTCCAGCTCTTCAATATGGCTCTGTAAAAGAAGAGATGCTGTTGAGTGGTTTTCGTGTACGCTTAAAATTTCAGTATCATCCGCAAAAGTCGACGTAAGTGTGTTTTCATTTGTTGTTGTGAAAATGATATAATGAAGCGTGCCCAAGATACTACGTTGCGGTACACCAGCATGAATTGTCTGTGGAGGGCTGACAAAGTTTTTCTCTCTTATAGTGAATTTCCTATTAATTATAGAGCTCTCCATTAGCTTATGTGTATTCGGGGGCAACATATTTTTAGCTTTATAGAGCATATCCCTCATGCCTAACTCGGTGGAAGACTTGCGAGGCATCTATAAAATGTACAGAGCATTACTTTTTCTCTTCCAAGGCTCTACTTATTGCACTTATAATTCTGTGAACTTGCTCAGTGGTGCTGGAATGACATTATTTTGATCTACGGATATTGTAAGTTTGCTAACCAAAATTCGTGACAGTAAACTTATTGGTCGATACGAATCGACCTATGTCTGATTTTTAACTGGTGTAGGTATCATTGTAACGAGTGAAATTTTTCATTCTGGGGGAAAATGTTCAAGGCGTATTAACGAATTAAAAATAAACAGAATTATTCTTAATGTTATTCGGGGTGACTCCAAAAGCATTTTATTACTGATCCCATCGATCTCCGATGCTTTTTCAGGGCTTAATCAACAATTGCCTTTTCGACCTCTCGAATCTCAAAACGAAGGGGCACTGGTCCATGCTGTGGAGTAGCAGGTGGCAACTCCAATAGAACTAGTGGTTACATTCAGTGTAAAAACTTTTTTTAGATGTTCCACAAACAGATTTCCTTTTTCTTTGTCATTTCTAGCCCATCCTCCACTTTCCGAAGAGGCTTGCGTACAACAGGTCTTTTGAGATTTTTTGTAGCACGCCACAAAGGGATCCAGATTTTCGAGATATTTGTTCAATTTAGCGTTCTTTGTGTTTCCGTAGGTTTTTCATACATTCTTTCAATTGTTGCTTAAGGTGAGTAGATCTGTGCAGTTGCCACTCTCTTCGAATTCTTTTTTCACCTTTCAATATCTACTGAAGAAGTTTTATATGGCCGGTGTATCGAGGGGGTTTAGTAGCATGTTGAGCAGCTAGTTTGAGATTTTGTTCGCAGCTAACAATCGAGAGGTAAATATCACCTGGTATTCTTAACGGAAAGCTTTCTGTGCAATGGGTACTAAAAAACTTTTTGTATTTCAGCTAATCAATATTACTTGAAAGCGTTAAATCACCAGTTGGGGATACAATTTTTTGGGGGTTCGATATAGTAACACTAATGGGTGTTTGGTTAGATGGGAGTTCCAATGAATATTCTATTTGCGCAAGTTCTTCTGCGATGTTCCCCGTTACTTTGAAATCGATTAAATCGGGTCTTTTTTGCTTGTCTGTTGGCCAGTACTTTGGTTTTCCGCTTCAGACCACATCCATACCCATTTTAGAAATTGTGTTGGATAAAATACAGCCCTTAGGTTGTGTGATTTAAAAAAAAAAAACTTATGTATTGATTTTCTGATATAGAAAACTTTGGGGGAGAATATATTAATGAAATCACTAGGCTGTTTCCAAGTTCTACAAAGCAAATAGTAGTAACATGAAGGTAGTTTTTACAATGCTCACACATTAGCTAATATTTTTGTCTGGATTTAACTAGGATAGCTGAGCCACTACATGCTCTACATCGTGGATAAAAAGTGTATCCGTGCAGTGAAAAGAGACTCCTACGGGTCAAGTGAGTTTCAGAGACAAGCAAAATATCAATTTGATTGTCTATAAGAAAATGGTCAAGTTCATCTTTACGTTGGCTTAAGCCATTTGTGTGATAGTTATCACTATCTAAAAATTTTAAACCCATTTGTCAATATTATTTTAATTTAATATTAAATTTTTAGCTTTTTTAATTCATCCTTTATTTACAGGTTTATGTTGTGATATTACATTTTGAGATATTATCTATTAGATATAACAACAATTATCATATGATATTAATTACATATTTTATTTTGAAGTTTTTAAAGGTAAAATAGGGCGAAAAACCTTTATATAAGGAAAAGAGAGAAAGTTCAAATATTTGAGGTAAAATTACATCCTTATGCCCCCTAGAAATATGTGAATAGAAAAAAGTGAGTAATACAATAAGATTTTACGAAAATTTCGTTCTATAGTTTAATTTTTCCGACAAATTGTTATATATAGTTCGGGATCAGTATCAAATTATCTTTTCAAAAAGCTATTAAACTTCGAAATTGAATAAAAACTCGCCAAGAAATAGCAAATGCCACAGACCACTTTTGTGCCAAAAAAAAACAAGGTCAGGAAATTTTATGGAATTTTTTTCAACCTTTAAAAAATTAATTAAAGCCAACATTTTGTTTTAGTCCTTTTACCTGTTAGTACTCAGATATGAGGTATTGTTTTATTACTACCTTGTTAACCTATTAAGCATTGAGACCTAATATGGAAAATTTTTTTTGCCAAAATTTTGAAAACTCCTTTTTCAAGTTTTGCAAAATTTTCTTAAACAAAATTTAACTGTGTGAATTTTTAGGTAAATCGCTATGCCAGCATTTTTTTTTGCAGGTTTTTATTTTTGCGGATTTCGAGAAAAATGGTATTTTTGTAAAATATTCTTTAAATGCATTATTTCTAAATATCTATATATATAAAAATGTAGAGCATTGTGTTTGGCATTGATGTTCTCTGTAATGCCTGAACCGATTTCAATTCTGTAAACTTCTCATGAAAGGTGACGTCAATACCAAGGTTTTTATGTATCCTTCCGGGAGGGGCAAAAAGAGGAAAAGTCTCCCCCTTTACGGATCTTCTAAACTACTTATCCGATTTCAAAATTTCTTTCACCAGTTGAATGCTTCGTTATCACTGAGTGCTATAGGCTATCCTTCCGGGAGGGGCAAAAAGAGGAAAAGTCTCCCCCTTTACGGATCTTCTAAACTTCTTATCCGATTTCAAAATTTCTTTCACCAGTTGAATGCTACGTTATCACTGAGTGCTATAGGCTATCCTTCCGGGAGGGGCAAAAAGAGGAAAAGTCTCCCCCTTTACGGATCTTCTAAACTACTTATCCGATTTCAACATTTCTTTCACCTGTTGAAAGCTACGTTATCACTGAGTGCTATAGGCTATCCTACCGGGTGGGACAAAAAGGGTAAAAGTCTCCTGGGTTTCCTTCGTATTACTGGAATAAATTGATACACAATGTATTTGGAAAATTGTTAGAAATTGTAGACTGACTACCACTTTTTCCAATATCTATTAATTCAAATGAGAGATTTTATTCGTTTGAAATTAAATAAATCAAAATTTAATTTCGTGTTTTTAAAAATTGAGTTTGCTGAGAGATGTCACTTAACTAATGACCCACAAAGCATCAACGGTGTTGCTGAATTTGTCACATTAATATTTTTACAATATTCTTAATCTGCTTAGATATTACCCTAAAATATTAACTCGCGCTGTACCAACGGTATTGCTGAATTTGTCTTACAATATTGTTATTGTTGTTTTTCATTGGTAGCATCAATACGCAAATTCAGATTATTAACAATCACTTAAGTTTGTAACACGAAACAGAAAAGCTTCTCGCATTGTTTTGAGATTTTAAACATTGTATGCATACCCTAACATAATGACTCGCGCTGTACCAACGGTACTGCTGAATTTGTCTTACAATATTGTTATTGTTGTTTTTCATTGGTAGCATCAATACGCAAATTCAGATTATTAACAATCACTTAAGTTTGTAACACGAAACAGAAAAGCTTCTCGCATTGTTTTGAGATTTTAAACATTGTATGCATACCCTAACATAATGACTCGCGCTGTACCAACGGTACTGCTGAATTTGTCACATTAATATAAAAATGGAAAAAATATTGAATTGGAGTAAAACCAGGGGAAAAACATGCCTTTCCGAATACATAACATCAAAGTCCAGTAAAGGGGCATTTTTAATATAATATACTGTACAAACGAATAAATGTAACTTAAATGTCCGCTAACGAAGTAGTGGGTATTAGCTAGTTTTGTATAAAAAATTCAACACTTGTCTACTTCTAAGTGAAATTTTTTATCTTAATAGCCTAGGGTTTCGGAAAAAAATAATATGACCCCATTAACCCTTTTGTAATTGGGGTCACATATGACGCCAAGCTAATAAAAGACAATTTATTCAAAAATTCAAATATTTTGTAGGTGCTATTGAATTTTTAAATGCGACACGTAAAATGTAATAAATAAATGTGTAGAACTTCCGTTCCTAAAATCCATTGTGATTTATCTTTGCTGCAATTATCTGCTTATTGCTCGCGAATATAAATTAAAACAACTTTTAACCAATTTTGTTATAAAATTGTTTTCTGCATAAAAACTATCTATATCTTTTTAAATAAAATAAGAAGATCCACAAATGACCCAAAGCTAATAAAAGACAATTTATTTAAAAGGGTATGAAATATAAATAGAATAGAGTAAGGGCGAAAGGACTGAATTTTGTGGTAGCCCAGTTAAAATTTTTTTGGTGCAATTATTTTGCAAAGGTATTTGGCAGCTACTTTGACGTGGTGCGGGGGCTTGAGTTCACAATGATTCAAAGGGCTATGCTGATGGGATCTACATAGTAGCAGTCTCCTGGCGGGGTCACCCTTGTCAGCCAGACTTTTGATGAGTGAAGGACTAAAAGCTGCCACCCCTAATCCAGTGTGTCATGCGTCACCGTGCCCATTGGATGAGTTAACGGCGCCTCTCCGAAACCAGGCCGAATCGGGGAGTAACTGTGGCCTTACCATGGTATGGGGCACTGCCATGGCGTACCATATGATTTCCCCTTTTAAAGAATAAGACTGCTTGGCTTTCCTTGGAGAGCAAGCAGTCGTAAGAAACAGATGGAGCACAACAAAACATTTCAAAACATTAATATGCGGGGCTTCTCCGCAACCGACCTAGCTGACCGAATGGTGCATGAGCTCTGTGATGATGGTCAGCGGGGCAATGCTGCCGCCAGCAGGAGCAAAAATCTATTGCCTCAGCGCAAGAAGCCGGCAACGACGAAGAAAGCTGGTGCCAGCAATAGTCAACCAGTCAGAACTGGTGCAAAAGCACCAAAAATGAACACCAAGATATTGATGTCGCCTACAAAAAGTGTAGGCAATAGCTCCATCGAAGAATAGGGGGACACCAGAGGCAGCGACAAGCGATATGGAACGACGTACCGTCAACATCCGGCAATTTAGCGTGGAGACCGAAATTGGGTGTCAAAGCAGCGGAAACTGCGGCTACTACTGCAGGAGTTAAGCAAAAATCTCCAGGGCATAAATCCGGCAAAGTCCCAAGGGTACCAGCACCAGGACAACCAGGAGCCTCCGACGACCCACTAAGAAAAGGTCTCAGTGGGGCAGGCTGCAGATGGTAACTAAGGTACCTTGAGAAAGGTCTCGAATCTATGGAAGCAAGAAGAAAGTCCAAGAACACAAGGCCAAGCCAGAGGAAGAAGCCCAGGCACACCAACAAACGGGCAAGCGCGGTAACAAGCAAATTTCACCACCGCAACTGGCAGAAGGCAAAAGGCCGAGGTTCGCAGATCATTCAAGAAACCCCACAGCAAAGACGAACACAACAGCGAGAAAAAGCTACGCGAACGTCTCCAAGGCGGTTAAGATGGCAGTGCTACCAAAGGGATATCCTGAGGTTAACCTAACCACACAGGAGCTGACGGCACTAGAAGAGGCAATCCTGACAGATGTTGCAAAGGGATGCGACCACAAGCTAAAGTTTGAGGGCATTCATTTCCGACCGGGATATGTACTCGTGGACTGTAAGGATGTCCAAACAGCGAACTGGCTCAGGCAAGCCGCCCCCCAACTTTCAGCATGGGATGGGGCACCGCTTATAGCATGCACTGGAGATGAGGTACCCAGAATGCATACAGTAACCATATTCTTCCCCAGAAGCGCGGGCCAAACAACGGAGCAGATTATGGCTCTGATAAGCGTGCAAAATGAAGGCATCAACACGCCTCTTTGGAAGGTTATAAGAACCAAAGAAGAAGGCAGTGGCCAGCTGATGACAATAGGCATTGATGAACAATCGTTGGAAATCGGTCAAGAAATCGGGCAATGTCATTAGTTACAGGTTTGGTGAGGTTCCGGTTCACGGAATAGCGAGGGTCAAAGAAAAAGAGAGCGGCCCAGCCCCCGCAGAAGCCAAAGAAGAGAAGTAACCAATAGCCGCACAAAATCTATCCATATCCGAACCAAAGGTAACTGACCCAATGGAGACGGAGCAGCCACCATCCATTGAGAGCGACATGGAGGGCATAGATCTTGGCCATCCTGATAATCCAATAGATGATGGAGATGATGTCACTGTTAAGTGACAACAGCTTGGGCACTAGCCCGAACAATAACTAGCATTATGGCTAGTAACATAATGCCAGAGAGAGGATCATACCAAATTCGCCCAGGTTAACGTCCACCACGCAAAAGCTGCATCCGCAGTAATTGCTAGGACATTTACTAAATTTAACCTGGGCGTGGTATTGATCCAAGAACCCTGGCACTATAAAGGTGCAATCAAAGGATTGAGCTGCAGCAGTGGCAAGGTATTATGGGACAATACACATACGTCGCCCAGAGCATGTATTTTAACTACCAAGGATATTAATCATATTTGTCTTACAGAATTTATGACGCGGGACTTGGTTCCTGTCCAAGCTCACATCGACATCGAAGGCAGCCAAAAGATGATAGTGATAGCATCAGCATACTTTCTGGGCGAGGAAGCTTCACCACCGCCGGCAGAGGTACGGCAACTGGTGGACTTCTGTATAAAGCAGAACCTACAGCTTATACTCGGATGCGATGCTAACGCACACAACACAGTATGGGGCAATATTGTTACCTTTCAAATTATCCAACCTAGAAATACTAAATGAGGGTAATAGACTTACATTCGTCACAAGAGTTAGAGAGGAGGTCCTAGACATTACAGTACCCAGTCCAAGCTTAGCTAGGATTGCAAGAAATTGGAGAGTATCCGATGAAGTTTCATTATACGATCATAGAATAATTGAATTTTCGCTAGAGGGCCTAAATACTGAGTCATCTTCCTATAGAAATTCCAGATAAACGAATTGGGAGAAGTACAATGAAATCCTATACCACAACATACAAGGCATAACGTCGAGCAAACGCGTACGAAATCAGTGCGAGCTCGATGACAGTGTGACCCAACTAAATGGGGCTCTACTGGATGCCTACCATTGTGGACCCCGAAAACCCAGGGGCATGGAGAAGGACACGGTTTGGTTGAATAATAATCTCTCTACACTCAAAACCGAAGTTCGCAGGCTCTGCAATGGGGCAAAGCGTAACGGGCAGTGGGAGCCTTATAAAGACAAACTGAGTGAGTATAATAAAGAAATTAGGAAAGCTAAACGTACTACCTTTCGAAAGTTCTGCGAAAACATAGAATCGCTTCCAGAAACAGCAAGGCTATACAAAGCCTTTGCGAAATGTGGGCCAGAAATGACGATGTCACTTAAGAAAGAGGACGGTAGCTACTCTAAGAACGGCCGAGACAGGACGGAGCTGTTATTAAAAATACACTTTCCAGGAAGTGTGGCAGATGACAACGAGCGGTCGAGTAATGGACCAAGAACCCTAGTCAGACAAGCAGGCAAATAGCAGCAGAAATTTGCTCTAGGGAAATGCTGGAATGGGCTTTAGTTACCTTTCAACGCTTTAAATCCCCTGGAACGGATGGTATTTTTCCGGCCCTCTTACAAAAGGGCTTGAAGGAACTATTACTTGGGGTACATATCAAAGGCATGGAGGAAGGCAAGAGTGGTGTTCATACCCAAAGTGGCGAAAAAGGATACCGCGCATCCAAAATCCTTCAGACCGATAAGCCTTACATATTTTATGCTGGAAACACTTGAAAAAGATGTAGACAACTATCTCAGATGTAGTATATTACAGCAGATGCATTTGCATCCAAACCGTATAGAGCGGGCAGATCAACAGAGACCGCTCTCACTAGCCTAGTAAGAACTATTCAGAAATCAATAGATGAAAAAGAAATAGCCGTTTGTGCCTTCCTAGATGTAGAAGGAGCCTTTGATAACACCTTACACGAAGTAATAGAAAGGGCATTAAACCAAAGAGGAGTAGACCCAGTGACATCAAAATGGATGATAGAAGTGCTCTACACGAGATCAGTAGAAACAACAGCAGAGGGGGAAACCATATCCGTCAACACAACCAGAGGATGTCCACAGGGAGGAGTTCTTTCGCCCTTGATGTGGAGTCTGGTTGTTGACGAATTGCTAATGAAACTGTCGGAAGCAGGAATAGAATGCCAGGGCTACGCGGACGACATAGTCTTAATAGCAAAAGGCAAGTTCGAGGAAACCCTATGTGACATTGTACAAACAGGGTTGAGGATTATATGTCAATGGTGCAGGCCAACAGGATTGAACATCAATCCAACGAAGACCACTATTGTACCATTTACCAGGAAAAGGAAACTTCCAAGATGGAGGGCAATTCAAATTTTGGGAGAAGTCATTGAACCAAAAGCAGAAGTGAAGTATCTGGGGATAGTACTGGACAACAAGTTAATATGGAAGGCACATGTCGACCACATCACTGAGAAAGCCAAGTGAGCTACAATGATTTGCAGAAGGGTAGTGGGTAAAAACTGGGGATGTAAACCCAGCATTTTACACTGGATGTACTCGATGATGGTCCGCCCAATAGTAAGTTATGGAGCTATAGCTTGGGCCAAAAGAACAGATCTGAAGTCGACTCAAATGCAGCTAAGTAAGATTCAAGTTTAGCGTGCATTGGGATAACGGGTGCAATGAGGACGTGCTCAACGGCATCACTTGAATCACTATTTGGACTAAGCCCACTACATATAGTGATGGGGAGGAAAGCCTTGACAACGGAAATCAGAATAAAGGGAGAGAAACCTATAACCAGGCTTTATGAAAGGCAATAGAACCGAATAAGCCAAGTTAATGATTACTCCCTCCTAGATTGCCCCATGGACAGGGCCGAGAAGCAATATGATTTCAGGAAATACTTTATTACGGAACTTAGCAATAAGAGAGAATGAAGCGGTTTAAGTACAGCATATTCTCTAAGAGAAGACACAATCAAATGGTACACAGATGGGTCAAAAACCGAAAGTGGAACAGGGGCGGGAGTCTTCGGGCCTAGAACCAAATACTTCGAGCCAATGGGAATACACACGAGCATTTTCCAAGCAGAGATTTATGCCATCGATAGATGTGCAGAAATCAACTTGAACAGGAAGTACAAAAGAAGGAACATAACCATATTATCAGATAGTCAAGCTGCTCTTCGAGCACTAAGCTCCTATGAAGTAGACTCTTAGCTAGTATGGGACAGTCTACAGAAGCTAAATGAGCTAGGTAAACACAACAAGGTTAGCCTTTGTTGGGTCCCCGGACACGGTGGGATTCAGGGTAATGAGCAAGCTGATGAACTTACCAGAAGGCGAGCTTCCAAAAAATTAATAGGGCCGGAAACATTTTGTGGAATAGGAAAAGGAGTATGGGAAGGAGTACTCAGGGAACATGAAAATCGTGTTAGACGAGAATTTTTCTCGAGCCACTTGGGCTTAAGGCAATCCAAATGTTGTTGCGTGGCTACAACAAGAAGAGATTTGGGTCGTGCATTGGATTGTCAAAGAACGGTCTGAGAATACTAACCGGGATTTTAACTGGTCACTACAAGCTCAGGGAACATATGAGCAGGTTGGGAATTGTAGCAAACCCTATGTGCAGATTCTGTGATGAGGAAGCTGAATCACCAGAGCACATACTTGGGAACTGTGGAGCGCTAATGCACAAATGGAAACAGCATCTGTGTTCCTTCGAGATACTAGTTAGCGACATAAAATTACTAGAAGTAACCAACATCCTCGAATTCCTGAGGGTTGGATAAGAGTTTATAGGGACGACCTATTAGCAGAGGGCAGTACAATAGATCACTTTGGTCGCAGTACTTCGAACACCTCTTTATACAATACAACACTTAGGAATATTTTATACTAGAAGTTTGTATAAAAGGCCGTTATGCCAAACAGTGTCAAATGTCTTTAGATAACAAGCCCGATTGATCTTTTATTAATTTTATTAGCAGTTAATTCTATGACTTTCATTGGTTGTGCTGTGATCTTTTTTAAACCCTAATTGTTCTATGGAAATAATAGAGTTTTCAGTTACATGTGGGTTTAACCTATGGTGTATGATCTTCTCATAGAGTTTGCCCAAGTTACTGAGAAGACTGGTGGGTCGGTAGCTACCAGGGATGTTCGTTGCTTTTCTTGGTTTATGTAAAGCTATGAACTTGGCTATTTTAAATGTATTTGGAAAGTAGTTAAGTTTAATGCAGCTGTTGAAAATTTTTACTAACAAATGTATGGCTCTAGTTGGAAGTCGCTTCAGAAGCAGATTTGGAACATTATCAAGCCTTGAGATTTCGATGCCTTAAGTGATGATAAGAGGTTGTTTACTTCGTTGAAAGAAGTCAAAATAGCATGATCGGTAGTAGGATTTTCCATTTTCATATAATTTGTCATTGTATTAATAAGTGGATCGATGGAGTCTATGTAGTTGGAAGTAAAACAAATGAATTTGCAAGATGTTCTGCTTTGTTTTTATCTAATTTTATTTTTGTGCTGCTGTTTATAACTACCAGAAATATTTATCCTAGACCCATCTTTTTTATACCGATCGACTCAGAATCACTTTCTGAGTCGATTTAGCGATGTCCGTCCGTCCGTCTGTGTGCCCATGTAAACCTTGTAATCAAAGTACAGGTCGGAAATATGAATATATTTCAACGAAATTTCGTATATAAGCTTTTATCGGCCATAGGATGAACGCTGTTGAAACTGGTGAAATTCGGTCGATGTTCGACGTAGTCCCCATACAAATGACCCCAATGAAATCCACATAAATTGCCATAAGATCCAAATTATCATATAGATCTCAGTCAAATTGGGTTTTTATGTGTTTATTATATCCATTAACAAGTAGTCCAAAAATAAACCCTATAGGAAAATTCTTATTCATGGGCCCCATATAGAGCTGCTTTACTATTAAAAAACAAAAATATTGCACATATTTTTCCAAAATATGATCCGGATCGGTCCATTTTTTGACCCAGTCCCCATATAAATATGGCACCCGATATGAACTTTTTCATATCTGCAGCCAAAAAATATTAATAGCAATGCCACTCAAATTTGGTTTATGCTTTTTTTCTATATCTAATTGGTTGTACGTAAACGCATGGTATAGGGTATCGTATAGTCGGTCTAGACCGACTATAATTTTCTTACTTGTTTTTTTACTGCCCATGTTTAAACAAGGTATTTGTTTCTTGCCTTTTCCACGTAAATTTCCACTTACTTTCCAATAGGTACTATCGCCGGGTCTCATGTTGGTTAATAATTGAGACCATTTTTTATTATGATCTATATTACCCCCCAATCTCACATCACACTGAAATTGTAAAATCGTTGTGTACGCATTATCAACGAAAAATTGTTCGAATTAGTCGAATCCATCGCCATTAAATCTCATTTTTAAAATGTTGTCGAAGCGTAAACTTGAAAAAATTTGTATACTTCTCTCTCTTATTTTAATTTAAGTAGAGTTACCGAGTTTATTATACAGGCACATGTTTGAGGAAAAATGTTTACATTTATTATTATTAATAATAATTAGTTATTATTAGTATTATTTTAATAATAGTTAATAATATTTATGCTCTATAATTAACAAACTTGCGTTTTTGTATGCGCATTTCAAAAAATAAATCATTATAATAGATTTAACAAGTTAAAACTATAATTACAATTTTACAGAATCCAGTAAATTTGCATTAAATTTATAACAGGGTAACATTAATCATCGTTAGTGTCTGCCACTACTCGCACGAAAAATTTGGTGCCATTAGTGTGACCACTGCGGAAAATGTGTGTGTATTAGTAAAAAAAATGCGAGTGTATTGAGTTTTTCGAACTTGCAGTGTGATGTGAGATGGCTGGGTTAATATGCTTATCAATCATTTTTTATAAAAATTTTGTGTGTTGATCATAAAAATTGGTTTTAATTGCATTTGGTGATTTCTGAGTCTTTCTTTTTTAAGATCTTCTCAATTTTAAAAATTTAACAACAATATCCGGTAACGCAAAATTATTTCGAGGGTTTATTTTGGTTGTTGATATATCCCTTGCTTCTAAAATTATGTTTACGAAATTATCTACTTCCCGGTCGTTGTTTACCTTAGAATAATATTAATATTGAATTGTTTTTAAATGCATCTTGTGTTTGCAAATAAATCTTATTTATGTTCTTTATATTTTAATAACTTTCGACACTAATATTAATAAAAAAAAATTGGTACTTGAATAGAGTAGGTGGCAATACATTGGAAACTTTCACAAAATTCCAAATTTGTGAATTTTATTTTTTCGCGTTTAGTCCTAAAATTGACTAAAATTTGGAAAATCACTCTTTGGTGTGGTCTCTATTGAAAAATAGAAAAGTTGTTAAAAAAAAGTATTATTTAAAAAAAAAATTGAAAATATATATATCTATATATATATATATATATATATTCTCACGTTTCCTTTCAATTATTACAAAATAATGACATAAATAACGTCTTATGAAGGGTTTAGAACCAAAATAAAGACTGATGTTAGTGTTGTTCGTCCGTAAAAGAATATTTGTGAGAAATATTCTATGAATAAAAACGAGTCAAGGACAGAATAGTTAAACAGCAAGAGAGTTTAAAAATGCTATTTAAAGAGGTCATCGAATTTTTCCCGGCGAGCATTTGTGGCTGATCTTGGTTGTTATTGTCTTGTCTTGTCTTGGTTGTTATAGCTAGCACTAATTTTGCTTAAGAACGCATGAACTGGAATTATAATATTGTTTGCGAATAGTGTTGGCGAAAAACACTTTGGGGGATTTTACTAGAATAACCTAATCCAATCGTTCGTTAAAAGAATCATCTGTCCCCAAGAAAGTGACCATCATACTGTTCTACAGTGTTGTTGTATAGTAAACTTTTCCATTGTTTTATCAACAGCATAAAAAGGAATAGTTAATGTTATTTTTTACTGATGTTATGTTACTATATCTCCTTTATTAAATGATTTCAAAATACAGATGTTTAAATAAAATTTAATATTATAAAATTTTTTGGTCAAACATATATTTTGTCAGTCACACTATATTTCTTATTGTTTTTAAATAATGTTATGGTTTAAATAACTACTATAATAGTTACGCCAACAACGTAGTGGGTATACTGATAATATTTCATACTCGTATGTTAAATAAATATTAAAGTAAAACTTTCTAGGATATACGAATAATTTACTATTCATTTTAAAGGTTCAAAGGTTTCAAAAACTAATTTTGTTATTAATGAGTTAAGAAAATGATTTATGTAAACTAAGAAAATTAATAAAATATTCTTAGTTAAAAAATCATGGATTTATATGAATGAATATGAATATTCTTAAAGCAGTTTGGTAAAAAAAAACAAACACCAGAGCTTTTTCTCTTTAAATTTGATGCACATGAAAAATCATGTTTATCTTTATTTTATTTTTTTGCTTAACGAACACAATTGGTTTATACTATCATCAATGAAGAACATAAATTATATTAATCTAGAAGAGTGCAAATCTGGCTCACAACAATAATGTCAAGCCACAAATAGATTAAAAAAAATATTAAAATAAACTTAAAAATATACAGACATACATATCTACTAGAAAATAATAATAATGATAATAATAATTGTAGTTTACGACAGCTCATCATGAGTGGCAAATCATAAATTTTCGATATTTCACTTTTCATTAATAGATTATTTTTGTACTTAAAAAGCCTAAAACAGACAATCATATTATGTTACGTTCGCAAAGTTGCCACTATAATGCAAATATTCGAAAAAAGCAACAGAAACCGTTTTCGTTAATACAAAGGTACATATGTTAATTTCCTAAAAAAAAAATGACCCCATTCCCATACAAAAGCACCTAAAGTTTCAATGTTTTAAAGAATATCATAAATACCAAAATAGAACTGTGGATGCCTCATACAGCAAAATATAGCACTTAAAAACCGTGGTTATTTGATACCAGGCTTGACAATACTTATGAAGCCAATATGTATAAAATGGAAAAATGCATAGCTAAATAACTTCAATTACTAATCTATAATATTAATAGGCTAGGCGATTTTTTGCGACCGAAGTTTGGTTCTACCGTTTTATCCCGATTTTGACCAAACGTATATTATTTGGAAGGTATTTCATTTTAACCGTTTTGCAGATATACAAATTTTTTAATTTTTTCCTATGTTTTGAGTAAATTGCATTTGAAGTTGCTACTAACACATACATAAAATTATACAATGCTATGTGTGTGTTTATTAAATTTGTTAATGTGTTTGTAATAAAAATTTGTTTGTTTTTTGCGTTGATTTTTGAATTGGTTATAATTGATTAGCATACCTTTAGGGTCTTTATTTAATGAAAAAATAAAATCTCCTAGAATTTGCACTCGAATTTCGAGGGCTGGAATCTGCTAGTTTATTTGAATGTCCCTTCAGATATGACGATTTCTAGCCAAAAGTGGCGATTATAGAATTTGTTTTACATCATTTTCTGAGGCAACTTAGCGATGTCATAGTACGAATGATATGAATGATGTGATAATTAGTTGTCATAAGATCCAAATCATCATATAGAGCTCGTACAAATTTTTATTGTATGTGTTTATTAAATCTACTTTATATGTCAGTTGTCCAAAAATATGCTCTGTAGTATAGTTCTTAGTCATCTTCACTTAAATCTATGAAACAACAAAATGAGCAATAATTTTCCTCAAATTTGTTTTATATTTGTTCTAAAAAAAAATATAAGTGACTTTAACTAAATATGGTCTGGATCGGTCCATTTTTGGATATTGTCCCCATATAAATATAGCATTCAACATAATTTTTTTCATATCCGAAGGAAAAAAGTTAATAACAATGCAACTCAATTTTGGTGTGTGCTTATTGTCTATATACAATAAGTTGGACCTATGCGAATGAGTGCCAGAACAAATGGTTAACGGAATCGTATAGTCACTTCAGACCGACTATAAATTTCTTACTTGTTTTTATTTTTGCGACGTAGTGATTATTTCGTGATTTGAAATTTTCGCGGTTTTTTGGATATTTTTAATCAAATTTTTTTTTTATACCCAACACCACTTTGCAGTGATGTTGTGCTGATGTTTGCAATTACCAGAATATTTGACCTGTCTTTTATTACATCGATCGGCTGGTAATCACTTGCCGATGTGCTTCCGTATGTCTGTGCGTATATTCAAACTTTTTAATCAAACTACAAAAATATGCATAGCTATCGATTAAATTTGGTTTATTTACGTTCAATATACTCACTAATCATTTATAATTTTCACAAATTTCGTTTGAATGTGTTTTTGCGCAAAAGAAGTGACTTTGCTAAATATGGTGAATAGCATTCAATATAAACTTTTTCGTATCTCCGACCACAAAATAAAAACACGAGTTTGTTTAATGCTTAATTCCTAAATACAGCTATAACCTAAGCAAAGTTCAACCGAACACCATTTCTCGAAACTTCTGGTATGGATTATCATATAGGCGGTTTAGACTGACCACAACTTTCTTATCTATTTAATGTTACTTAGTAAAAAACTGATGTGAAAGTAAAACTGAACATTTATTCATTTTAAACTACAATAAAAACAATTTGATTTAACTAAGTATGTTTAACAATTTTCTGGAGATAAAATGTGTATGACCCTAAAGGAAGTTTGCATTAGCATTTAAATATTGATATTTTTTAAATAAGAATAAAGCCAAATAATTTCGAAAAAAAATTTTAAAAAATGCTAAATACTTGTTCAAAGAGTGCTAAATCTAGTAACTAGTTATATACATATGTAAAACTTCTATAAAAAACTAAATTAAATATTCTTAGAAAAATTCTTAAACATTTTCTTGTTGTTTTTGTTCTTCACCTTAAAATCCATTTTGCGTACATCTTTTCAAGTTACTTGACTTAAAAATCGTGTTATCTGCTTTTAGTCATTTTACTATAAGAGAAAAAGAATGGAAAATTGTCATAACAAATATTTCGTCTTCACCGGGTTAGTTTTTATTTCTTTTGCTTTCTCTGCTTCAATCAAATTTAAATATACTTTTCTAATCTTTATTCTTCCTGTACTTTTTTCCGGTACCTTTTGTACAATATATTTTTTTTTTTCTTTTTATAAATACCATCCAAATGCGGAAGAAAAAAAAATGTTGAGTTTAATAAAATTCATTTTATATTGAAAGGACAATGGTTTACTTCATTGTGTATGTATGTATGTGTACAAAGCATAAAGTCAACAGCAATTTGTGAACCCCAAAAGACCTTGCTAGAAATTAAATTTAAAGAGTTGTTATTTTAAGTGCGGTAGGAATTATAGTAGAGCATGCAAGGATTTTGTATTAGGAATTATTTAGGTAACAGTAACAAACTTTGTAAATTGTTTTTCATGAAATAAAAAAGAGTACTATTAAACTTTGCTTCAAGGAGTCTATCAGGATAAAAGTGATAAATTCAATTTTGAGATCAACTATACTAACAACTTAAATTACTACATATAATATTAGATAACTATTAAAAGTTATTGTTATACAATATTACCATGTTCTCAACACACCACGTTTTTATTGAAATTTAGTAAAATTGTTATGTTTCAATAAGATGCAATATTTTATTCGACGTTTCATTTTTTTATTACTTTTATTATTTTTTTTTGCAAGTAAATAAATAATTTAAAGTAAAAAAAAAATAAGACATCGTAAAAAAATCAAAAGGTTTTTTGTGGAAGAGTACTGCTTTCGGATAAGTTAATGAGTAATGTGTAATAAATATATTTCATCATTCAGCGCTTGACAGATCTGTAGCTTATAATATTCCGGTTCCAGGGTAAGGTGGAAAATTTGATGAGTTTTGTCGCCCAAAATAATTTATATCTTCCACCCCAGTGTGCAGAGGGTATGTATAAGTTTGTCATTCCATTTGTAATAATTAGAAAAAAAATTTTGGACCCCTTAAAATATACATCAGGGTGGCCCTTCATTATATAGAGGGAAAAGTTTGACAAAAGGCATATTTTCACATTTAGTCCGACTTTTATGTCTCATAGTTTATTAAATATTAATTGTACACAAAAATTGTTTAGTCAAAAGTTGTTGCATTTAAAGTTAACAACAACTTTTATTTGTTTGAATTACATTTATTAAATTTTGGTAAATGGTATTTTAATTTGCAGATTTTCAATATTGTTAAATTAATTTTTCTTTTATGCAGCCTGAATACTTACGTCTATAATCGTACACAACTTGTAAAACAAATTGTTTTTGCTGTTCATCTTTTGTGAAAAGTGAATTATATTCCTCCATCATCTTAACACCCCTTTCTGCTGTGTCATTGACTACCCCCTCAAGAGGCCAATAATTTCTTTTGCTTTGGTAAAACCAGTAATTTGATGCCAATTTGTAGAGTTGGATGTTAAAAACTCTTGGTCTGTTGAGAAGCTCTTAAAAAAAAGTTTGGTTTCCGCGGAAACGAACTGTTCAATGTCATTACTTATAATGGTTGACATTTTTTGATTTTTTTATAATCGGTCGCTTTATATTATCTTCAATGTCACCTATATCTTTTAAAGCTTCTACCATTTCTGCTTTAGTGGTATGTGGTATTCTAGAATAAAAGAATGCAAGGCAATATTTTTGGGACCTAAATACCATAAATGATTCCTTAATTTTTGAAGGGCGCATGAATTGCTGAAGTAAACGAAAACAAAGCTTCGACATATATTGTTACTATCAAAATACAATATAATAATATAAAATTAAAGAAAAGCAATAATTATTGCAAGTCGTAGGTGATTACAGAAAACAATTTGAATCGCACACTAAATCATCCTTAAATACACCAAAATAAATAGAATTAATTTTATATTTCACATTCTTTTGAATAAATTGCCTTTTATTAGCTTTGGATTATTTGTGGGTCTTCTTATTTTATTTAGAAAAATATAAGTAGTTTTTTACATAAAATAATTTAAAAAAAAATTGGTTAAAAGTTGTTTTAATTCATATTCGCGGGCAATAAGCAGATAATTGCACAAAATATATATCACAATGGATTATTTTGATCCCACGAGCACTGAAGGGTTAAATAAGTAAAAATTAACCGAATTATTTTTCTTAAATTCTAAATAGTGGTTTCATCGAGTTTAATTGAAAAACTCGTTTTCGGTAATTTTAATTTAAAAATATCTTAAAATCCAAGGCTGGCCTTGGCAAATAATGGGTAACGTTCTCGGATTTATCCCAATTTTTAGGAGCGGAAGTTCTACACATTTGGCTATTATATTTTAAGCATCGAATCTAAAAATTCAACAGCACTTACAAAATATTTGGATTTTTTGAATAAATTGTCTTTTATTAGCTTGGGGTCATATGTGACCCCAATTACAAAATGGTTAATGGGGTCGTATTATTTTTTTCCGAAACCCAAGGCTATTTAGATAAAATATAACATTTAAAAGTGGAAAAGAGATGAATTTTTGATACAACATATTTAGAAAGAGTACATTTACAGAATATTTTACTAAAATCCCATTATTCTCGAAATCCGAAAAAATAAAATCCTTGTCAAAAAAATCCTGGCATAGGAATTTACTTAAAAATTCACACAGTTAATTTGTAACATGTATTTAACAAAACCATAAAGTTATTGATACAGTTTTTAATTTTTTTTTAAAGAAAACTTTTTAAAACTTGAAAAAGGAGTTTTCAAAATATTATCAAAAAATTTCCCATTTTCGGTCTCAATGTGCAATAGGTTAAAACGTGGTAATAAAACAATACTTCATATCTGAGTACTTATAAGTATATAGACTAAAACGAAATTATGGCTTTAATCAATTTCTCAATGTTGAAAAAAATGGCATCAAATTTCTTGAGCTAGTTTTTTTTAGCACAAAAATTGTCTGGGGCATTTGCTAGTTCTTGGCGACGTTTTATTCGATTTTGATGTTTTATAGCTCTTTGGAAGGATAATTAAATACTGATCCCGAATTATATAACAACTTTTCGAAAAAAGTAAACTATAGAACGAAATTTTTGTAAAATATGAAAAAAAGTCATATTTCCCCCCATAAAAACACACTTGAAATTTTCAATCGCGTTGAGGCACGACTAAATGTTCTACGATTGGCCAAAACTTTGTATTTCTCAGTTTTTTGGCTATTCGCGCATTTCTAGACGATGAGACCGATAGTTTGAACACATTTTTAATCAAGGGCCACCCTAATATACATATTTGTGATCCTTATAACAAGCGGAATTGATATAGCGATTTCCGTCTGTCCGTCTGTGGAAATTACGATGACGGCTTCAATTGGGCAGATAGGGAGCTCTATGGCATAAAAAATGATTCACTAACATCCTGAGAAGTTTACTGTTGAAAATCGTCCAAATCGGTTGACTAGGTCCCGAGAATTGAATGATGAAGTAAATAAAGTCTTGAAAAAATATGATTTGTCTATGTTGTTCTTGTCACAATCACGCGCTCAATAGGATAACTGGGGCGCCCGTTTTTAGTGAGAATGATTGGCCAACATCATGAGAAGGTTCATGTTTCGAAAATCATGAAAATCGGTTTAATAGGTCCCGAGAAATCACTGAAGAAGTACAAAAAATTTAAAAAAAATATATGTTTCTGTATTGTTCTTGTTATTATTATTCTAATGTTGTATTGTTGTCATAGCTGGACTTGTTGTTTTTCTGGTCGTTGTGGTAATAATATAATATAAACTAACCCTTTGTAAATTTATTTATCAACACTGGTAGAAAAATTTAAAAGTTTCCATTGTTTTGGCAACCCGAAAAAGGTTGTTATGTCATTTTTGTCATCGCCTCGAGCCCGCCTGCAAAGTTTTAGATCGATTGGGTCACGAGTAAGGGGTTAAAATCGATCCAACTTTTTGTCGACAAGCGACATTTCGAGTTAAAAAATCATTCTCACTAAAGAAAACACAACAATAACTTTTGATGTTGTATTTTTTGTGTGTAATATTTACATATACATACATACATGTATTAAATAATAAAATAATATACATATATTCTATATATGTGTATCCATAATAACCACATGTTAGAAATAAATTGGTTTATTATTTTATGTATATAAAATTCTGCAATATTTTGTTTTAGGGAAAATACATTTCTTTTGCATTAGCAAACAGAGTGTCACTTCATTTTGCTCAGTGTGACTATGCCACAGTAGATGACGCCACAATTTTTGCTCATGAATGTCAACATTTTCAATTAGATATCAAACACAATGTTAAAAGTATACACAGAGCTGAGTAAAGAAGAAGCAATATATTTTTTTGATTTAACCTCATGCACATGTATCTGGCTAGATACTTGACGAATTTAACTGTGATTTACATATATATTTCTAATTTAGGTAGCAGTTTGAGTCTTCAGGTACCCTCTACAAATATTGTTATTTATCGTTTTATGGAAAAACACATTAAAAAAACAAGTAAGAGTGTTAAATTCGGCTGTGCCGAATCTTTGATACCCTCCAACTCGGTTTGAGTATTGATAATAAATGTAAACAAAATATTGGAAAAATATGCATTCGTTTCCTATATGCATGCGTTTCCGGTTATATGACATAATTTCTCGTTTAATTTAGTTTTTGCTAATTAAATAGCTCGCCTTAACCTCCATTGCAAAGGTAATGGTTGTGTAGGGTGGCTATATGCATTAAATCGTGCTAATTGGAGATGGGTGTATAGTTTCTTTTAACTGGCGAAATATTTTCTCATTGCGGCCATATAGGTCGGATGGAGTAACAAAATAATAACCAAAAAAAACTCTCTCAATTTTTTTATTAAAATATTGCCATATTTGGAAAACATAGAGAATAAATTTATAATAATAAATAATCAAATTAGGGATGCCAAAAGCAAAAAACCAAATGTACCAAACATTTAAAATAATATTATTTGTTATCTTTATTTTCTAAAAAACTTCAAATATTCATCCAAAAAAAATTGTGTAAATTTGTATATAAAAGATAACATTCTCATCAAATTGCGTTTATTTATGTAACAGTTTTTATGTTCGCAATTCTTAAATATCATTTGACGTTTTCTAAAATTCATTGAATTTAAATTAATGTTTTCTGTAGTGTGATTCTGTAAATTTCAACGATCCGACAATCGCAAAATATATCGGCAGCTATTGTTGTTTGCACTAAGGATTAAGTGATCCACTAAGTACATACATCTTAACGGTAGTCGACAAATCTATTTTTCTATTTATTTAAATTGTAAACGAGTGGCATCTCTGGCAAAATAAGCGAAAAACACCAAGAAGAAAAAAAAAACAAATTACTTCATGTTTGACAGGATGATTTTATGTTTATGTTTAATATCTTTATTTTTTTAATAATATTTCTGTGTATTTATTTGAAAATGAAATAATGAATTGAATATGCTATTTAATTTTTTTTTTATATAAAAAAGTTTTTTAATTAAAGCAAAATATTTTCACATTTTATGATTTTTATTTATGTATGACGACATTTCAACTTAAAATTTAAGTTTTTATCGATTGAATAAACAACACAAAAATGGTTGTCGTTTAGATAACAACAACAGTTGAGTTTAACAATATCAAATATCGCTTAAAAATTTTACTGATAATTTTGCAATTTTCTTTTTTTAACGATTCGACTATCGTTAAAACAAGTTACTGAATCGCGATACTGAAAAGCGATTAATTTCTCCTGAATGTCAATATTTTTTTAAATGTAAAAATTTTTTAAATGTAAACATATGTATTTGGTGTTTTTTTTTTTTTTTTTTGAATTTCAATATGTGTTTAGCGAATAAAATTTATATATTAAAGATGCAATTGATGTGTTCTAAATTTAAAATTATAATTTCCGACGTTTTGATATGATTTTCTGAAATTCAATTAATTGTGATTTATAATTGGAAATTTTTAATTCCAGTTTTTAGAATTGATATTTTCTAAAATTTGAATGGAAAATTTAAAAAGTGCAATTTTGTATTTATGTGTATAATAATGCTTTAGTAATTATAAACAATTTTTAAAATTTAGATGTAATCGCAATCAGATATTTTGTAGGTAAAGCAGAATAATAATTCTATATAACTATGTAGAATTGTTTTGAAAGCAAAAAACTCATTGATGAACTCGGTAACTCTATTTTGTAAAGACAACAAAAAGTTAATATGCCAAACTTATGTACATATTTGTAAAAGAATAATGAAAATACGTATGAAATAAAAGACCAGCCCGTGTATACTCTTAACATTGTTCTGTATGATATCCAGTTGAAAATATTAACTTTCATGTTAAAATAGAAATAACTATTGCAAAGCTAATTAGAACAAACAAAAACTGTGGCGCCATCTACTGTGGCATAGTCACGCTGAGCAAAATGAAGTGACACTCTGTTAATGCAAAAGAAATGTATTTTCCCCACAACAAAATATTGCAGAATTTTATGTAAATAAAATAATATACCGACTTATTTCTAACATGCAGTTGTTATGGATATACACATATAATATATGTATATTATTTGTATTATTTAATATGTTTATATAAATTTATAAATAAATTTATACATAAATTTTTTTTTTGCTATATTTACATTATTTTTTTTTATTAACAACTAGGTATTTTAGCATTATTTGCTTAAGATGTTGGTGAATTTTTACTCCCTTTATATTAGCTCGTAGTGTCTGCTTGTCGAAAATATTTTGGATCGATTTTAACCAATTTCCCGTTACCCAATCGATCTGAAACTTTGCAGGCAGGCTCGTGGCAATAACAGAAATTATGTAGTATATTTTTTTTAGTGATGCCAAAGCAATGGAAACTTTTAAATTTTTCTGCCAGAGTTGATAAAAAAAAAATGTACAAAGGGTTAGTTTTTATTATATTATTACAACAACGACCACAAAAACAACAAGTCCAGCTATGACAACAACACAACACTTAGAATAACAACAAGAACAATATAGAATCATCATAATATTTTTCATTTTTTTTTACTTTTTCAGACATTTCCCTGGACCTGTTAATCCGATTTTAATGATTTTTTGATTGAAATCCTCTCATGAATTTCGTGAATCATTCTCACTAAAAATGATCACTGTAGCTTTACTATTCAGGGCGTGATCGTGACAAGAACAACATAGAAAATTATATTTTTTCAAGACTTTTTTTAGTTCTTCATTCAAATCTCGGGCCCTAATCGACCGATTTTGACGATTTTAAACAGCAAACTTTTCAGAATATTACTGAACCATTTTTTCTGTCAACGAGCAACCTAGCTACCCGATTGATGCCGTCATCGTGATTTCCACAGACGGACAGACGGACATCGCTATATCAACTCCGGTTGTTATAAGGATCACAAATATATATATTTTATGGGGTCCAAAATTTTTTTTCCAATTATTACAAACGGAATGACAAACTAATATATATCCTCTGCACACTGGAGTGGACCAGTGGCATTTTCTAAAATTCATTGAATTTAAATTAATGTTTTCTGTAGTGTGATTCTGTAAATTTCAATGATCCGACAATCGCAAAATATATCGACAGCTAACTATTGTTGTTTGCACTAAGGATTAAGTGATTCACTAAGTACATACATCTTAACGACAGTCGACAAATCTATTTTCTATTTATTTAAATTGTAAACGAGTGGCATCTCTGTCAAAATAAGCGAAAAACACAAAGAATAGAAAAAAACAAATTACTTCGTGTTTGACCGGATGATTTTATGTTTATGTTTAATATCTTTATTTTTTTACTAATATTTCTGTGTATTTATTTGAAAATGAAATAATGAATTGAATATGCTATTTAATTTTTTTTATTTATGTTTATAAACAAGTTTTTATTCTTAAACAAGTTATATTATCTGTATTACTTAATATGTTTATGTATGTATATGTAAATATTACACACAAAAATACAACATCAAACGTTATTTTTGCGTTTTTCTCTTTAAATAAATTTATACATAAATTTTTTTTTTTGCTATTTTTACATTGTTTTTTTTTTAACAACTAGGTATTTTAGCATTATTTGCTTTAGATATTGGTGAATTTTTACTCCCTTTATATTAACTCGTAGAGTCTGCTTGTCGAAAAAATTTTGGATCGATTTTAACCCCTTTCCCGTGACCCATTCGATCAGAAATTTTGCAGGCAGGCTCGTGGTGATAACAGAAATGATCTAACAAATTTTTTTAGTGATGCCAAAACAATGGAAACTTTTACATTTTTCTACCAGAGTTGATAAAAAAATGTACAAAGGGTTAGTTTTTATTATATTATTACCACAACGACCACAAAAACAACAAGTCCAGCTATGACAACAACACAACATTTTGAATAACAACAAGAACAATATAGAAACATCATATTTTTAATTTTTTTTTTATTTTTCAGAGATTTCCCTGGACCTGTTCCCCCGATTTTAATGATTTTTGAAGCAGAAATCTTCCCATGAATGTGATGAATCATTCACAATAAAAATGATCACTGTAGCTGCACCATTGAGGGCGTGATCGTGACAAGAACAACATAGAAAATTATATTTTTTCAAGACTTTTTTTAGTTCTTCATTCAAATCTGGGGCCCTAATAGACCGATTTGGACGATTTTAAACAGCAAACTTCTCAGGATATTAGTAAATAATGTATTATATCAATGAGCACCCTAGCTGCCCGATTGATGCCGTCATCGTGATTTCCACAGACGGACAGACGGACATCGCTATATCAACTCCGATTGAAATAAGGATCACAAATATATATATTTTATGGGGTCCAAAATTTTTTTTCTAATTATTATAAACGGAATGACAAACTTATATATACCCTCTGCACACTGAAGTGGAGGGTATAAAAATATATTAAGCAACAAAAACACAAATTTTTTACAACAACTAAAGAACTAACATGGATAACCTAAGTGACGTTGATAGTGACGATGATGCTGGCATTTGGCTGCAGGTACCAGAAAGAACAAATAAACGGCGGTTAATATTGACATCTCCTGATATGCAGCAACGTAAAAGAATGAATTTGTCTGATGAACCAAACACCTGAACGCAGAACCCAGATGACCTAAAAGATAGGGATGGAGATAATGAAGTAGAAGTTGAATTCGAAGATGCATCTCCAAAACCACCACTAATTTTTATCCCATACGTTTCAAACATAAGTAAGATGCTAAAATCTATAAGTAGTGAAATACCTAGTACTAATTATAATTATAAATCTATGAAAGACAACCAAATCACATTAATGGTCAAAAATAGTGATTCATTTAGAAAAATTGTTAAATATTTTGATTTAAATAAAATAAGCTTTCATACATTTCAACTAAAGCAAGAAAGAGCATAGAGAGTAGTAATCAAGGTTATTCACCATTCGACAAAAACTTCTGATATTAAGGACGAACTTATTTTGATAGGGCATCAAGTTAGGGACATAGTTAAGGTAAGAAGTCGTGTTACAAAACAACCACTGTCAATGTTTTTTGTGGACCTTGAGCCTCATCCGAATAATAAAAACATTTATAATTTACGACATATTGGAAATGCAATTGTGTCAATTGAAGCCCCAAAGAGAACAGATGATTTGGTTCAATGTTATCGGTGCCAGCAATTTGGACATACCAAAACATATTACAGAAAATCATTTCGATGTGTCAAATGCGGTTTGGACCACCCCACAGCTAATTGCACCATAGACATTAACACTCCTCTAACATGCTTACTTTGCCAACAAACACATACAGCTAATTACAAGGGTTGTCCTACTTATCAACAATTACTACATCAAAAGAGACCTTCAAATCCTAGAAATAATCAAACAGTCGGGATATGCAAAAATTTATCCGAACCAATTTCCTCATTTAAATGTAAATAATAACGATCCCGTTAATAACAACCAAATAAACAGTGGTGATCATATTTCTTATTCACAAGTAGTTAAAGGTAACACAAATAATAGTGAATTTCATCTTTTGGAGAGACTAGGTCGTATGATGGACAAAATGTTTGAAATGATGACGCAAATATTGATGAAATTACAATCATAAAAACGAAATTGAATTTTTCTTCTCTTCGCAATTTATCGACATTTTATTAATCTCAGAAACTCATTTTACAGACAAAACACATTTCAACATAAAGGGTTACGATATTATAAAAGCTAACCATCCGGATGGTACTGCTCATGCCGGTTCTGCAGTATTAATAAAATCTTCATTAAAATTTGAACCAATGGATGCCATAATTATACCATCAATTCAAGGAAGTGACATTAAAATAAAATGCATTAGCAATTATATTAATATATATGCTATCTATTTTCCGCCTCGACACACCATAACTCTTGAAGATTATGAAAACTTTTTCCGTAAACTTGGTCCGCGGTTTATTGTTGGTGGCGATTTCAATGCCAAGCACACCTGGTGGGGGCCAAGAATTGCCAATCCTAAGGGAATAGAACTTTATAAATGCATCATTAAACATAAATACAAAACGATATCTACAGGAAAACCTACATATTGGCCAAGCGACATTTATAAGATACCGGATTTATTAAATTTCTTCGTATGTTCTGGTATACCAAGTAATTCATTAGATATTATTGATTATGATGATCTTAGTTCGGATCACACACCAATTATACTACATTTTAATATAAACATACAAACTGTGTCAAAAATTTGTAAAAGCAAAACAGACATATTATTAATAGCAAAACAGAAATATTTCCAAAATTGGATGGATGCGAATTTACAATTAAATATTTCACTTAAATCAGATGAAGAGCTTGATTTAGCTGTTGATAAATTCATAAAATTAATTCAAGAAGCTGCCCTTTTATCAACGCCACCATCAGCTCCGCATAATGGTAATATGGTTATTATATCTACTGAAATAAGTGATCTAAGACTTCGAAGAGTTTGGCAATCCAGTAGAAATCCGAGAGACAAAACAAATTACAACAGAGCTGCCAATCAGCTAAAAAAAAAAAACGCATTGCTGAAACGAAAAATGATAATAATATATCAAATTTCTTAAGAAATCTGAGTGCCACCAATAATAATGAACACAGTTTATGGAAGGCAACAAAATATCTGAAAATCCTAGTAAAAGAGATATCCCAATAAAAATATCTAATGGAACTTGGTGTCGTAGTAGCCAAAATAAAGCTGATGCATTTTGTGAACATTTAGAAAAAATATTTCAACCATTCCCTTCAACAAATAATAATGGAGAATCTGATATTAAAGAATTCTTAGAATCTCCCTGCCGAATGGGTTTGCCAATAAAATCGTTTTCACCATGAGAAGTTTTTAATGAAATCAAAAAGCATAACAGTACTAAAGCGCTTGTACATGATAAAATTGATCCAATAGTGGCAAACTCCCTTTCAAAAAAAAAGTTTTATTTCTCACTCTAATATATAATTCAATATTGAGAATGTCTCACTTTCCATCGCAATGGAAATGTTCGGAGATTATTATGATACCTAAGCCCGGCAAACCTGAAAATGTTACATCTTCATACAGACCTATCAGTTTGTTACCAACTTTCTCCAAAATTTTTGAAATATTACTATCAAGTAGAGTATTACCTATTATTGAAAAGAAAAATATCATCCCTGATCATCAGGTTGGCTTTCGTTATAAACATGGAACACCAGAGCAGTGTCACCGATACGTAAACGTTATAACAAACTCACTGGAAAAAAAAAATTATACTGTTCTGCTGTATTTTTAGATGTCAAACATGCCTTTGACAAAGTATGGCATATTGGTATTTTATATAAACTTAAAAGCTTCTTGCCAACCCCATTGTATCTCCTTTTTAAATCGTATTTAGAAAAACGCACATTTTATGTTAATGTAAGCGATGAAAAATCAAAAATATGTGAAATTAATGCCGGAGTCCCACAAGGGAGTGTATTAGGTCCTGTATTATAACTACTAGATGTAACCCGGTGTGCTTCGCTACCCCTTCCTTCGAATCGTAATGAAAAGGCTCACGCAAAGTCCCAAGGCTCTCACTATTACAGTAATTCAGATATATCACATTTAATATTAAGTTTGTCTGGGGGTGCCATGCGCATTTGTCTAATCCCACCCATTTTTTGTCTGACTACTCACGTTAATAATAGAAGACCTGAGACAAATTTGCAAAGCTCTCTCTATCATAGTACTTAATATATATGATACCAAAAATTTACTTTGTATGGGAGGTGTCACGCCCACTAATAATATTTAAAAAAAATACAGCCAGTAGCACTTTCCATATCCGCAGTAAGACTCTGCGAAAATTTCAGGAAGATCAGGTAAGTAGTTACGGAGATTACCTTCTACAAACATACAAACACGCGTTACCTCTTTATTATAACGGGTGATTTTTTAAGAGCTTGATAACTTTTTTTTAAAAAAAAACGCATAAAATTTGCAAAATCTCATCGGTTCTTTATTTGAAACGTTAGATTGGTCCATGACATTTACTTTTTGAAGATAATTTCATTTAAATGTTGACCGCGGCTGCGTCTTAGGTGGTCCATTCGGAAAGTCCAATTTTGGGCAACTTTTTCGAGCATTTCGGCCGGAATAGCCCGAATTTCTTCGGAAATGTTGTCTTCCAAAGCTGGAATAGTTGCTGGCTTATTTCTGTAGACTTTAGACTTGACGTAGCCCCACAAAAAATAGTCTAAAGGCGTCAAATCGCATGATCTTGGTGGCCAACTTACCGGTCCATTTCTTGAGATGAATTGTTCTCCGAAGTTTTCCCTCAAAATGGCCATAGAATCGCGAGCTGTGTGGCATGTAGCGCCATCTTGTTGAAACCACATGTCAACCAAGTTCAGTTCTTCCATTTTTGGCAACAAAAAGTTTGTTAGCATCGAACGATAGCGATCGCCATTCACCGTAACGTTGCGTCCAACAGCATCTTTGAAAAAATACGGTCCAATGATTCCACCAGCGTACAAACCACACCAAACAGTGCATTTTTCGGGATGCATGGGCAGTTCTTGAACGGCTTCTGGTTGCTCTTCACTCCAAATACGGCAATTTTGCTTATTTACGAAGCCATTCAACCAGAAATGAGCCTCATCGCTGAACAAAATTTGTCGATAAAAAAGCGGATTTTCTGGGCCCATTCACTGAAAATTAGACGTTGTGGCAGATCGTTCGGCTTCAGTTCTTGCACGAGCTGTATTTTATACGGTTTTACACCAAGATCTTTGCGTAAAATCTTCCATGTGGTCGAATAACACAAACCCAATTGCTGCGAACGGCGACGAATCGACATTTCACGGTCTTCAGTAACACTCTCAGAAACAGACGCAATATTCTCTTCTGTACGCACTGTACGCATTCGTGTGGTTGGTTTAATGTCCAATAAAGTAAACTGAGTGCGAAACTTGGTCACAATCGCATTAATTGTTTGCTCACTTGGTCGATTATGTAGACCATAAATCGGACGTAAAGCGCGAAACACATTTCGAACCGAACACTGATTTTGGTAATAAAATTCAATGATTTGCAAGCGTTGCTCGTTAGTAAGTCTATTCATGATGAAATGTCAAAGCATACTGAGCATCTTTCTCTTTGACACCATGTCTGAAATCCCACGTGATCTGTCAAATACTAATGCATGAAAATCCTAACCTCAAAAAAATCACCCGTTACTAGTATAGATTATTAGTATAGATTTTTTTGTTTCGATTCTTGCTGATATACAATGTTTTTTGTTTTTTCGTTCGGTACAACAATTATCAGATTATTCGGCGTTCCTATCCTGGAGGTACATGTAGCTGCACATGAGAAGAACATGGATTTTCCAAATTATATCTAGCAACACTTAACTATTAGCCTTGATCTTAAAATATCATTTGGCAATTTTTTTTAGCGATTTTTGATTTTGCCCATTTTTGATTTTGAAAATTTTTGTTTTTCGGGCGATTTTTATTTTTCACGATTTTTGGTTATGGCGATTTTTGATTTTGGCGATTTATTTTCCATGACAATTCACATTGCTAACTAATGTAGTTGTCAAAAGACTGTCGGTCGCAAATATGAATATGTTTTGACGAAATTTGGTATTTGATCTTTTATCGGCCATGGGATGAACTATATTGAAATTGGTGAGAATCGGTCCATGTTCAGACCTAGCCCCCATACAAATGACCCCTATGAAATCAACATATATTGCCATAAGATCCAAATTATCATAAAAATCTTTGCCAAATTGGGTTTATATGTATATATTACATTCATTAATCAGTAGTCGAAAAATGATCCCTATCGGACAACTTTTAGGCATAGGCCCCATATAGAGCTGCTTCCCGATCTTCACTAAAATCTATCACTTAAATCTAACAAAAATATTGCACTGATTCTTCTCAAATTTTGTTTGTATATATTTTTGCAAAATACAAGAGACCTTACCAAACATGGTCAGGATCGGTCCATTTTTGGGCCTAGCCCCCATATAGATATAGCATTTTTCATATCTGCAGCCGAAAAAATTAATAATAATCCCACTCAAATTTGGTTTATACTTATTTTCTATATCCAGTTAGTTGGGCCTGAGAGATAGGGTCTCTAAACGCATAGTATAGGGTATCGTATAGTCGGTCTAGACCGACTATAATTGCTTACTTGTTTATATAGGAGGTGCCATGCTTACTTATCCCATCCCGCCCAATTTTTATTGGATTACTCACATTAATATCTGACTCGTGCAAAATGATGAGTCTTTCCCTTTTAAAGTACGCCAGTTATATGATATTAGATATCTACTTTGCATGGGCGGTGTTACGCCCACTGCTTCGATCATGCCCATTTTTTTGTTCTAATCATACAAAAAAACTATGGGCTCACGCAAAGCCACAAAGCTCTCTCTTTTACAGTACTCCAGATATATGAAATTAAAAAGTTACTTTGCATGGGGAGTGACACGCCCATTGGTGTGAACCCGCCAATTTTTTGTCCGATTACTCATACTAAGATCTGATGGGGTCGTAAAAGTGTCAAAGTTTCCCTTTTTTGTACACCATTTATATGATATCATATATTTACTTTGTACGGGTGGTGCCACGCCCACTGCTCCGATCCCGCCCATTTTTTGTCTAACTAATCACATGAATAACTTATGGGCTCACACAAAGTCCCAAGACTCTCACTATAACAGTACTCCAGATATACGGCATTTTATATTTAATTTGTATAGGTGACCTCACACAAATTTGCAAAGCTCTCCCTTTCATAGTACTCAATTTATATGATATTAAAAATTTACTTTGTGTGGCAGGTGCCACCCCACTAAAAATATTTAAAAAATTATAGCCTATAGCACTTCCCATATCCGCAGTAAGACTCTGCGAAAATTTCAGGAAGATCAGATGAGTAGTTACGGAGATTACCTCCTACAAACAAACAAAAAAACAAACACACATTACCTCTTTATAATATTAGTATAGATATACACATCAGACATACATACCTGTAAATAAATAAACTACAACTGTGGCAAACGAGATGGAAAATATGTATCAATGCAGAAAAATCTCATCACGTTACTTTTACTCTAAGGAGAGAGGAATGTCCAACATTTACATAAACGGCTCTCAAATTCCAAAAGCTAACGCTGTTAAATATTTAGGCATACACCTTGATCAACGATTAACGTAAAGAAATAACATTTTAGCAAAGAGAGATCGCCTAAAAATTAAAAAGAAAAAAATGTGGTGGCTATTAGGATCTAATTCTCAGCTAAGGAAAACAAAGTTCTGCTTTACAAGTGTGTATTAAAACCGGTGTGGACATATGGCATTCAGTTGTGGAGTACAGCCAGTAACTCTTATGTGGAAATACTACAAAGATATCAGTCAAAAATTTTACGTGTTATTCAAATGCTCCATGGTACATGACAAACAAACAGATACATAGAGATCTTAAAATTGTATTTATTAAGGATGAAATTAATAAATTTTTTTGTTTGTTAGATTTATAGTCATTTTTCAGACATATTGCAATTACTACTGTAATTAATATGCAATTTTTAATTTTGTTTAAATGGTGCGTGGTAAAGAAGATGAAAGCATATATTTCAAAAATTCATAACTGCACTGTATTCTTAATCGGACCGGTCCAAAAAGTGCAAGTACGAGTGTATGTGAAGGTTCACGGTTCAAAACCTCACGGCCGCCCTAAGTAGAAAAAATTTTTCATATAGAAACAACCTATTCAATTAAAACATAACAATTATCACAATGTTCAATAAATCGCTGATGAAGGCTGAAATGCCAGAAACCGGTCCGATTAAGAATACAGTGCAGTTATGAATTTTTGAAATATATGCTTTCATCTTCTTTACCACGCACCATTTAATAAATTTAGCAACCGATATATAGATCGGCTTAGTAATCACAGTAATGTTTTAGCAATATCTTTACTTGACTTCATGTCTTAGACCTACCCATTAGAAAATAAATATAAATAACATAATTGAAACATTTTAAATGTTGTACATACAATCTTTACATACACAGTAATATCTGTAAAGAAATATATATAGTATCAGTTCATTAAGCTTACTGAAGCTTAATAACGTATGTTAAGTTAAGTTACATAATCAAATTTTCTAAATATTATAAAATAGATTGTAAATAAAAGAAAATAATAACAAAAAATAAAAATTTATATATATATAAAGTATACAATACAGTAATAAGAATTGCCCAGAAGGGTAAAAAGTATAACAGAATGTCGAATAAATATGAAAATTTTGTAAAGATTTCATTAAATAACTGTGACTGTGTGTGACTATCTCAAAATTCATCTTTGGCCACAACAAGTCTATGGAAAAAGTTTCAGATCCATCGGATGAGGGGAAGTGGGTTTAGATCACTACGTTACTGCGCGTGACCATGCCTGACTGTGCGTGACTAAGTCAAAGTTAATCTTTTTGCACAGCAAGTGTATGGACCAAGTTTCAGATCGATCGGATGAAGGAAAATGACATTTAGATCACGCCGTGACTGTGCGTGACTATGTGTGGCTATGAGTGACTCTGCGCGACTATGTCAAACTTAATATTTTTTCAGAGCAAGTCTAAAATGGGGTCAATCCGTGACTGTGCGTGACTCAAAGTTAATAGATAATTAGAACAAGTCTATGGACCAAGTTTCAGATCGATTGGATGAGGGGAAATGGGCATTTGCATCTTTGTGACTATGCGTGACCTGCCAAAGTAAATCTATTTTCACAGGATGAACATCGACCAAGTTTCAATTTGATTGGATGAGGGTAAATGGGTATTAACCCTCTCCGTGACTGTGCGTGACCATGCGTGACTATGTCAAAGTTAATTTTTTTTTAGAGCAAGTCTATCGACCATGTTTCAGATCTATCGGAAATGACATTTAGAGCACTCCGTGACTGTGCGTGACTATGCGTGACTGTGCGCGACTATGTCAGAATTAATCTTTTTTCACAGCAAGTCTATTGACCTAGCTTCAGATCGATCGGATAAGGGGAAATGGGTTTTAGATCACTACGTGACTGCGCGTGACCATGCGTGACTGTGCGTGACTAAGTCAAAGCTAATCTTTTTTCACAGCTAGTGTATGGAATAAGTTTCAGATCGATCGGATGAGGGGAAATGACCTTTAGATCACCCAGTGACTGCGCGTGACTGTGCATGACTACCCCAAAAATAATCTTTAGTCACAACAAGACTATAGGCCAAGTTTCAGATCAATTGGATGAGGGGAAATGGGGTCCACCCACGACAGACAGAGAGTATGAGTTAAAAGAAAGAGTTTAAAAACAACCGCTTTTATATGTTGTACGAATACTATTAACTAAAGTTAGAAATCTTTAAAACATGTCAAGAAATTTTGAATTTCTATAAGCTAGAAATTTCAAAAATTCGATTTTGGCATAACTAAAATACAGACATTCAGAGGTCAACACTTTGGACTAGAGTTACATTTATAGAACAGCACATAACATACTCATTGTAAAGTTTAAGAATACAACAAAAAATACACAAAACACTAAACAAACAAGTAAAATTATAGTCGGAATAGACCGACTATACAATACCCTATACCATGGTTTGGAGACCCTATCTCTTCGATCCAACTAACTCGATATAGAAAATAAGCATATACAAAATTTGAGTGGGATTGTTATTAATTTTTTTGGCTGCAGATATGAAAAAGTTCAAAGTTCAGTGGACCGATCCTGACCATATTTGGTAAAGTCACTTATATCTTGAGAAAATATATACAAACAAAATTTGAGAAAAATCTGTGCAATATTTTTGTTTTTTGATAGATTTAAGTGAAGATTGGGAGGCAGCTCTATATGGGGCCTATGACTAAGAATTGTCCTATGGGGTTTTTTTTTAACTACTGATTAATAGATATAATAAATACATACAAACCCAATTTGACTGAGATCTATATGATAATTTGGATATGGCAATTTATGTCGATATGGCAATTTATGTCAATTTCATAGGGGTCATTTGTATGGGGACTAGATCTGAACATGCACCGAATTTCACTGATTTCAACAGCTTTCATCCTAATGAAAAAAGCTTATATACCAAATTTCATCAAAATATGTTCATATTTGCGACCTGTAGGTTGATTACAAGGTTTACATGGACACACAGCCGGACGGACGAACAGACGGACGGACATCGCTAAATCGACTCAGAAAGTGATTCTGAGTCTATCGGTATAATAGAAGATGGGTCTAGGTCAAGTGTTTTTGGTAGTTGCAAACAGCAGCACAAAGTCATTACACCCAAACCACATAAAGGTATCTTTCTTTATCTTTCCAACCGGATGGCGCAAGTATTCGTTCATCTAAAATTACAAAAACCTTTCTGCCAGCGGCTCTAATCCCAATAATCTAGACATTCCTCTAGAAGCTCGGACTTTAATACCATATAATATGTGTGGAGAATGTTATGAATAACTGTATGTGGAAACAGGATAGCCGTTGTGGCAAGACGATTGGGTAACAAACGAGGACGTTATTGGGAAGAGCTGGACGGAGTGCAAGACACTCTTAAATGAGTGTGCTGTCTCCAGATGGCAAAATAGGTGGGCCAGTAGTGACAAAGGACGAGTTACATATGCCTTCATTCGCGGTGTCACGTTCGTGGCAAAACGTCCGGACTTTGGGTTTGGCCTTAGTTTGGGCTTTTTGCCACGGGTCTTTTAATGCATTTCTGCATAAAAGAGCCTTGGCCAATACGTCGGAGTGTGACTGTGGACCTTTTACCGAGGACTGGTATCATGTTTTGTGCATATGCACGTTCTACTCGGACATACGGGACCTAGGTTCTCTAGGTGTCATATTAACGGACGATGGTTGCGGTGTCAGTGGTGTGCTTGTGAATGATTGGAGAATGAGTCGTATGAATGTGTATGCATGTGAAGTCTTCAAAAGAAGACATTTAAGAAGGGTTTGATGGCAGATGCATGTTTACATCCACAGAATGTACTCAAGACTTTCTAGAAGGGCTTAGTAGTGTACCTACACACTTACCCACAGGGGAAATGTGTGGTGGATATATATGTATATATACATATATATACATCTGGTACAACGGGAAGTCAGAGTATCGTGGTGGCTGTGGTTTAAGCTCAAAATCGCGGGGAGAGCACACGGTAGAACAAAATATGTGTCACAAGAAATCGCCTAGCCTATTAATATTATAGATATGACACTTCTCCAAAAAATGGGGTAGTTGTTTAAAATAGGAAATTCTTTTAATAAAAATTTACTTTCTTATGGTCTATATTTTTTTTTTTATTATATCGTGATAACGATAAAAAAAAATATGTGGCAATAATTCCTTTGGGCTAATGTGATATAAACATACCCTCACATAGCAATGGCGCAACGACAATGACTTCAACAATAAGAAGAATTACAACATATAGATAACTTAAGAAAAACAACAAACACATTGAACACTTCTATTTTTTCAAGATTTTTTTTCACTTTTTCATCCATATCTCGTGACCCCTTGGACCGATATTTATAATTTTAAATAGGGGTATTTGTAAACGATTTTCTGCATAAACGAAGAGTCGATCTTAGTTATTGAGAGTTGTGACATTATTTCCACAGATAGACGGGCAGATGGTCATCGCTGAATATGCTTCCCTTGTTATAAGGATCAAGAAAATTTATGGTTCTGGGGTTTCCGGAATTTAGTTCAATCCGGAACGACATATCTATATTTATCCTCTTCATAACGGTGTGGTGGGTATAAAAATTGTTAGTCAGACCGAGTATATATTTACTTTGTCACTTTTTAAAATTAAAATTAAAGAAAGAAATACAATTTAAGAAATTCACAACGTGTAACACATTTGTAAATTATAAAAAAAAAAAAATTGATGTTCGAGTTGTATTCGTAAATAACCCGTTGGAATGGATCTGAAGATGTAATTTAAACCACATGGCATGAAAATTTTGTGGGAAATTTATGGTTATGGTTAAGAAAAATAAATGAGAAAATGTTCAGAAATAAATAGTGTACCGTTGAAAGATCTCGACAACTCTATTGCACCAAATTAAGCCATGCGTGGCTGTCAGGCCTTAATTTCGGGTAACTGACTTGGCAAGTAAATTTAATTCTTTCTGCAGCACTTTGTGTTCACGTTATGTGCAGTATACTCAACCCTGAATAGATCTGATTAACCGCAAGTTCTATGTATGTTTAGGTAAGTTATAAATTTATTTATTTATTTTTGTTATTTTTTGCTGTTGTGGTCAGATTAAGATGAATGCTGATGTTCATAACTAACAATTATACCAATTTCCAAGTCGGTGTGTTTATATGTAAACGGAAGCTATAACTCAATTAAATGTTTTTATTTTTTTGATACTTCAAATGAACACAGCTTTTTTTTATATTCACAACAGTTACATTGTGTGGAACATTGTTGAATATTATTTATTATTTTAGGAATGTTTGCGGAAAATATATGCGGATATGGCATAATTATATTTTGCGAAACAGCATTATATTTTTATTTAAAACCATTAAATATGAAAACTTATTTGTAAGGTATGTATCATATAGTGCTTATGTAATAAAACCGGTCATTTTTATTTATTTTGTTTTATCACACGGGATCCTCTATCATTTAAGTTAATCTAAAGTAAAAAAATTGTTAATAAATTAATGAATAAATAATAAAACAATTTTTTTATCACCCCTATAAATGGTTGTGATAAATAGTAAATAATTGTATTGTATGAAATAATGGCACAATTTATACAATTGAATTAATTTATAATATTCATTGCCTATACCTAATTTCAGTAATATGGATTATATAATTCAGTAATCAGGAGAGAATAACTTGATAGTATATGGGCCAAAAAAAAAGTATATTTGCCCAGGAACCATACGTTTAAAATTATTTTCGAGCCTGCCAAAATTTCGATGAAAATATTTTCATGCTAATTTAATAATAGTAATTCAAATGTAAACAAATTATTGCAAATATGTATACCGGAAGTTTTTTTGGATCGGGAAATCCGTTTTCACACTTACTTTTATTTTTAAAAGCCGCCATGGGTTTTTCCGCCATTTGTGTGGAATTTTTCACCGTTTTGGGAAAAATTGAAGAAATTGATGCACAAATCGAAGATCCTTTGACTGTCCTATTTTTAAAATAGCCCTAAATATTCAGCGCTGAAAATTATGTGGGGTACCTATGTACGACCTTGATCGATCGATTTCATTCAATTCAAGCCAAAAAATTCTTTTTTTTTATTTACTCTTTGAATGAACAAATAAAAATAAAAATAAATAAAGCATGAGAAATAGATTTCCCGACGCAAAAACTCCCGGTATACACATTGTGACGGTGATCTATTTTGCGCTTTACTGTAACAAAAGAATTTATGTTACAAGCAGAATAAGAAAGAAGAAAAAAAAATAAATAATAACCTTGATCTTGAAATTATTTTCAAGTTCAAGCATGTACATGTAAATAACACCTTATATGGTAACATGTGAATGTAAAATTTTTTGTTCTATTTTTGCAAACTGATTAATGGAGCGATTTGTTTGTCTCTTCGTTGTTTATATGAATTCATGATTATGCATGTATGTATGGGTCAACTACAGCTTGCAATCCTTCTCGTTCTGCCACTTGGTTTTCAGCTATTGGTATTAGCTTGCCCCTTCATTCACTCAATAATCTCACTTACTCTCTCCTTTTAATATGAGTTACATAATGACATACATAGGCTATTCAATGAGTGGGTGAGCGTAGGTAATAAAAAAAAAAAGTCTTGTATAATTGGTGATGAAGATGACGCCAGAATAAAAAATTGACTGAAGTTTGAATTGTGAGATCATGCGGTGGTGATCGTTCATTCAAGTTTGGAAAGTTAAAGAAAACGGTACCCAAGGAAATTGTGTAAAAAGTATAAATTTTGAAAGCATTTAAAACTAAAAAAAAAAAAAATTTATTAAACTATTTTGGATATTTGAAACGAACATCTTCTAAAAGTTGAAAACTAAATAATAAAAGAAAACCAAAACCAAACCAAATTTTTTCATTTATGTGGGTTACCTCCAATTAAGATGGAGTCGAGGTAACATGGTAGGGAGGGCAAAAGGGGCAGAACACCTCGTCCCCAATCCCAAGGTAAGTATGGCCATCCATCCATTTAGCGTCCGTTTAAATTGACAGTTTTTTTTTGTGTAAATCGCACGTGAAAATCTGTAGTGCGGTTTCCCTGGGCCTGAGCAAGACCCCACCCATCCGGCGAGCTAGGCTCTACGCCAGCACGTGCGACCAGCAAAGGCTCAGGGAAACGGAAGCGGATCTTCCACCAACGCCGCACCATTACAGAAATGGCGCCCAACGTGGGGCTCGATAAGTGTATCATGTTCGATAACCACGTTGTCGCACCATTACAGAAATGGCGCCCAACGTGGGGCCAATAAGTGACAATTTCGATAACCACGTTGCTAAAACCAACGTGGGGCGCGAAACAATAGACCGGATTTTTTTTTCTTCTTTTTAATTCATAAGTTTTCTAAAAAGGAAATTAATAATTTATTTCAATTTTTTAACATCTGTACACCGGGAAAGCACATTGTTCCTTAATCCTAATCTTTTTTGTATCCGTGTTCTTGAAGTCATACTTGCTGATATTTCTGGAATTTTAATTAAATATGGGTATATCCCTATTTACATTAACCGAAATGGAAACTTGTTTGACATTTGAGTTCACATTTCAACATTTTTTTTAATTTGATTTTTGTGGTATCCGTTTGCTTTGGTCATTAAAGGTCGTTTTTGGAATACAAGAACTTCGTTCTAGACGAACCGGTTACTTGTCCAAAATGATTTTTATAGTACCGAAATAGCTGCAAACAATCGAAAAGAAACTTAGAATCACAAGTATAAAAATTTTAAATTTTAATTTTAATGGATGGTCATACTTACTTACGGATTTTTTTAATGATTGGTTTGGTTTGGATAACTACATTGGGTTAACCATTTATTGAAATTTTTTTTTTGAAAATATATTGAAAAGTATATTGAAAATTTTTGTGGAAATCTTTATGAAGTTTATATCGAAATTATAATTGATATTTTTTTTGAAACCTTTTGAAAATTTTTATATTGAAAATTAAATTTTGAAAACAATAGTGAAAAGCTATATTGAAAATTAAAATATTGAAAAATTATATTGAAATACTATATTGAATTATATTAAATTTATATTGAAAATTATATATTAAAAATTTTACTAACAATTTATTGAATTATAACTCTATTGAAAAAGTATATTGAAATTTTTAGAATTTTTGACATTAAGAATTGTATTTGAACTGGTTTGAAGTTTTGATGAAATTATATATGAAAACTATATTGAAAATTATATTATTAGAAATTTTGAAAATTTGTTGAAAATTAATTTTGAAATTTTAAAAGACTTTTCTGAACTTTAATTTTGAAATTTTTATTAAATTTAATGGAACTTATATTGAAACTTTTGATAATTTTTAAAAATTTAAGTTTGCTTTGAAACTTAATTGAAAATATAATTCTTGAATAATTTTGCGTGGGTTCGATTAAAAACTCCAACTTTTGATCAATTTTTAACTAACTTTTGTAATCACTTTTTTTCACTGAATTTCATTCCCTTTTCGACGTGAACTCAAATTTTTCGTAAATTTAAATTAACGTAAATTATAAAATTTTTTTTTTGGAATTCATAAAATTCACATTTGTGGGCCGTACAACATTTGTTCACTTAGAACTAAAATTGTAATCAATTGAACGCGTGTCATTGCTTAAATATTTCCCATTAACTTCTTTTGAACTTTACCTAGCTCAGCCAAACTCAACCTTATAAACGCTCATCTATTTATTTACAGCCTATATTGGTTCTATTGAACCTGAACTTAATTTGACTTAAAATTATCTCAACTGTGTAACATCTCATTATCTTTGCAATTATTATCTTTAGTCCAACTCTCATTCGTGCATACATTTCATTCATTATATTGTCCGAATATATATTCGTTTAAATTTTTATAATTAGTCCGAAATATTGGCGGTACGACATACTCCAGGAAGTTTAGCTTCGGCTTTGGCCGAGAACGTTTGTTTAATTTGCCAAGAAAGTTACGATCATACCACTAACTTAGTTTCTACCAGGTGTAGGCACATCTTTCACCAAGAGTGCATGTTTAATTTTCTAAACGTTTCCACTTGTTGTCCGCAATGTAACAAAACTGTCACTAAAAACAGTTTGTTAAAACATTCCGTCCGAGTTAATAATGAAAGTTTACCAGTTAATACTGGAACGATTCCGAAATCCGCGGAAAGAATTTTATCCGGCAGAAAGCAAAGAAACGAAGAGTTTAATGCCAACCGAAATATTTCACCAGGTCAGACTAGTGGTGAAGGAAGAGATAGTTTAGAGGACCGCATTAGATCTAAAATTGAAACCAGCTTTCAAGGCGAGATCAATAAGCTTCACGCTGTGATAGAAAGGTTATCTCAACAATTTACTAGCGTAAACATTAGCGCAACCAGAGAACCTGAATGGCCCAGAGAGATCTTTCCGAATGCGTCCGGCCCTCGAAATTTTTCAGCACCGTCTGTTCACCAAGTTCCCCATGAACCTAATTTTGTCCCTCCGCGTAATATTAGGCCTCCTTCTACACACCCGTCTGTAACAGCAAGTCGTGAGAGAGCATCATTATCGTCCGTTGCCCTTAACAATAGTGGGAAGATTGCAAGTCTGATTAATAGTTGGAACATAACGTTTAATGGAAATTCCTCAGGGTTACCGGTAGAGAAATTCATTTATATGATAAATTCGTTAACAAAAGATAGTTTAGCGGGAGATTTCAGGTTATTAAGTGACCATTGTCACATTTTGTTTACGTCCAAAGCTAAAGAATGGTATTGGAGATATCGCAGCACCGTCGATAGAATCGAATGGGAAGATTTGTGCAGGGCTCTTAAAAATCATTTTAGCGATCATTTATCTGACTTAGATATCAGAGAAATGATCAGAGACCGAAAGCAAAATGCTAACGAAAGCTTTGACGACTTCCATCATGCCCTTCTACAGCTTTGCGATCGCCTCAGATATCCTCTAAATGAACACGAATTGACTGAAATTTTAAGGAGAAATTTAAGACCTCATTTGAGGAGAGAACTATTTTACCTCCAAATTGACAATGTCTCCCATTTACGCCATTTGGTTTTGCGACGAGAGGCACTGAGTTTCGAACTCGATAGAACTCATAAAACTTTTAGAAGACAAGTCAATGAAATAGATGTAGAGGATGAATTTTTCGATGAAGACCCACCTGAAGAAGTTTGCGAGGTCCGCAAACCAAAAGAAGACCCTGCTAAACGCAAAATTAATATCTGCTGGAACTGTAGAAAAGAAGGCCACAGATATACGGACTGTCTCGAAGACAGAACCATATTTTGTTATTTATGTGGTACCGTAGGTGTCTACAGACCCCAATGTGAAAAGTGTCAGGGAAACTTCCAGGCGGGCGCCAGCAACAACACCAGCTTCCGCTCGAGAACCAAATAAATACGTCTTTAGGCGAAAAACAATTTGAAAATGATGACAACCCCACAGAAATTTTAAAGACCAGCTCTGACGGTAGCACACAAACCGATTTCACCAATTTTACCAATTTTACAATTTTGAAAAATTACAAGGAAAAGTCTAAACCAGTTTTATTTCCCATCAAGCCCTATCATGAAAGAGTTAGATTATATGAGTTAGCTAGGAAGCGAATTTTTTGCGAAACTATTAGCACCCCACCGAAATTTAACACCCAAATTCATAAAGTAAAAAGAAATACTCTACGAATTAGAATTTTTTATAAAATGTTAAAATTAAACAAGTTTAAGGTTAAAAGTTGTATTGAATCTATTGAGAAATCAAAATCTGACATAAGACCCTATATCCAAATTGACATCTTTGGAATGAAATTATTAGGCCTTTTAGATTCAGGCGCCTCTTTATCTTGCATAAGTGGTTCCGCTGCAAAAACTTTTCTTGGTAAAAATTTACCTTTTAAAAAATTTTCTAATTTCGTAGAAGCAGCTGGTGGTCAGCAATATAAAATTTTAGGTTTCGTAGAAACAAATGTCACCTACCGAAATATTACCAAATTAGTACGTTTTTATATAATACCAGATTTAACCCATGAGGTATACTTAGGCATAGATTTTTGGCATTCGTTCGGACTTATGTCTATGATTTTTGGGAACAGCCCGTTAAAAATTGAAGAGCTTAATCAAGTTTGTGAGGAGAATATTCTATCTAATGAGCAAAGACAAAGATTAGATCAAATTATAAAAATTTTTCCGGATTTTGATAAAGAAGGGTTAGGGAAGACCACCATTATTGAACATTCAATAGAAATAGAGCCAGGAGTTAAGCCTATCAAGCAGAGGTATTTTTCTGTTTCTCCCGCAGTAGAAAAGAAAATTCATGACGAAGTTGATCGCATGTTGGCGCTCGGAGTGATAGAAAAAGCCCCTCCTACTTGTTCTTGGAGTAGTCCTGTAGCTTGCGTCCAGAGAGAAGGAAGGTTTAGACTTTGTCTTGACTCTCGTAAATTGAATAGCGTAACTATTCGCGACGCCTACCCTCAACCTAAAATCAACGGAATTTTATCAAGATTACCTAAAGCTGAATTTATTTCATCTTTAGATTTAAAACATGCTTTTTGGCAAGTTAGTTTAGAAGAAAATTCTCGCGACAAGACAGCTTTTACTGTTCCCAATACGCCCTTATATCGATTTAAAGTAATGCCTTTTGGTTTGACCAATGCACCACAGACCCTTTGCCGATTAATGGATGTTATTATTCCACCGCATCTTAAAAATCGAGTCTTCGTTTATTTAGACGATTTGCTCTTAGTAAGCGATGATTTCGAAGAACATATTTCTTTATTGCTCGAAGTAGCACAATTAATTCGCAAAGCCGGTCTGACGTTAAATATTGCAAAATGCAAATGGTGCATGAAGGAAGTCCGATATTTAGGCTATATAATTGGTTCTGGGTGTATAAAACCTGATCCCAGTAAAGTTTCCGCCATTAAAGGGTTAACTGAACCAAAATCTGCTAAAGAGGTTCGTCAATTTTTAGGTCTCGTAGGTTGGTACAGACGATTTTTGGAAAATTTTGCATCCCTAACTAGTCCGTTAACTGACCTTACAAAAAAATGTAAAACGTTTGTCTGGAACCCTGAAGCGCAAAAGTCCTTTGATTTAATCAAAGAAAAATTAACCTCTGCTCCGTTATTAATAACACCGAACTTCGAACTACCGTTCATAATTTCTTGCGATGCATGCAAAACAGGAGTCGGTGGAGTTTTGGCTCAAGAAGATGAAAATGGTGTCGAAAGGCCCATTGCATTTTTTTCGCACAAATTAAATAGAGCCCAACAGAACTACTCTATCACCGAACTCGAATGCCTTGCTGCAGTTTTAAGCATAGAAAAATTTTGAGAATACGTTGAAGGTCACGAGTTTTGTGTAATAACGGATCACGCTTCACTAAAATGGTTAATGCGTCAACCAGACCTAAATGGCCGGCTAGCTCGTTGGTCCATAAAGCTCCAAGGTTTTAATTTTTCTATTTTTCACCGTAAAGGAAGTGAACACGTTGTACCCGATGCTCTATCGAGGCTACCAACCGAAAATGAAAACCCCCTAAATTTTGAAAACATTGACAGCTTAGATTCGTTAGAACCAGAGATAGATTTATCTTCTCCATATTTTTCATCAGGACAATATATTAAATTGATCGCTGATATCGAAAGCTATAAAAATCGGTTGCCCGATATAAAGGTCGTAGATGGTTTCATCTACAAACGCGTAGAGTTTTCACGCGACGAATTTTCAGAGGCTCGATCATGGAAGTTGTGGGTTCCACAGGAACTTACCTCTTGTCTGATCGAACGCGCTCATAATCCACCCATGTTTGCACATGGAGGTGTGGGAAAAACCCTCGAACGATTGAGGCGAAATTTTTATTGGCCCAATATGGCTACTCAGGTTAGATCCTTTGTATTAAGTTGCGACATTTGCAAACAAAGCAAAGCGCCAAATTTTATTTTAAAACCACCTATGGGTGTTCAAGCCAAATCGGCTAGACCTTTTCAAAGGTTATATTTAGATTTTATTGGACCTTATCCACGGTCAAAAGCTGGCAATGTAGCTATTTTTTTGTTATTAGACCATTTCACCAAATATCCCCTATTTAAAGCCTTACGTAAATGTCAACCAATTCGGTAATAGATTTTCTTGAAAAAAATGTTTTTCATATATTCGGCGTGCCTGAAGTCGTTATTACTGACAACGGTTCTCAATTTAGATCCTCACTTTTTGAAAGTTTTTTAACGAAATATGGAGTAAAACATATTTTCACAGCCATTTATTCACCCCAATCTAATAACTCTGAACGAGTTAATCGATCCATTATCGCTGGAATACGTTCGTATCTAGGAAAAGATCAGCGTATGTGGGATACGAATTTGAGCCAAATAGGAGTTGCTTTGAGAAGCTCATATCACAGTTCATTAGGGTTTTCACCGTATTATGTTCTGTTTGGACACCAAATGGTTACTCACGGACAATCCTATGAAGTCTTTAAAACGTTAGATTTATTAGAAGAAGGTTTAGATGTGGTAGATAACTCCGACAAATTACATTTTGTTCGACTAAAAGTGAAGGAAAATTTAGAAAGAGCCTATGACGCCAATAAGAAAACCTACGATCTGAGAACTAGGGCTGTTAATTTTTCAGAAGGTGAAGTTGTTTACCGACGAAATTTTTCGCAGAGCAATAAAGCTGCTGCTTATAATTCTAAACTTGCCCCTAAATTTTTGAAGGCCAAAATTTTAAAGAAAATTGGTTATTGTAATTATAAATTGGTGGATTTAGCCGGAAAAGACCTTGGCATGTATCACGCGAAAGATTTGCAAAAAGCCAATGCGTAAATACTCTACATATCCGTTTTCAGTTGATTTTTCCTTTCATGGAAATCAAAACCATCTGTTTTGTGACGGTGATCTATTTTGCGCTTTACTGTAACAAAAGAATTTCTGTTACAAGCAGAATAAGAAAGAAGAAAAAAAAATAATAACCTTGATCTTGAAATTATTTTCAAGTTCAAGCATGTACATGTAAATAACACCTTATATGGTAACATGTGAATGGAAAATTTTTTGTTCTATTTTTGCAAACTGATTAATGGAGCGATTTGTTTGTCTCTTCGTTGTTTATATGAATTCATGATTATGCATGTATGTATGGGTCAACTACAGCTTGGAATCCTTCTCGTTCTCCCACTTGGTTTTCAGCTATTGGTATTAGCTTGCCCCTTCATTCACTCAATAATCTCACTTACTCTCTCCTTTTAATATGAGTTGGTATTTTTTTTACGAAAAGAGTGAGATTATGAACGAATGTATGTATATCTATGTGTAGTAGGGATAAAGAGATAAAAAGTTACATAATGACATACATAGGCTATTCAATGAGTGGGTGAGCGTAGGTAATAAAAAAAAAAGTCTTGTATAATTGGTGATGAAGGTGACGCCAGAATAAAAAATTGATTGAAGTTTGAATTGTGAGATCATGCGGTGGTGATCGTTCATTCAAGTTTGGAAAGTTAAAGAAAACGGTACCCAAGGAAATTGTGTAAAAAGTATAAATTTTGAAAGCATTTAAAACTAAAAAAAAAAAAAAAAAAATTTATTAAACTATTTTGGATATTTGAAACGAACATCTTCTAAAAGTTGAAAACTAAATAATAAAAGAAAACCAAAACCAAACCAAATTTTTTCATTTATGTGGGTTAACTCCAATTAAGATGGAGTCGAGGTAACATGGTAGGGAGGGCAAAAGGGGCAGAACACCTCGTCCCCAATCCCAAGGTAAGTATGGCCATCCATCCATTTAGCGTCCATTTAAATTGACAGTTTTTTTTTTGTGTAAATCGCACGTGAAAATCTGTAGTGCGGTTTGACCCCACCCATCCGGCGAGCTAGGCCCCTACGCCAGCACGTGCGACCAGCAAAGGCTCAGGGAAACGGAAGCGGATCTTCCACCAACGCCGCACCATTACAACATTTTCAATAATTTTTTTTACATTTGAATGAGTGTTATGGAAAATATCATGAAAATATCTTCATCAAAATTTTGGCAGGCTCGAAGATGATTTTATAGGTATGGTTCCTTGGGCACATATTCTTGTTAAGGCCCATAGTACCAAAATCGCGGTGAACCCATGGAGTAAAAATAATTAACCTACCCTAATATACTAGCAGTAACCCAATCGTAACCGAAATAAATAAACTGGGAATAAATTTTTTACAAAACAATTTTATTTATTTTTGACGATTTTTGATTTGTCGATTTTTGTGTTTGCGAAATTAGGTTTTGGCGATTTTTGAATTTGGCGATTATTGTTATTCGCAGTATTCGGTTGGGCAGTTTTTGATTTTTTCGATTTTTGTTATTCGCGATTCTCGGTTTTGGCGAATTTTGTCTTTGACGATTTTCGTTTTTTTGTTTTTTGTTGCTACTTCTGATTTTGGCGATTTTTGGTTTTTGCGATTTTTTATTTTGGCGATTGTTGATTTTTGAATTTTATTTATTTATTTATTTATTAAAATTCATTTGTAACCAAAAGCCTATCGGCTTAAAATTTACATAGCTTATCTCAGAGTAGGCAAATAATTACACAGGTCAACAGCAAAAATGCCGTTCAATAACCACTATATATATTTAATGCATCATGGCTATCTATATACAAAAATGGTCAAATTTTTCAATTCTATGGAAAGTTTTTTTTAAAATAATTTTTAAGTAAAATTGTCAATATTTTGAGACATTTCTCCACTTATGTTATCATAACTGAAAAACAGTTACTCCGATTTTGTTAAATTAAATTTAAAAATATTAAAATTTAGAATATCTTTAAATCACGTATATTGTCGTTTTTAATATGATCAATACTTTAAAAGATACGAAACAAATTGTTTGGAAAAAAAGAATAAAATAAATGGTAAAAAAAAATTTTTTTTCTTTAAAAAAAAATTTGGAAAAATCGAAATCTGCAAAAAGCATTTAATTTTATTTAATTGTAGTGAAGCTACGTATCATGTGAACTAAACGAGATATGGATCAGGAAAATCGACGCATGCTTTTGGTTTTTATTCACAATTAATTGAAAGTATCGCATTTTTACAGGCACTGTCATTATTTCTTTGGGTTACATGACAATGACAAAATAATATTTTTTTATTGAATGGATTTAAAAACTTTTCGTTGATGTTCTATAGAAAATAGTATAATAAAAATGCAAAACATAGAAAGTAGGTGCATTTTACGACACGGATATTGGCAAACCCCCCTTTACATGTATAAAATTGTTTTCGTGGACGCTGATTAATTATATTTTGAATTCTTCTTATTCCTTATATCAATTTTTTTTTCATTTTACAGACGAGACTTCGAAATTTCTAAGCCAATGGTATGAAGAGAAACAGCGAGCCACGAATCCGATTGTTATTTTATTTTAAGTACAAAAAGCGGTTTCGGAAAACATATGCGATGGTCTTACCCAACGACGTCTGCTGATGGGTTTGAACTTGCAGTTCTACAATCACAAGAAGTTGCATATGCTAAAGATCAGGGTGCAAGCTGTAGTCAAGTGCATTCATCATCACCAGGACACCCAAACTCATGTGTCTGTTACCAATCAGATAGTTCAGATCCATCATTACCATCTACATCTGAAAAAAAAAAATGACGAGTTCATCCCACACAAACATTTCTCGCCGAGACCATGGAATCAAGACCAACTTAATAAGTTGATTAGAGATATTGGGTAGTCGAAAAGATCTTCTGAAGTACTTGTATCCCGGATGAAAGAAACAGGTCTCATAACTAAAGAAACTACAGTTTCGTATTACCGTACTCGGGAAAAAACCTTACTTCATTATTTTGCTGAAGAGGATGATTTTGTGTACTGCACCGATATTTCTGGTTTGATGACTGCCATGGGCTTTCAGAGATACGATTCAAACGATTGGTGTTTATTTATCGACTCATCAAAACGCAGCTTGAAATGTGTCCTTTTGCATAATGGAAATAAATTTCACTCCTTGCCGATCGCACATTCAACCAAAGTAAAAAGTACTCTGTAATTGCATTGGTCATGAAGGAGATAAAGTATGATGAGCATAAGTGGGTAATTTGTGTTGATCTTAAGATGGTAAATATTCTCTTAGTTCAACAAAGCGGCTTTACCAAATATCCTTGTTGTATATGTTTATGGGACAGCAGAGCTAAGAAGAGAAGACAATGGCCTTCTGGGGAACAACGGTTCCATGTATGTCAAATTTTAAAAATATGGTTCAAGTTGTTCCCCGAGATCGTATCATATTACCCCCCCTTCACATTAAACTTGGTCCAATGAAACAATATTTTAAAGCACTTAACAAAGATAGTGAATGTTTCCAATATTTTGATATGTTCCTAAGTAAGTTTCCAATATAGTTCAAGGAAGTTTCCCAATCTGAGTATGGAAAAGCTAAAAACTTTTGGTGAACGATACTGATTTTGACAGTTCAAAATCAGAAATTGAGAATAATGCATGGGATTCGTTTGCATGGGTTATTAAAAATTTCTTGGGAAAGAACAAGGGTGATGATTACGTTGCGCACGTTGCAGAGATGTTATCTCACTTCCATCGACTTGGATGCAACACGAGCATCAAAGTACACTATCTGGACAGTCACTTACATCGTTTTCCTGAAAATCCGAACAATGGAGGAACGATGCTAGGGTCGCTGGGATGCACAATGATGGCTGATTTTTGCTGGAGTATTCAGAGTAACACTTCGTCGTTCAACAATAATAGAAAATCCAGAGTTTGTAGTTTATATTAATTATAATAAATTTTAATAATAAAGTATAAATTTTAATAAAATATAAAATGTTTTTTAAATTCAATCATCCGAAAGAAGAACATTAACAACTCATTTTTATGTATATCAAACAAAAAACTAAAATTTAGTGAAAATGAGCGAATTCACTTAATTGTGAATAAATTCGAAAATGATTAATCGATTTTTAGGATCGATATCTCATTTTGTTTCTATTACATGAGGCTTTGCGAAAAAGCAGTAAGTGCGGACAATATTTGCTGTTTTCGATTTTTTAAGAATTTATTAAAAACAAAAATTTTATATTTTCACGTAAAAAATATATTTTCTGCTTCAATTATATATTATAACTCCAAAACTACTGCGTCGACTGAAACTCAATATATAAACAAATTAAAGGCTATGCAAATCTAAATTTTGCTGAGTTTATTTTAATGATATCCGATTAGCGCTTTTGAATTTATCATTAATTATGTGGAGAAACGTCTAAAAAAATTTAAAATTTTACTTAAAAATTTTTCAAAAAAACCTCTCCATAGAATTTTGAAATTTGAACCACACTTGTACTACTGGAACCACAATACATCAAAATTGTATAGCGGTTTTTTTCGGTATACAATTTTTTCGTTTCTGTTGCCTTGTGTTTTGTGTATGAATAACTTAAATTAATATACAATAATAAAAACTAACTAATAAATCAAAGCTATCAACTTTCCCTATCGCCCGAATATTTTACATATTCTCAATAAATAACTAATAATAATTATCAACAATAGTATAAAGGACTACAGTAGCAAGCAAAAAAAATAAATTAAATTAAATTAAATTCAATTAAATTCGATCCATAAACAATTTTTTAAAATGATAGATGCTCAACGGAAATTTCGCCCTTTGTAATTAAGCACTTCCATAGCCTCGAGACTTTAACAACAAAAGAGCGTTGCATGAAAAGAGTATGTATTGTAGGACATATAATTGAAGACGTTCGCATTGAGTGTGAGAAATGAAATAAGTCATGCAAATACTGTGGGTTACCAGATTTCAAAGTTTTTTAAAACAAGGTTATTAATCGTAAACTTATAAAGTCGTCAAAGCTCAATTTTAGGAAATCTATCGTCTCTGCCGAAACGTGATAATTGAAATTCAGAGCATATACAAAACATATAACTTGGCTCAAGCACTTCTTTAACCTCGTAATATTCGTAGCTGAAGTGGAAGAGTAAACTTCTATTCCGTAAAGAAATATTGGCATTATTATAGACTTGGCAATAAATTTTCTGATATGAAAAGGAAAATAGTATCCTTAGCTATTAATTTTCCTAAGACTAAAAGATACTCTGGATGAAATCATATTAAGATGACATTCGGAGGAGAGTTGATCATCCAAATATAAGCCTAATGATTTATAATGAGACACAAACCCAATATTAACACCATTAAGCCTTAAACATGGACATTGCCTAACCTAACCACCAAATTTCATCGCGCCCGTCTTCATGGGATTCAGATTTAATCTGTTATCCGCACTCCACTGACTAATTTTTTTTTAGATCATTGCTAAATAAGTGGACAAAATCAGTAAGTGACATACTTCCTTTCATACATCCAACAATTTGGATATCATCTGCATATATACGTGCACTCCAGAATGAAAGAGTCGCTGAGATATCGTAAACAAAAGTGGAGCCAGAACGGATCCTTGAGGAACTCCACGATACATTCGAGCACATTCGGATCTCTTATCACCTACTTTTACAAACTGATATCTTTCATACAAAAAGACTCAATTAGTTTGCACGCCTCTGACGAGAAGCTAAATAGCATACTAAGCTTTCTCACCAACAGGGTGTGAGTCAAAAGTCTTTTTAAAGTCCAAAAAATAATTATGGACCCATTACCCTCATCCACACTCTTCTTTACTTTTTCCACTACATCTAAAACTAGAGTAATTGTGCTATGACCTGTTCTAAATCCTGACTGATAGGGAGATATTAGATTATTCTGGTTTAAATGGGTAATGATTCTTTTTTCATAATAAACTCTATTATTTTGGAGCATATTGGCAAGATGCTTATAGGTCTGTAATCTGAAATGTTACTAAGATTTCGTGTTTTAGGAATCGGAACAATTCGAGCAACCTTCCAGGAGATATGATATATATTAGTCATTAATAATGAATTGCATAATTTTTCGTATAAATTTTATACTTAGTTCATCATGACCAACAGATTTAAATTTAATATGACTTAATGCCATAATTAGGTCATATTCCTCAATTCTCCCAAAATTAAAATTACTTCCCAAATGCGAGCTAAAATATATAGTGTTGGTTAGCAAAACTATTATTCATTACATTAAGGTACTTACATATCTCATTATTGAAAGTTCCCTTTATGCCGGTAGATTTCAGTTTGTCCCATATATTACCACTACTGAAATATCTCTCGCACTCCCATTTTCTTATCTTCCTCATAATGGATTTAAGCCTCTTGCGATATTTACAGAAAACTCTCCATCGCCTATCATTTAGTTCCTCTTTCCTTGTATTTCCCGACAATTAAACCAATTATATTTTTCCCTCATAATTTTCCTTCTCATTGGCACATCTTTATGATAAAAATTTAAAATTATAGAATTAAAAAATTATACCTGAGCATTAGTGTCAGCTGTCCTGTAAATATTATCAAAGCTTGTTAAATCTAAATCCCTTGCACATTCTGCTAAATTAAAGTTATTATAATCCCTATATAAAATATATTCAGGAATTCTATATGCCGTCAACGAAAGTGATAGGTATATTAAAGCGTGTTGTGAGATTAATGCTGACACTTGAAATTGACCAGTTTTCTGTACTAAATCCATATCAGATACAAGGAAGAAGTCCATGAGTTTTGTTGAGTGGTAAACATAGTCAAAATGAGTTGGCAAACTATTATGTAGTAAATATAAATTGTGATTATGGCAACAATTTCGCATCTCTACATTATTATCAAAAATGTTCGTATTAAAGTCTCCCATAAACACTACATTACCATATAATGCTGACAGGTGATCTAGTAGATTCTCACACAGCATAAACCTCTCATGCGGTAGATAGATCTCTCGTTCAATAATTTTCAAAGAAACACTTATATCAATTTCAACAAATAAAGCTTCACACACATCTTCATCCATTACTTCATGTACAACATGCGATTTTAATTCTTTCGATACATACATACAAACACCTTCACCTCTCATGCATAACCGATCCCTACGATACAATTTGTATCCTTCAATATCCATAGCAACGTATGGAACACTTTCCTTAAACCACGTCTCGCTAACTCCAACTATATCCAAGTAGCATTCCTTTAAAATTTCTCTTACCTCTTCAATTTTGGCAGAGCTTCCCACCAGTGCCATACATACTTTGTGCATTTAAATGTCCTATGTTCAGATTAAATAAGCCTTAAGAATTGAGTTGTCACTCGCTACTGGACCCATATTACTTTAAGTTGAATTCAAATCCAAATTTAATTGTAAAAATAAAATATTCCAGCTCGAGGCCAGGGTTTTTTCTTTAATTAAAATTCTTCTTTATTCTCCAATATTGCGCTATTCATCGAATATCACCTTCAGGCCGAGGCCACGCGGCAAAGTGGCAGAGCGGCGAGTTTGAGCGGCAAGTGGCTTATTACTGAGCGTCATTTCTCAGCGGTTAGTTGTCAAAATGCCATTGTCAATGTTATTATTTACTATTTATATAAAAAGATTTTATAATAAAAGCAAAATATTTTCACTATTTCATGATTTTTATCGATTAAAAAACAACACAAAAATGGTTGTCGTTAAGATAACAACAACAGTTGAATTTAGCAATAGCGAATATCGTTAAAAATTTTACTAAATACCAAATCGATAATTTTGTTGTTTTCTTTTTCTAACGATTCATCGATTATCGTTAAAAATAAGTCACTGAATCGCGATACAGATTGACAAAACAAAGAGAAGCCATTTTTTTTTGCCATTTTTATTCTTTGCCGCTCAGAAAACAACTAAAAATTAGAACGAGTTCTATTACTGAGCGGCGCCGCTTAGACGCTCAGAAATGCCGCTCACATGCCGCTCATTGTGTGGCCACTTCAGTAGTATTTCATATGTTTTAATTTTTTTTCCGTTCATCGCTCTGCCGCTCGCCGCTTTGCCGCTCATTGCGTGTCTTTAAAAATTGCACTAAACTTAAGTTCCAATGTGTATATTTGGCTTATCTTTGGTTCACATTTCTTATTATATTTTTCCATTATGAGATCTCTTTTTGCAATGGGATTGAATTTTAGCAAAAAATTCTTCTTATTGTGAATCCAACAACATGTATTGATTCAGACAAAGCGATGTCCACTTTGTAATGCTTACAAATGTTGATAATCGCTTTGATCAGGTAATTCGATCAAATTTTAGACGGGATACCAGAGATGATTATATCAGGCCGGGTGGAAGCCTGCGCAGTGAATTATTTTCTACTTTGAGTTGTTTGAATTTCATAGATGTTTCTTCTTCAAGATAAGTGGGTATCTCAGCCGAAACTTGCGAGGGGAGATTCAGCATCCGGGTTACCATGTCATCAAGTTTCACAACTATATCATTCAGACTTGGAGAATTTCCTAATTTACATGAATCACATTAGAACACTCCTTCATGGCATCAACAACTGAACGAGTAAGACCTGAAGTCATTTCCAGAGCACAATTATGATGGAAGTTTCTACTGCAGAACCCACATTTTATTATATCGTCTCCAAGTTTGAATGTATTTTTGCATTTTAAACAAGAAATTATGCTTACCGAAGGTGCCATTGCAACAAATAATTATTTAATAGTTTAGTTTTTGTAAGTTAGGTTAGTTTCTTACTTTGTTTTGTTATTAAATTTTACTAATTAACTTCTGTGCAGTTCTTGAAGTGTATGTATTTTGTGTTAAGATTATATAGCAGTCTCTGTCTATCACAATGATTCAGCAAGGGTTTGACCAAAAAATAACTTTTGTATGAAAAACGTATATGAGAAAGAAAATGTTACAGTTTTATTGTAATAATGTATTACTGAAAGTCTATTATTTAACACACTTTTATACAGACTAGCAGATTCCAGCCCTCGAAATTCGAGCGCAAATTCTAAGAAATATTATTTTTTCATTAAATAAAATCCCTAAAAGTATGAAAATCAATTATAGCCAATTCAACACAAAAAATAAACTCATTTTATTACAAACACATTAAGAAATTTACTAAACACACACATATCATTGTACAATTTTATGTATGTGTTAGTAGCAACTTTAAATGCAATTTACTCAAAATAAAGGAAAAAATTTAAAAATCTGTATATCTGCAAAACGGCTAAAAAGAAATACCTTTCAAATAATATACGTTTGATCAAAATTGGGATAAAACGGTAAAACAAAACATCAGTCACAAGAAATCGCTTAGCCTATTAATATTATATATATGCACTCTATATTTACTTTAAAATATTATTTATGAGATGCAAATGCGATGAAATAATCAATATTAATATTAATTAATATTTGTATTAATCAATATTTTAGTATTAATGTAGCAATTTCGGTTTTGGCGATTTTTGAGTTTGGCGATTTTTGTTTTTTGCAATTTTAATTCGCTATTTTCGGTTTTGGCAATTTTTTTGGCGATTTTTTTATGGCGATTTTGTTATTTACGATTTTCGGTTTTGGTGATTCCGCCTCTATATTACACGACTACTCACACAGGAAAGTTTCAATACTGTTATTTTGATAGTACTTTATATTTTTTTTGTATAGGAGTTGCCACGCCCATTGGCCCGATATCACCCATTTTTTGTCCTAATACTCACATTAATAAATCATGAACTGCAACAAAGTTCCAAGACCTATTTTTATTATAGTACTCAGTTATATGACATAAATATTAACTTTTTATGGGGGCGCCACGCCCAATGGTCCGATCCAACCTATTTCTTATCATGATCTCTGACAAAGTTTAAATTTTTTCATTCTTACAGCACTCGAGTTTCATCATATTTTATATATACTTTGTATGGGAGTTACATTCCCATTGGCCTGATTCCGCCAATTTTTTTTTTCTCAGAGTACTCACATTAATAACTCATGAACTCAGACAAAGTTCCAAGGCATTCAGTATTACAATACTCCAGATATATGGTATTATATATTTACTTTGTATGGGGGTACCACGCTCACTGATCTTATCCCGCCAATTTTTTTTCTCCGAGTAGCAACTTATATAAGTTATGAACTCACACACAAAGTCTCAAGACTTTATCTATTATAGAACTCCAGTTATATGATATCAAATACTTACTTTGTATGGGGAATGCCACGCCCATTGTTCCGATCCCGCTAATTTTTTAACGCACTACTCACTAAGTCCCAAGACCTTATCTGTTACTGTACTGTAGATATATGACATCAAATACTTACTTTGTATTGTGGGTGCCACGCCCATTGATCCGATACCGCCCATTTAGTTAAATACTTACATGTACATAGTTTCAGAACTCTTGTCGTAGTACTCCATATATTCTATGTTAAAATTAGTTGTTAAAAATTCTCTTGAAACATAAAAAAATAGCCTATTTTTCTTCCCGGATAGGCAGTTACCTACAATAAAAATTGCAAGGCGATCGGTCCAGTGGTGTAGCCTCCTATAAACCACAAACATGCAAACAAACGTACAAAACTCCATTTTATTTATGTTTAAGATACATATGTATATGTACAGATAAGCGAGTACTAGCAGTATACCCGCTACGTTGTTAGCGTAATTATTATATCAATTATTTAAGCCAAAATAATATTTAAAAACAATAAGAAATATGATGTGAGTGACAATACGATGGAAACTTTTAACATAATATATTTTTGACGACTTAGACGGTCAATACCAAAAAATTTTATCATAAAATTAAAAACTATTTTAACAAAGAAGAAATATTAACATAACTTCAGAAAAAATTAATTAAACTTAAAAGTATTAATTTTTATGCTGTTGACAAAACAATGGAAACCCTTACTACACAATAACACATGGTCTTGGGGGGTAGACGATTCCTATACTGAACGATTGTATTAATTTTTTTTAGTAAAACCCCCGAAGCGTGTGGCCGTTTTGCTGCCATTTAAATATTCAACATTTTCGTCAACAGTATTCTAATTCCAGTTCATGCGTTTTTTTTTTTTAGCAAGATTAATGCTAGTCAAACGATTTTATGGATTTATTCATAGAGAATTTATCACAAATATTCTTTTGCTTACCACCATCACGATTTCATGTATTATTCTGGTTTTTAACTCTTCATAAAACTTTATTCATGTCATTATTTTATAATAATTGAAAGAAAATGTCAAAATCTATATTTAGATAACGGCTAATATTTTTTTATAGTTTCTTTCACTCGTTCTTCTATTTTTATTATTTTAGTCAACTCTGGTAAAGAAGTTTAAAAGTTTCCACGGTTTTGGCATCTCTAACAAATATTTCTTTTTCGCTTATCTTTTTTTTTAATTGTATTTTTTGTAAAAATGTGTTATCTTCCAAGAAGACACAAAATAGCGATTTCGCAAAAAAAACAAAACAATTATTTTATTACAAAATTGACAAATTTAGAGTACAACTTTTAACCATTTAAGTACAACTTTTTCTTATTCATAGTAGGTTCGAAAATTATTCAAATAATAAAGATAAAAAATAATATTATTTTATTATCAAGCCATAGGACAAACGCTATTGAAATTGGTGAAAATGGGCGCATGTTCAGACCTACTCTCCATTCAAAAGACTCCTATCAACAAAACTTGCCATAAGATTCAAATTATGAAATAGATCTTTGTCGAATTGGGTTTTTGTGCTTTTATTACATCCATTAATCCGTAGAGCAAAAATAAAACATATGGGACAATTCACTTAAACCTATCAAAAACAAAAATATTGCACAGATTTTTCTCAAAATCGGTCTGTATATGTTGTTGCAAAAAGTAAGTGACTTTACGAAATATGGATTGGTCCAATTTTCGACGTGGATTTGGTTTATGCTTTTTTTCTAAACCTAATTAGTTTTACCTAAGACCAATTCTCCAAACGCATGGTATAGGGTATCGGTCAATGCCGACTATAAATTTCTTACTTCTTTTGTTAAGAAAATGTACTTTCAAATGAAAATTTACCAGTTGAAAAGTAACAGTTTTCCCCTTAAGGCTCGAATTAAAACAAATTCTATTCTTCTCCGATGTTTGTGTTTCTGGTGGAATCTACATATCAAATTTCATAGTCCTAAATTACTTTGTAAAGAAGATACAAAAAGGTACACTCTTACATTTACGGGCCATTTTTACCCCGTTATAAGATCCGAATTTCCAAAAGATTTCGTTTCAATTGATGTTTCTATCCACAAACTATATTTGATATTCGTTTGTCTAGAAGATAACAAATGTAGAATTTTTCCACTTTTTAACCGTTTTTCCTCCCTAGACGTTAGAATTAGCAATAAATTCATTCTGGACTGATGCCCACGTATTCGGTAGAGTGTGTATACCAAAATTCAAGTATATATATATTAATATGTTAAGAAGATGCAGAAAAGTATAATTTTTACCATTTTTGGGCGTTTTCCCATCAAATGGCCGAATTTCGGAAACATTAATCCTGAGCCCATGTTTGTTTCTCGAACGAAGTTATTAAAAATTATTTTATAGAATTTTATTTTTCAGAAAATGGGTTTTCTTTTTAATTAAAAACAATTTTTAAATAAGTAGTGTCTCAAATATTCGGTGGAATCTGTATACCAAAATTCATATATATTGATTAATTAAATAATATGTTTAGAAAATGCAGCAAGGTACAATTTTTACTTTTTGTCAGTTTTTTTTTTTTCCTTAAATGGCCGAATTTAAAAAAAAATATTCCTGGGCCCATATTTGTTTCTCTGATGGAGTCTACACACCAAAATTCATATTCCTAGATTCACTATTACAATATTCCCCCTTTTTGGCCACCTTTACCCCCTAAAGGCTCGAATTGAAACTTTTTTTATTCTTTGGCGATGTGAGTGTCTCTGAGGGAATCTACATGTAAAATTTCGTATTTCTAAATTACTTTGTAAAGAAGATAGAAAAAGGTGCCCTTTTACATTTACGGTCCCTTAACATCCGAATTTCCAAAAGTTTTCCTCTTATCTGATGTTTCTATCTCTATTGGAATCCACATACTATATTTCATATTCCCACATTCTTTTGTTTAGTAGATACCAAATATACAATTTTTCTTTTTTCGCCGTTTTTCCTCCCCTAGACGTTAGAATTAAAAATAAAATCATTATTGACTGATGCCCACGTATTCGGTGGAGACTGTATAACAAAGTTCATAGATATAGATTAATATGAGAAGAAGATGCAGAAAGGTACAATTTTTACCTTTCTTGGCCGTTTTTTCCCCTTAAATGGCCGAATTTCGAAAAAATTGGTTCTGAGCCCACATTTGTTTCTCGGATGGAGTCTACATACCAAATTTCATATTCCTAGATTAATTTGTTACCATTTTCCCCATTTGTGTACGCTTTTACCCCTTTAATGAACGAATTTTTAAAAATCTGTTCTTAGTGGATCTTTACGCCGAGAGAGAAACCTACAATCCAAATTTCAAGCTTCTGGGTCGATTGGCTTGGGGCGGTTTGGCTGGCTATATAGTTTTGAATTATGATAAGTTTGTTAAAGAAAAAAGTAAAAAATTAACAAATTTTTATATTTATACCATAAGTGTATACTTTAAGCTAGTTTTTAAAATCTGAACGAATTGGTGTTTGTAGAACTGAGACAAATAATCAAGTATATTCCGGCTGACTATGGGACAGCCATACATAAATGAGAATGTATGCGGTTAAAGATATACTTATGGAATTATTTACATACATACATACTCCTATACACGTTTCTTAGCATGCATTATTACTAATCGGTATATTTCCGTTAATAATAACACTATATCATTCCTTTGGAGTTTAACACCCCAATATTACAACAAAAGTACATGATCATTACAATTGTAAACCATGTCATCAGCTTAAGCACACCGTCAGTGTAACTTCATTAACATGCCTCCATCAACACCTTCTAAATGTTACATAAAAAATGAATGAATGACTGGCACTTCCAAATTAGATTGTCAGAATGCCATGGGAGATAGACCATATAAATTTAGCCTACTTAAACGTTAATGCACTTTGAACGGCTAAAAACAAAGCTTGTCGTAAAATAAGCTATGGTGGCATAACTATTTCTAGAACAGGAAGAAAGTGAATTATAAAATAATGATTATATTCGCATAAATATTGTATATAAGTACATATCTTTATTTTTTTTTTTTTCAGAAAAGAAAAACAAAACAACCAGCCCTAAGCAAGGAAAGAAATTTAAAAAGAAAAAGAAATAAGTTTAAGTACATCGGTCGGATGGTTTATATTGAGCACACAATGAGTGATAAATACGAGTATAGGCGAACACATGACAGAAGGCAGAAGGGACATCAAAAATATGACTATTCAAACTCAAATATAATGACGGATATAAGAAAGAAATTAATGAGGGCGTTTCTGTTAAGACATCATTGATATCTGCAATTGATTTTTGTATAATTATATTTCTTTTTTTTTTATAAATTTAATCCATGGCCTAATATTCTATTTTAAATTTAGTTAAAGTTCAATTTTAGATATTATGATCAAAGAAACTTTAAATAATATTTAATAAAAGTTTTTGACAGCCAAGGTCTTCAGCAGGAGTCCCTCTGTAATGAGGTTGAGGCAGAAGTCGAGTTCATTAAAGGACACAAAAAATAATTATGAGACAAATTTTGTCAAAAGATATAAAATAATAATTAGAATATTGGACTTTTTAGTTTTTTTTTTTACCAAAAACAGATGTAAAAGAACACTTTGGTTATTGATTTATGTTTAATGAGTTAATATATTGTGCTACTTAATAAAAGCACTTTCTTATTTTAATGTTCGTCAGTCCAATTCGATGACCATATCAATAACTTTGTAAAAATTTAAAAGAACTTGGAGTTCACGGAAACCCGCGGAGACAAAATTCGCACTCACAACGTTTAGCGAATAAAATTATAACAAAATTTAAGAAACAATTTCAATATAAAAAAAAAATAATCTAACCCATAAAAACAATGTTTTTATTAAAACTCTTGCTTTCCTTATGCATGTGAGTCCAAAATCTCTCCGTGACTGCGTGACTTTGCGTGACTAAGTCAAAGTTAATCTTTTTGCCACAGCAAGTGTATGGACTAAGTTTCAGATCGATCGGATGAGGGGAAATGACATTTAGATCATCCCGTGACAGCGCGTGACTATGCGTGACTGTGTGTGACTACCCCAAAAAGAATCTTTAGATTCAACAAGACTATGGGCCAAGTTTCAGATCATTTGGATGAGGAGGAATGGGGTCCACCCACGACAGACAGACAGAGAGTATGAGTTAAAAGAAAGAGTTTAAAAATATATTACGTTTTTTCAGTTTTCTTTGTTTTTAGTTTTTTCAGGCCCATACGCAGTTTTAGCTTTAAGATTTGCCCAACTGCGATCTACAGGTTGTTTCCTACGAAGGCTGTGAGTCGTAATACGACAACAAATACAATTTGTTTATATAATAATCTAACTCATAAAAACAAAGTTTTTATTAAAACTTTTTTTTCCCTTATGCATAAAATTTTAAAGTTTTAGGTTTTCAGTGCATTGTCCTGTTATTTTATATCTTTGTTTAATGATTTTTTTGCTATTAGATAAAAAAAAGTCACATTGAGTTTCAAATCGATCGGATGAGGAGAAGTTAAGTTTTAATCTCTCCGTGACTGTGCGTGACTATGCGTGTCTATGTCAAAGTTAATCTTTTTATACCCTCCACCCCAGTGTGCAGAGGGTATATATGAGTTTGTCATTCCATTTGCAATAATTAGAAAACATTCTGGACCCCATAAAATATATATATTTGTGATCCCTATAACAAGCGCAGTTAATATAGCGATGTCCGTCTGTCCGTCTGTGGAAAACACGATGACAACTTCAATCGGGCAGCTAGGATGCTCGCTTGGGTAGAAAATGATTCACTGACTTTCTAAGAAGTCTGCTGTTTAAAATCGTCCAAATCGGTTAAGTAGGGCCCGAGATCTGAAGGAAGAACTAAAAAAAGTCTTGAAAAAATATGAATTTCTATGTTGTTCTTGTCACGATCACGGCCTCAATGGGACAGCTACCAAGATCATGGGGAGTTTTCTGTTTCAAAAATCACTAAAATCGGTGGAACAGGTCCAGGGAAATCTCTGAAAAATTAAAAAAAAATTAAAAATATGATGTTTCTATGTTGTTCTTTTTGTTATTCTAAATGTTGTATTGTTGTCAAAGCTGAACTTGTTGTTCTCGTGGTCGTTGTGGTAATACTATTATAATAACTAACCCTTTTTAAATTTTTTTATCAACTCTGGTAGAAAAATTGTCATAATTTTTGTCATCGCCACGAGCCAGCGTGCACAGTTTCAGATCGATTGGGTCACGGGAAAAGGGTTAAAAATCAATCCAAAAATTTTTTCGACACGCAGACACTACGCGCTAATGTAAAGGGAGTAAAAATTCACCAACATCTGAAGTAAATAATGTTCAAGTACTTAGTTGTTAATAAAAACAAACAGCGTAAATTTACCAAAAAAAAATTATTAGTTAATTAATTTATTATAATTAAGTACTAATTTATTTAAAGAAAAACACAAAAATAATTTTTGATGTTGTATTTTTAGTGTGTAATATTTACATATATGTACATACATACATATATCAAATAACAAAAAAATATACATATATTCTCTGCATGTATATTCATAATAACCGCATGTTAGAAATAAATCGGTATATTATTTTATTTTTATAAAATTTTCCAATATGTATTTTGTTTTAGGGAAATATTTGCCAACCGAATTGTTTTAAAGTGGAAACACTATATTTTCGATTGTATTAACAAAAATTTAACAGCATCTGTAAATTATCTATTACGATAAAATATTTACTGTTAAGACAATAGAGTTGTAATCATAGTGAACCCGAATTTCGGTTATTAGCATTATCGCAATTCGGTCGGCAATAAATTCGATAGTCGCAATGAATCTGTTTCCTGTGTATCGCATTTCAGGATAAGAAAATATTAATTTAAATTCAATGAAGTTTAGAAAACCTCAAATGATATTTAAGAATTACGAACATCAAAATTGCTACAATTTAATGAGAGTGTTATTTATATATTATTTTTCAGAAAATAAAGATAAAACATTATATTATTTAAAATTTTTGGGACATTTGGATTTTTGCGTTTGACCAAAAAGCAAACACCGAAACGTGTTTAATTGTTTAATTTTTCAAATATTTTGTTTACATTTATTATCAATACTCACACCGAGGTGGAGGGTATCAAAGATTCGGCGCAGCCGAATTTAAAACCTTGCTTGTTACACAGCAAGTCTATCGACAAGTTTCAGATCGATCGGATAAGGGGAAAGGGGTTTTAAATCACTCTGTGACGGCGCATGACTATGACCAAAAATCAATCTACAGTCACAACAAGACTATGGGCCAACTTTCAGATCAATTGGATGAAGGAGGATAGGGTTGCCCCATAGCAGACACTCAGATAGAGAGTATGAGTTAAAAGAAAGAGTTTAAAAAGCCCTATGTACGATTCAACTTTTTTTAACCTAAAAAATAAATTTTTTAACCTATATGTGAACGAAATATTGGAATTGTGCTTTTACTGACTTATTTCTTTTATTTTCAAGAACAATAATTTATAATGGCCTTGATAATCATTTTTTTTTTCTCTCATGCCAAATGGCTGACAATAAAAATAACTAACAGAATGCAAAAGGAAACGCATAAAAAACAATTTTGAAATTAATTCTTTATACAATTAAAAATCATAATTGTCAGCGATATGCCAACAATAGTCCAGCATTATTATAACTGAATCCAAAAATAAAGACTGGATAGATTTAATAAATGCATAATATGAAAAACCGCAACAACGAGTGACGACAGTACTAAAAAACCAAAAATAATAGTATTTCACTTTTTATTATATGGCTATTAAACCTTTATGGCTCAACGTATTATTAGCTATTAAACTTTTAAACTGCATTGAATATTAATATAACGTTTGCTCAAATTTTTTTCCTTTCCCTTAAAATTAAAGCAGTTTTTTTATCTTTTATCTATTACATTATTATTTTTTTTAGCTATATTAAGCGACACAAATAAGTTGAACCATTTTATTTCATAATGAATTCCACATATTCATTCATTTTTTAGTGACATAATACGTGTTCATTGTAAAATTTTTAAGAAATACTTTCTTTCAGAACTATTGCAGCTCGAGATAGAGATAAAATAAAAGAGGCTGTCAATTCCTTTAAGCAAAACGCTAAGCCAAGCAAAAGCAAAAAGGTTCCTTGAATATATAAAAAAAAAAAGTATGTCTAGTGACGGTGCAAGTAGTAGTGCTACTGACAAAGAAGAATATTTTGAAGTTAGTCACGGTCGGTTTGAGAGGCGCTGATATTACTGCTGTGGACCGTTTCCCAACAGAGTTAAAGCCTTTGTTTACGATGATAATTATACACGGAAACAAGTTTCCAATGTGGATGAAACTGACCTGTTTTGGAAATGTCTACCAAAAAAAAAACATTCATATTGGGAACTGAAAAAGCTGCACCAAGCTTGAAAGTAACTATATATAAGTTGACTCTTCAAGTAAAGATTGGTTGACTCTTCTTAATTATTATTATTACTTTTTTAATATCTATTTTTAATATAATGATGAAGCAGCTACAGTTCGCAAAAAAAATCGCTAATTTAGAAAGAGAGTCTAATTTTGAAGGGATGGATGAGACTGACATAGATGAGTTTCTAACTTCATACTCGTATATTCAAGAAATGTATAACGATGAATTAATGTAACTGGGTTTGGAAATTGCTGACGAAGACGACAGCTCGATAGAAATCTGTCAGTGTCAAAACTTAACTTCTCAGCAGCTCTCGAATGCCATGAGTTTAATTGATGAAGCCGATTTTTTCAAAAAATGATTCTGTCAACGAAAGAAGCTCAAAAGTAACTCGTGCGGTAGCAACAGATATCAATTTTTACGAGGAACAAATAAAACAAAAAGCAGTTCAGTGAATTTTGAAAAAATTTTTGTAAAAGAGATTCCAATGACCATAAGCAGCTCATATACAGAGTCCGAATAATTTTTACTAATTATGTATTCATTTATTTTCTGTATTTTTATTTTTTAAATATATTTCTGGTCTTTTTTATGTCTCTAAATGACTTAATAATATTACGTTTCATTTCTGTTAATTAAATTTTGTTTTTTTTTTACCATTTAAGAACAACAAAAAAACAAGTAAGAAAATTATAGTCGGTCTAGACCGACTATACGATACCCTTTACCATGCGTTTAGAAACCCTATCTCTTAGGCCCAACTAACTGGACATAGAAAATAAGCAAAAACCAAATTTGAGTGGGATTTTTATTAATTTTTTTTGGCTGGAGATATGAAAAAGTTCATATCGGAAGCTATATCTATATGGGGACCAGGTCCAAAAATGGACCGATCCTGATCATTTTTGGAAAAGTCTCTTGTATTTTGCAAAAATATATACAAACCAAATCTGAGAAGAATCAGTGCAATATTTTTGTTTTTTAATAGATTTAAGTGAAGATCGGGAAGCAGCCCTATATGGGGCCAAAGGGATCATTTTCGGACTACTCATTAATGGATGTAATGAACGCATATAAACCCAATTTGAGTAAGATCTATATGACAATTTGGATCTTATGGCAATTTATGTCGATTTCATAGGGGTAATTTGTATGGGGGCTAGGTCTGAACATGGACCGATTCTCACCAGTTTCAATACCTTTCATCCCATGGCCGATAAAAGCTTACATACCAAATTTCATCAAAATATATTCATATTTGCGACCTGCACTTTGATTACAAGCTTTACATGGACACACAGACGGACGGACGGACATTGTTAAATCAACTCAAAAAATGATTCTGATTCGATCGGTATAATTAAAGATGGGTCTAGGTCAAATATTTTTGGTTGTTACAAACAGCAGCACAAAGTCATTATACCCAAACCACATAGTGGTATAGGGTATAATGATTGAATCTATCTGTTTGACTTCTTATAGAAAATCGTAATTCACTTTGCGTCGTTTCATTTTGCGTCGCGTTATTTCGGAACGTATCCACGACGCAAAGCGAGGTCTTAGAGTATGGAATTGTGAAGAAAAACACTAAAACTGCGGTTTTATCGATAAAAGTATGAGATTATCAGCAAAAAGTACGTCCTCTCAATTAAAAAACTGGAATTAAATACCGTTGAAAGAAATATTACATAGAAAGAAATATTACACTGCAGCTGGAAAAATTATCCGGGAAAAAATATTCCAACACAAAGAGTGCCATTGTTCAAAGAATTGCATAAATCTTATTAATGTGGAAAAAAGGAAAAATATTTTTAATAACTTTTGGAATTTTGGGTATTTGAATAAACAAAATGTATATTTACATGGAGCTACAGAGCAGCTTATTGTGCAACGTAAACGCTTGAGAAACGGCAAAGGTTCGCCAAGAAATTACACTTACAAATATTACTTAAAAATTACTCACGGAAATGTTTCAGTATGTAAAAAATTCTTTTTGAGTACTTTTAATATATCAGCAGGCCGATTACAATGTATTTTTATACCACTATGTGGTTTGGGTATAATGACTTTGTGCTGCTGTTTGTAACAACCAAAAATATTTGACCTAGACCCATCTTTAATTATACCGATCGAATCAGAATCACTTTCTGAGTTGATTTAACAATGTCCGTTCGTCCGTCTGTGTGTCCATGTAAACCTTGTAATCAAACTGCAGGTCGCAACTATGAATATATTTTGATGAAATTTGGTATATAAGCTTCTATCGGCCATGGGATGAACCCTATTGAAATTGGTGAGAATCGGTCCATGTTCAGACCTAGCCCCCATACAAATTACCCCTATGAAATCGACATAAATTGCCATAAGATCCAAATTGTCATATAGATCTTACTCAAATTGGGTTTGTATGCGTTCATTACATCCACTAATGAGTAGTCGAAAAATGATTCCTTTGGCCCCATATAGAGCTGCTTCCCTATCTTCACTTAAATCTATTAAAAAACAAAAATATTGCACTGATTCTTCTCAAATTTTGTTTGTATATATTTTTGCAAAATACAAGAGACTTTACCAAATATGATCAGGATCGGTCCATTTTTGGACCTAGTCCCCATATAGATATAGCATCCGATATGAACTTTTTCATATCTGCAGGCAAAAAAATTAATAAAAATCCCACTCAAATTTGGTTTTTGCTTATTTTCTATGTCCAGTCAGTTGGGCCTAAGAGATACGGTTTCTAAACGCATGGTATAGGGTATCGTATAGTCGGTCTAGACCGACTATAATTTTCTTACTTGTTTAATGTTAAAATATTGGAAATGATTTGCGTGGACGAATGCCAGGATCTTCTAGGAAAATTCGTGAAGGGGATAGAGAAGCCGTAACAAATCATATTAAATCTTTTCCTCAATATGAATCTCACTACACAAGTTCTCATAATCCAAGAAGAAGGTATTTGCACCCTGAATTAAATGTTACTAAAATGTTTAATCTATACCTGGAAGAGTTTAAACCAAAAAATTTAAGCAATGTTAATGAGTGGACATATAGAAAAAATTTTAAAAATGAATTTAATTTGCATTTTCATCAGCCACAAAAAGATAATTGCCAAAAATGTGATCAATTTAATATTAAAATTAAAGCATCATGTAATACGGAAGAAAAGGAAAATCTCACGGAAGAGCATAATATTCATTTAAGATGTGCTGAATTGGCCAGAAAATCATAAAAAAAAAGATGAAGATTTGGCACGAAATAATCCAAATATATATTTCGCTTTTTCATTCGACTTAGAAAAGGCGTTACCTTTTCCAAAATTGTCTGTTTCCATCGCCTGTTACAAACGTAATATGTACACTTACAACCTAGGTTGTCATAATTTTCTCGATAATGAAGTTTACATGTATGTCTGGGATGAAACTGTGGCATCGAGAGGTTCTCAAGAAGTAGGATCTTGTATATTGAAACACCTCAAAAAACTTAGAAATCATAAACATATCATAGCTTACAGCGATATGTGCACTGGGCAGAACATGAATATAAAATTGGCATTAACATGGTTGAAAATTGTACAATCGGCAAAAAATAGTGCAGATATTATTGACCATAAGTTTTTACTATCAGGACATAATAATAATAATAATAGTGGTAAACCTGTAAATTGGCTAAGGATATGTTGGATGCGATTTATAAAAAGTGAACCCTATAAAATGTTTTATAAAGAATCTATGGAAGTGGATAAAGAGTTCAAAATACCTGATTTATTAGCTTGTCGGGGAAGACCAAGGAACTTCAACAAAATAAAATTAACAGCATTATACAAAAATGTTCGTCCCATTTCAACTCCTAAGTATAACGATATGATGGTGTTACTAAGGTATATATTACCTATATACCATGAATATTTTAACAACCTCACACATAATCTAAATGAGGAGAAATAATATGGCAAAATCTTTAATATTATCCTTAATAAATGAATGTAAACTTAATTTTTTAATAAATGAATTATTATTTATTTTTAAAAACATTTTTTTAATTACATAAATAAAAATCTGTATCTCAATTGAAAGCTTTACTATTTATTTTAAAGCTATTACATCCATCTACATCAAACATAAAATATTTACAATTTCTATTATTTAATTTCTTTAAAATAAGTGGACTTATTCCTTTTCACAAACAAAAAAGTCATTTTATTAATTTTTAAAGTGGTTTAAGTCCATTTCAGGTTCTGAAACACAGCTTATTTTTCTAGTAAAGTTTACAAAACGTATTACGTTATTATATTCTAACATGTTTAGGGTCACAAAGCCATAAAAAAAATTAATACCATTTAACAATATTTTTGAAACAAATCAAACACAAATCCTTAAATATTTCAATATAAGAAAAAATGGACTTAAACCACTTTCAAAATAAACGACTCATATATCATGCAAAAAAAATATATATACAAATGCAAATAAAGTTCCGTCTACCAAATAAATTATTTTTAAAAATTACTAAAATAACTTAATTAATCCAACTATATAAATTGCTGGAATCAAAAATAATGGGATTGCAATAATTATATTGCAACAACATATTTTGAACATAAAATGTATAACTAAATTGTTGATTAATATTGTAGAATCTAATTTTTTATAAAGAATAATTTTTCGGCTAGAACAAAAGAAAAAGAAATTTATAACCTCTTTTCTCATTCTAAGGAAGACATCCTTTAGACATCAGCAGACTGTCGTCGCAAGTACCTACGCTATCATGACCGTGAAGAGCCAATGTGAACTGATTTTTAAGCCCAAAAATTTGCCTAGCTGCTGAGGTAAACCTGTCATGGCTGCCATGTGAATGCGCTGCATAATCTGCAACCAAAGAGAGCAGTGGATAAGCCAAGAAATATATTTTCTTTCCGTCACATAATAAGTTTGGTGTAGTCTTTTGAGTGTACAGTGCATTCATAAATGATAGCACATTTCGTAATCTGTAAATCAATATGCATGTAATAATTACCATCACCTTCTAGAGTCTATAATATTAATAGGAAAGGCGATTCCTTGTGCCAATGATTTGTTATACAGTTTTCTCCCGATTTGGAACAAATGTATCTTATTTGAAAGGCATTTCTTTTTAGCTGACCACTAAATTTACAGATTTCAAAATTATTACATTTTTTTTGGAGTGAAATTCATTTAAATTTGCTACTAACACATACATAAAATTCAACAATGCTATGTGTGTGTTTATTAAATTTGTTAACGTGTTTGTGTGTGTTTGTGTGTGTTTTCTTCATTCACAATAATAATTGTGTTGAACTGCAAAATAATTTTGGACATAAACCAATAACGACTATAATCGATATTTAAACAGTGTTGAATTGTGAATTAGTTAAAATTGATTAGCATACTTTTAGGATCTTTTTTAATGAAAAAATTAAATTTTCTAGAATTTGCACTCGAATTTCGAGGGATGGGATCGTCTAGTCCATATTAACATGTTTTCTTTCCAAAAATAAACTTGTATTAAACAAAACTTCGATTAATTAGAAATATCGTTACTAAAATCTCTTACATCGCAATATCTGGCATATTGAAGCATTCAAATTGTACAGCACAAATGCAAAAAAGTCCTTTTTCGACAAAAGTACCATATTCTATTTAATTTCATTAAAAATATTAGTGATAAACAAAATGCACATTGTAAAAAATGGAGCATCAAAAACGTGAATTTCATTTCAAATCAGCAAAATTCGAAAATTACTTTAAAAATATTACAAATTATGTCAAATATTAAACCGCGAGCGCCGGCTTATTTTGAGCACAGCAAACCAAGCTGTACCCAACTTGCTGGATGCGTTTCTACAAAACGTGTAAAATTACCGCTTGGAATGTTCTTAACTCTTCCAGACATACTCAAAGACAAACAATAAAGAAAATTCCTTGTCTTTTGAAATGACATATTAATGCTCGGTTAGATTTTAAAATAATTTGAGTATAAAATTGGTCAAATTTAAAATGCTTAATGTTGTGTTAGAGAATAATTACTTGCTTTCTTTTAAAAAATAATTTTGTCAAATGCAAAAAATTTAAGTTTGATGGTTCTGACAAGAATTGTATTTACTGGCGTGACCTACGAAAACAACCCCAACTTTCTTGGCAGTTCTCTTATGATTTGGGGTGCGTTTACTGAAGAGTGTTGTCTGGAGTTCTAAATCGTGTCAACAGTAAAAAATGTTTTGAATTACTTCCATACAGTTTGTTGTTATTTTTACGTGTCTATACAGAAATATGTGTTTTTTCCAGTAACATAATGCAGTCTGTCATGCCAGAAAATTCACAAACAAAAAATGGTTAAGTTTGAAAGATGTCGTTGATTTGGAATGAGCTGCTTGCTATCCTGATATTAAGTCCATTCTCGGCAGGAGAATTTATGCTGACAACCGTTAATTCATGGATGTGAATGAGCTTGGTCAAGGTGTTATGAAAAATTTAATAAGTTCTTTGAAAAATTTAACATTTTATAGCATTAAAGAAAATTTGGTATTGCCAATTATTAATTTGATGTTATTTTTTCTGTTATTTCCGTTAAAAAATAAAGGAATTGTTTGTTTATTTTTCTCAAATACAGACTTTTTTATATATTTGATATACAATTTGAATGCTTCAATACGAAAGGTTTTGCGATGTAATTAATGGAAGTTATATTTAATATAAGCTCATTTTTGGAAAGAAAACATATTGATATAAATTCTACAAAGATATGATAAATATTACCTGCATAGTTTAAATTTTATAAAACATTGATTCACAGATTACCAAATGTGCTATCATTTATAAACGCACCGTATAGCTTTTTTATGCTGTGGTGTACCGAATTACAAGACATGCATAAAAAAAGTGTATGTAAGCTAATATCGACAAAGGACGTGAAAAACAATAACAGCACAATTTTAAATACCCTTCTTTTCTCCATTCGTTATATAGAAGTTAATCAATATTAACAACACAGGATTAGTACGTAAATTAACTTTTGATCACATAAGATATTTTTTATCACTTTCGTATATAATTTCTTGTCTTAAAATTTAAAATTTTTTTATAAATAAATAATTTAAATCCTTTTTAGAGTTTTTTATAGAGTTTTTTAAATAAATAAAATCTAAATTTCATAATATCAACTATATTAGACAATTAATACGATCGATCTACAGTTGTTTGAGAAATATATTTTGGCAACCACCAGATAATAATATAACAGTACATGGAACTGACAAAATTCATTGGCAATAAATACGATTGCGACAACGGATTTCCTTTCTGTATGTAATTTTATATTCTTGAGCATGCTATTTACCTATTCGGTTTCCCAACAATTTTTTTAACATAGTTTTCCAATCTCCTTCAAACCTTTTCTAGCATAACGTAGCGATACGGTTTGCGTTTACAATTTTGACACCTGTCATAAGTGTCATATCCACATTAATCTGTATACACATAGTGTCATTGATATCTCAATTCTTGTATTTAAACTAAAGGGTCCGCCATCTAACGTTTTTTTTTCAACTAGTGCTTATTTCGTGAATGATAACACTTAGCTCATGTCTGATTTGACAGATAAATAGTTTTATCCTTCCGCTGAACGAAAATGGTTGTGTATACGCTTGAACAATGCTGGAAAATATTGCGACATTACTTTGAAAATCATGGTAATGTTGCAGAATGTGTGCGAAAATTGCGTACGGATTTTGGAAGAAGAGAAGCACAGTCAGCTCCGTATGTTCGTTATCTTGTGCAAAAAGTGAAAGAAACTGGCATCCTCATCGATAAACCAAAGCGTGAAAAGCCAAAAACAGTGCGTACACCCGAGAATATTGCTGCTGTGGCAGAAAGTGTGCGTGAAGCGCCATCAACATCAATTCACCGTCGTTGTCAAGAATTGAACATTTCGGAGGCATCATTGAGACGAATTTTTCATAAAGACCTTGGTATGACGCCATACAAAGTCCAATTGGTTCAGGAGTTGAACCCAACTGACCATCCAATGCGTTTTCGCTTCGCTAAGTGGGCCTGCGATCGACTTACAGAAGATGCCGATTTTGCCAAAAAAAATCATCTATTCAGATGAAGCTCAGTTTGATCTTGGCGGGTATGTAAACAAGCAAAATTGTCGTATTTGGGGCACAGAAAACCCGCACGCATACATTGAAAAGCCGATACACCCAAAACGAGTCACTGTTTGGTGCGGATTTTGGTCCAGAGGCATAATTGGGCCATTTTTCTAACGAGTGGCCGTTACAGTCAATGGCGATCGTTATCGGGCCATGTTGAATGAATTTTTGTTCACAAAAATTGAAGAGGAGGATATTGGCAACATTTGATTTCAACAGGACGACACTACGTGCCACACAGCCGAAGCTACACTCGATGTTTTGCGCCCTGCTTTTAAAGATCGCATTATCAGCCGCAGAGCTGATGTCGTTTGGCCACCTCAAAGCTGCGATTTGACACCGTTGGACTATTATTTGTGGGGTGCCCTCAAAGATAAGTGTTACGCCAACAAGCCAGAGACAATTGACGCTTTAAAGGACAATATTCGTGAAGCCGTTGGTGAAATACAGCTGCACACAATCGATAATGTGCTTAAAAATTGGACCGACCATGTAGGCTACTGCATGGCCAGCCGAGGCAGCCATTTGAATGAAATTATTTTCCGTTATTAACCGGAAGGATTGTACTTTCAAATAAAAAAAGAAATTTGAGGTAATATTCAGTAGTTTTTTTTTTATAGCATTCTCATTATTTGGCGGACCCTTTATATGTTCAAATAGCATGAGTATGAACATCAACATCTAAAGTTTAGATTCTAAACAATGAAATCGTTTTGAATTTCATATATATTACTTTTTCGTTAACACGTTGACTGCCACGGCAATTTGCAGAAAACTGGCCAAAAATGACAAATTGATTTTTTCACGTTATATTGCTAAAAACTTTCTAGATCATAGGTATCAACAAAAAAAAAATGATGTTTTTTAGAAGAAAAAGGACCTACGAATTATCTTTTAGTTGGCTTTGGTAACAGAAATCGTTACGCAGAAGCCAACTACGAGTTAATTCGTAGGTCGTTTTTCTCCTAAAAAAACATAATTTTTGCTTTTTGCGTCTTTCTATAATATTTTGTTTTATAGTTATTATTATTTATTATAATTATCATAGTTTTATTATTATTTTCTTTCTTTTTAGTTTTATAAACATTCTCTAATTATTGTTATAATTATCAAGAACCCAATATGGATAAGAAAAGGTCACTGACTCATGGTGAAATTGAGTACAACACAAATCTAAGTGATTCAGAATATGACGGGATTTTTAGCGATGAAAGTAACACCATTTTTAAACCTTCTGAGCATACAAGTAATAGCGAAGATGAAATCATCTTCGAACCTAAAGACGTCTCCGAACCTGATGATAATGACGATGATTTCCAAGCAACAACGTCAAACGCGAATGATGATTTGTGGATAGAAGTTCAACACAGTCCTGAATTATTTCTTTTTCAAGAAAATGTTGGTGTGAAATTATATACATCAAATTTTACAGTACAAACGCTGGTGGATTTTTATTATAGATCAAAGAGAGAGCAAAAAAGACTTAATTTTGTGGAAAATATTTTCAAAAAGCATGGGAAAAAAAATAATTTTTTTAAAATTTTGCTTCATAAGCACCACAAAAATTTTCTTAATCAATTTTATAAAAAAATTTAATTGTTGCACAGGTCTCTAGCAATATTTTGGCTTCTACAGATTAAAAAAATATAAATTATTCGACGAGTTATTGCCAAAAAAAAACCATATAAACAATATGCTGAAAATCGGCATTTGACTGCAAAGTTTGAAGGTCGATTAAAAATAAAATTCGAACTAACATAAACAAACGCCGCGATACGGGTCTTTAGCCTCTATTTTCACCCCTCACTCTCAGAATCGACCTAACTTTTGCAAACCTGAATTTGTTTCACAGTGTTGTACAAGGTGATACCAAGCCTAAATCATTTCAACAGTTTTATGCGTGAAAACTTTGACCCAAGTAAAAATATTTGTACTGACGAACCCATGATACTATGGCGGGGAAATAAAAAATAATAAACACAAATATGGTATCAAACTATATGAACTATGTGAGTGCGACGGTCTTGTAAAGAAAATAAAAATGCAGCGGAAAATCTGAGGAAACTACCAATAATGTATGTCACACTGCTGACATTGTTTTACATTTACTTGAGGACTATAGCGATAAAGGCTACACGCTTTACATGGATAATTTTTATACCCTATACCACTATGTGGTTTGGGTATAATGACTTTGTGCTGCTGTTTGTAACTACCAAAAATATTTGACCTGGACCCATCTTTTATTATACCGATCGAATCAGAATCACTATCTGATTCGATTTAACGATGTCCGTCCGTCCGTCCGTTTGTGTGTCCATGTAAACCTTATAATCAAACTACAGGTCGCAAATATGACTATATTTTGATCAGATTTGGTTTATAAGCTTTTATCGGCCACAGGATGAAGCTAGTGAAATTGGTGAGAATCGGTCCATGTTCAGACCTAGCCCCCATACAAATAACCCCTATGAAATCGACATAAATTGCCATAAGATCCAAATTGTCATATAGATCTTACTCAAATTGGTTTTGTTTGCGTTTATTACATCGATTAATGAGTAGTCCAAAAATGATGCCTATGAGACTACTCTTAGTCATAGGCCCCATATAAAGTTGCTTCCCGATCTACACTTAAATCTATCAAACAACAAAAATATTGCACTGATTCTTCTGAAATTTTGTTTGTAAATATTTTTGCAAAATACAAGAGACTTTAACACGTGCCAACGTATTAATAACGTATTATACGTAGACTCAGTTCCTAATAAATTTGTTTATACTATGGTCAGTAGTTGTAAGTTACCCATTCCACCCTCGAGTAAATTACACCAAGAAGATATGATATGAGTTTATTACCTACATAGTCTATTAAGTATTTTGTAATACAAAATTTTAAAAATAATTACATATTTTTCAAAAATCTTCATATAAAATTCAAAAATATAAAAAGATGAAACGAAGTTATCACGTATCACAGTTAATATAAATTAAAACACTATGGTCGAAATATACCAAGAGCTCCATCATATAATATGTTTTATTTATTTAAAAAATATACCTTAAACCTTTTTCTCTTCAAATAAATATATTTTCGATAGGTAATTTTTTTATTTTATTCTCAAACATTATTTTACAATCTATTTTACAATATTAAGTAAATTATGTAAGTACTAGTGTATACTTAACCTACATTACTAAGCTCCTACATTGCTAAGCTCCATTGAGTTTAATAATTTTATTTTGTTTTCTTTATACATACAAGATTTGGTATTTACATATTTTATAATTGGTTATAATAAGATTCTATTTTCTATAAGGTGGGCCATAAAACATGATTTTTTTCAGTCTTTAGATATCTTCAGATTCATCTGCACCATCAACTTCAATGGTTAAGAAGTGGTTTACTGAATGCCATTGTGGTCGTAGCAGCACAATTAACACCGAACGTTCAAATCCTCACACCATAAGTCATAAAGGAAATCCATGGAATGTTATTGGACTATCGAATGATATTCAACTGATTAGGTACATCGATGGCAAATTTATCCGCGTGATGGGTACCACGATTGCTCACACCGACCATGAGTTCAAACCTGTGACCACTTCAAAGGAGTGTTTAGCGACGTTCAACTACAATTTGAAGAAGTTTTTGCATTTTGGACCCATAAAATACTCTGGTGTATTGTAAATGCAAGAAAGAGTAAATGCAGTGGACTTCTCCGGATGTAGGTCAAGGTAACTGTGTTGGCCAACAAGGTCATATAGATATTTTTTTTGGGATGGGTACAATGATTACCGGCAAATATTATTCACAGCTGTTGGACAGATTCCGCATTGACTTGAAGAAAAACCAATTCACTTTGTGAAGAAAAAGGGCTATTGCGCCACGACATAACAAAAATCCATAAATTGGGTTAAAAACTGCTACCACATCCATCATATTCTCCTCATTTAGCACTCTGTGACTTTCTCCTGTTTCCAAGCTTGAAGAAGTTCCTTGAAATAACATTTATTTTGCGAACCTTTATTAAAGAGATAATAGATATCCTGAATTAAATGTACCAAAAAGCTTCTACAATGAATCGAAAAGTAAAGATTGGTATCGCTGTATGATATCTACATCAGTCTTGATTTATGATTGCAGCCCTATGTCCAAACAAGATTTGATACCGGGTTTTAGATTTTAAACTGACACCGGCCTCAGAAAAAGTTTTTTATTTTTATTGAAATGTTTCGTGTTTTATCAAGTTTTACTATTCTTAGTACCTAAATCGTATTTTAGGAATTAAAAAAATTATTTCGATCGAGAAATTTTGCGAATGTGACGCACAGTGGCGTGAACTCTATAGAAAGTTGTAATTAATTCAAAGAAGTCGTAATTTTAAAATATTTTTGTTTATTGAATATTCATTAACACATTAAAAATCGGCTTCAAAATTACCTTTTTTTTAATTGTTAAATGCTTTTTTTTTTTTTGAATTTGGAAACAAAAATGTATACATCTTATATATCTACTAGTTGATTGTGTGGCGCCTAGGCGCCCGTTTATTTTGACTTTAACAAACAAAATTTTTTTCCATTTCAGAATTTTCCTATATTTTATATATTTTAAAAAAATTAATTTTTATGTTTTTAAAATTTGTTTAAAAAAAAATCGAAAAACAGTTGTAAAAAATAAAAAACAGAAACTTCGATTTTCAAATGAAGTTTTGTAAAAGGTCCTTTTATGTATATTTTCGCAAAAGTTTGCCAGTAGCCTACATTTGCTTTATACTTTCTGCTTCAATACATAAGGAGTCTTCAATATTATATGATTTAAAAAAAATATTTTATTTTGATAGAAGCTCGGTAATTTTACTCTTATTAAGACAAACTATAAATATGTATCTTTTTAATAATTTAATTTATGTTTTATAACTTTTTAAAATGCATCAAAATAAATAAACTTATTCAACTAAAAAATGTTTTTAAACCTTTCGGACAAAACCAAAAAAAACTACGGTTATAACGAACTAAGTCTATAAGGAACAAAATTGGTCGGTCCCGCCGAGTTCGTTATAACCTAACTCCATTTTATTGTAGAAAAGTAGAATACCATAGAAAAAAAAAACTTTTCAGACCAAGGTTCCTAAAAGTTTCTTAAGGGAGGGAGTTTAAAAGTTAAAAGAAGTCGTATTTTCATAATTATTTTTTGAAGATATGAATAATGATGGATTATTTATTTCATATACATGTTATAGCATAACATTTGAAGAATCTTTGAAAATATTTTCAATAAAAAATTTTAATAAATAAGCCCGTGACAGCGAATCTCCGGAGGCGTTGTTGTTTTGCGGTGAACATCATAACTCGTTACCGGATAATGCGAAATAAAAAAGTCGAAATGCGTTTAAAAGGTGCTATACAATTTCGGGAATTTGTTGTTAAAAAATGGGGTAGAAAATGGAATTAAAAAAAATTCTTCGTGGTTGCCTGATGATTAATTTGTGTAGTGTCTAAAATTTCAAAAGAATCGGTCAAGTAGATTTTGAGTTATGATGTTCACGGACTTCGAACATTTATTTGCGAGAAAACTGATTTCTATATACCGTATGAGGCCGGTCGCTGGAAACACTGTATCTTCTTAAGTTCTGCTCTGCTTTACTTAAAATTTTGACACAACACTCTCGATATGTTGTGCATTCAGAAAGAGAAATGCTAAAGAAGGTTTTGAAACATACCACCCCTTAAGGAAGTGCAAACACCAATACACCTACACAGAAGAGAAAAAATATTTCATATTTCATCATATGTACATGTAAACTGAAGAAAGAGAACTAACTACATTTTTTGAAAAGTTATCTATAAATCCAAAAAATAAAAAATAAGAGCGTATTAGTGTTACTTTAAAATAAACTTATTATTCCAAATCGCCTTGAATTCTTACATGATAATTTCAATAAATTATTCAAATTAAAATCTTAAACATATTTACATATGTACGTAATTTATGTTTGTCAAAATTTTTTGAAAGCAAATTATGCAAAAATTAATATTATGAGTGAAAAAATATTCTTTTCCCACCTCTCTTCTGAAATTACAATGTAATATAATTATGCAGAGTTCGAATAATTTAAATTTTAAACTTAATATTGCACTATTTTTTCAAGTGCTTTTCCATACAGAGCTTTAAACGAAAGCATATGTTGGACAACAACAAAATCCACGTTGAAGATCTCTTTTTTCTCAAATATTTATCAAAAAAGGCATACTCTTTGGTAAGTGCTGGCCATCAGAGAACCTGAGCGAAAGCACTCCTAAAAATACAAAACAATTTTGAGATAAAAAACAAAACAGGCAAACGGAAAAGTTTGGTTTGATAAAAGAAGTAAAAATGTTTAAAATTTCATTCATTATTTTTTTGCAGAATTTTTACATTGACCAATAAAGGGAATTTAAAGAAGATTTTGAATAGATGTTAGATTTGATGCATTTTTTGCGTTCAACTTTGATGCATTTTTTGCGTTCAACTTATTCCATATGTAACACGAAATCTGCATATGTAGTGCTATTGTAATTTCGATGATTTTTCAATTTGTTAAAAATTATTTGTTAAACTTGTTAAGATTGAAGATTGAAGATTTAAAATTTTCAGTAGTATAAAAATTACGTTGTCAAGAATTAACAACTAATGGGTTGTTTATCGAAAATTGATAGTTTTTGTTCAGTGTAAATGTAAATTACAAAATATATATAGATTTAATTCTGGGTCAAGTCGTTTCAAAACGGAAATACCTTGAATAGCATCTCCATTTAAGATTTAAGTTTCAATTACGGCGATACTTTAAACCTATATTATATGTTTGAGCTATAGACGCATAACAATAAAATTATTTAGTTGATTGCTGTGTTAATTTTTTTTCGTTGAAATTTCATCACTAATTCATTTTTATATATAGAAATAACCAATGCTGTAATAATATTCGTAATATGAATGATATAAATAAATTTTATTGTTTCGTTTTGTAATATTTTTTCGAGTTTTATAAGCGGTAAAATTATCTTGACAATATCTTGTTTTAAAAATGACGATTTTGGCGATTTAGTTTCCAAAATTATCGATTTTCAGAAGATTTTATTAGCAGCACTGGTCGGTAACAAAGAAGAGAGAAAATTGTGTGAGGGTTTGTATAAAATGAGAAAGATTAAATTTTGTTTGTGTATTTCGCATAGCTTTGTAGAGAGTGCTACATGTATTATTTCAGCGTTACAGAATCAGTCAGTCAGTCAGTGAGACAGGGATCAGCGTAAATACATTTTATATATATCTATAATATTAATAGGCTAGGCGATTTCTTGTGACCGATGTTTTCTTATACCATTTTATCCCGATTTTATCCGTTTTGCAGTTTTACAGATTTTAATTTTTTTCCTTTATTTTGAGTAACTTGCATTCAAAGTTGCTACCAACACATACATAAAATTACACAATGCTATGTTTGTGTTTATTAAATTTGTTAATGTGTTCGTAATAAAAATTAGTTTGTTTTTTTTTTGTGTTGATTTGTGAATTGGCTATAATTGATTGGCATACTTAAGGGTCTGTATTTAATGAAAAAATAAAATATCCTAGAATTTGCACTCGAACTTCGAGGGCTGGAATCTGCTAGTATATATGTATTAGACCGTCTGTATTTAATTATTTTTTCGGAATTTTTGTTTTAACCAACTTTTTTTTTAATCTACAAAGAAAACCAAGAATTATGGTGTATAAAACTTAATTATTGACAGAGGCTTTCTATCCGCTCAAATCGTTTTTATTTTTTTAAGAAAAATTGTTACTTTACAAAATTTTTAAAATTCCTGTTTGCTTTCTGACCTATAACTCAGATAGCTGTAACTTGATTTTGACAAAGTTACATTTATTGGAAAAACAATAAAATCGCCTTTATCTTTGCGGAAAAAACATTGTAATTTTATCCAAAAGCTTTTTTTTTCTATAGAACGATGAAGTCAATGTTTTGATACTTACCCTCCCTTCTTACCTAAATTATTGGTTTTGTGCTCTTATTTTTTCGTCCTAACCAAAGTTGATGCAAGATGATAGAGAATTTCAAAACAAATATTTAGATATGTGGGGGATTTCATGTCAAGTGCACCAACTTTTGAAACCGATGTCTGCCGATCGGGATGAAATTTGCACCAAGGTTAGTCCTAGTGGATAGTAGTTTAGACACAATTTTTCAACAAGATCGGTCCAGATCTCTCTGAGTTAGAGGGGATCAAAATTTGACATTTTGGCCAAACAGGTGTTTTTTCTCATCCATGTAACTTATTACCTATTGTTCTCAGAAAATTTTCTCCCAAATAGTTTAGATAGCTATTTCTTCAATATTTCGGAAAAAAATACTTTCTATACTTTTATACTTTTTTTGTTAAATTAAAGCATTTTTTGCCTTTTTTTCAAAAAGGGCATTTTTTTTTTCATAAGAAAGCTTAGGATTTTTCCTTTAAGAGCTTTTTGGTCGCTTAGTGGGATGGGAGTGGGATATCTATCAAAATAAATGTTTTGTAACTCAAGACAACGGTTTTTCAATTTTTCACAAATGCACTATTTTTAATTTTTTCCTATTTGTGTCTAAAACCTTACAAATAAAACTTATACTGAGAAACTAGACAAATTAACCTTTCCTAAGGTATATAACATACTTAACTAAAATTTTATACCCTCGATACTGTAATACCCACAATATGTTAACCTCAGGAAAAAAAATCACTTTTTTTTTATAGAAATGTTGAACAATTATTTTTTTATTTATTTGTAATAATAATTAAATTAATATATAATAATTATAATAAAAATAAATAGATAAATTATTTAATAAAATTTTATCTTAGAACATTAGATCCATTCATATCATAACTACTTTATAGGTAATTTATTGTAGCTGATGAAGTATTTAAGTTTCGTCAATTTTTAAAAATCCAATTTTTCATCCAGCTTATTTGTCGAATTTATTTGCTTCTTTTTTAGCCAATCCTTTCTTGGCGTTAAGGTTCAGCTGTTGATTTCGCTGGTGTTTTTTTTTTTTTGACTTTTGAAAGAAATCGCATTGAGTAGAGGCAGAAAACTTTTTCATCTCGAGTCTTCCATCGACAAGCGGTATAAAAGCATGGTATTGAGCGGTGCCATCGATTGTTATCGCAGCATCGAATCTGCTTTTCAGTGTTTTCAATGTTTCCTCATAATCCTCTTTGCTACTAAAAACTATTTTAGTTTCTTTACAATAATTCTTTGTCCAATGGAATAAAGCAGTTGCATCTAAGATGCGATCTTGATGAGAGCACTGGAGACTATACTTCGCTGCATTTCTTTTAAGGTTTGCCCCAATACCATCACATGCTCCTTTACCATGAGCAGTAGGATGAAAATGCCACTCAGCTGGCATTCCAAAATCTTTTTCATGGGCCATAAGATTTGCCAAGCTACTTTTGTTTTTAAAATGTTGACGAGCTCCGTCCGGAACGTGGTATACCTTCTTTACTGTAAATTTAGATTTTATATATTTTAGTATTATCTTCTGGTACTCATAAACTGGAACGGTATCATGTTTTAAATCGTCGGATATGATTGCCATACTTTTGTGTTCCAGATTTTCATCTTTCATGTAGTTGCTTGGTCGTTATTGAAGTGGAATGCTTGTATGGCATCCTGAAGAACATATTTATAGTTTTCTGCGAAATCATATGAAATAACGAATTCAGCAGACTTCAAATGTATCTTCAAATCCTTGAAGAATGACCATTGCTCTTTGACTAAAAAGTCATAGTTTCTCAAGTTTGGCAATCCTGTACACATTTCTTCCCCAAAATAATCCACATTTAAAATGACTGTTTTCAATGTGCATCTGTCAGTCTGAATCCAAGAATCAAATTTGTCCTCCTCTACATTTTCTCGATCTAAAGAGTTGATTAAATTTTCTTTGATGAATGTGGTGGGCAATTGGTACATTCACCTAAGTGGCAAGAAGTTGTTGCATTAGGACATATAGTCAATTTAAGGCAATCGCGGTAATCGTGTAAATCTTCTGAAGAATCATTTGTTAAATACTTTAAGTTGATTTCGTTCAACATCAGTTTAACATTTTCATGGTAAATGCAAACGCATACTGTGTGAGTTCTGCTGCTTCCTGCCAAAACGCAATGTTTTGGCCTCATTTGGGTTAATTTCGTGAAGCCAATTCTAACATCCTCGTGTTCAGATTGAAATGTTGCAAATAACTCTTTCAGGTTACAGAGAACCATTCTCTTCTGTTATGTTATGAAGGCATGTTACATACCTTCGGAAAGGTTAAATTGTCTAGTTTCTCAGTATAAGTTTAATTTGTAAGTTTTACACACAAATAGGAAAAATTCAAAATAGTGCGTTTGTGAAAAATTGAAAAACCGTTGTCTTGAGTTACAAAACATTTATTTTGATAGATATCCCACTCCCATCCCACTAAGCGACCAGAAAGCTCTTAAAGGAAAAATCCTAAGCTTTCTTATGAAAAAAAAAGCCCTTTTTGAAAAAAAAGGCAAAAAATGCTTTAATTTAGCAAAAAAAAAGTCTAAAATTTTTTTTATTTTTTTTAAGTATTTTTTTCCGAAATATTGAAGAAATAGCTATCTAAACTATTTGGTAGAAAATTTTCTAAGAACAATAGGTAATAAGTTACATGGATGAGGAAAAACACCTGTTTGGCCAAAATGTCAAATTTTGATCCCCTCTAACTCAGAGAGATCTGGACCGATCTTATTGTGTCTAAACTACTATCCAATAGGACTAACCTTGGTGCAAATTTCATCCCGATCGGAAGACATCGGTTTCAAAAGTTGGTGCACTTGACATGAAACCCCCCATATATATATCTAATTCATTTAATAAGAGATCATGGTATGTTAACCTATAGAGCAATAATCATTTTTTAGTTTTTTATTTCATTTGTACAAGGATTAAGAAAAAAATTAACATTCAGCTCAAAGAAAACAAAAGCGTCGTTCATTTTTTAGCTGCTGCTTTGTTGTTGGAGGTTGTTTAGGATTGTGCTTTTTCTGGTGTTATGATGTGATTTGTTATAATGCTCAATCACTTGTTGGGTTGCATCCATAGTCATAGTATTACTGACAGTTTTTAAAAGGTCTATTGCACGTTCCGCTGGATCATTGACGACGATTAAGTTTTTGGCTATTTCTTCAATTTTTTTGTAATGTTCGTTTTTGCGCCAACGTGAGGAATGATTGAATACAAAATCATAAACAAGTCCAACAATGTGAAAAAATTGTTTGGTATTTTGTGAAACCATATTGGTTACTTCCAGATCATCTTCAACGTTATTTACAACGTTGCGAAACAAATTTCGCGGATCTACCGGCATAGCTAAAGAGGATATATTTGTATTTTCTCCATTTGAGAGAACCATTGCAAGTTTTTCACATTTTCCATCAACTTTATGCCATTTGGGAAGAATTTTGCTATCCGAATGTAGCACAAAAAGGGCATCGGTTGTCTTTTTTCGAAGGCTTTTTTAACATCGTCACTAATACGACCTCGAACTGATCTACGATGGCGATGAATTGACGAGCGTGAAAGTGGGACCTCACATGGATCAACCTTAAGGTAATGCGCTGTTGGTAACACTACACTTAAGCCAGCATGATCCAAACTAGCAACTAGATGTGGAGTTAATTTGCAATGTGGTTTTCTTTGTAATTTCGGTGGCTCATAGTTGAAATCTTCATCATTTGATTCAATTTCAGATTCTGATCTTCCTCAAATTCTGGTTGCAATATTGGGTTTTTGCTCTTCTACCTGGCAAATATTGACCCTTGGCTACCATAAAATCGCGATCTATTTGATTCTTAAATTCAAGCCTCCTGTTTTCTTCAATACTATTTTTGTGGTTTATGTTGCGTTTAAGTTTAAAGTAAGCTGTGTGTAAAGCTGAAATTTTTTTGGACAAACAGTGCCTTCCACTTAAAACTGTGTCCTTTCGGTTGTTTTGCCATATTTGAACGCTAACAATTTAACTATTTAGGAAATCTAATAAAAACAAGTAAGAAAATTATAGTCGGTCTATACTAAATGATACCCTATACCATGCGTTTAGAGACCGTATCTCATAGGCCTAACTAACTGAACATAGAAAATAAGGATAAACCAAATTTGAGTGGGATTTTTATTAATTTTTTTGGCTGCAGATATGAAAAAGTTTATATCGGATGATATATCTATATGGGGACTAGGCCCAAAAATGGACCGATCCTGATTATGTTTGGTAAAGTCTCTTGTATTTTGCAAAAATATATACAAACAAAATTTTAGAAGAATCAGTGCAATATTTTTCTTTTTTGACAGATTTAAGTGAAGATCGGGAAGCAGCTCTATATGGAGTCTATGACTAAGAGTTATCCCATAGGGACCAGTTTTGGACTGCTAATTAATGGATGTAATAAACGCATACAAACCCAATTTGAGTAAGATCTATATGACAATTTGGATCTTATGGCAATTTATGTCGATTTCATAAGGGTCATTTGTATGGGGGCTAGGTCTGAACATCGACCGATTTTCACCAATTTCAGCAGCGTTCATCCCGTGGCCGACGAAAGCTAATATACCCAATTTCATCAAAATATATTCGAATTTGCGACCTGCAGTTTGATTACAAGGTTTGCATGGACACACAGATGGACGGACGGACATCGTTAAATCGAATCAGTTAGTGATTCTGATTCGATCGGTATAATAAAAGATGGGTCTTAGTCAAAATTGTTTGGTAGTTACAAACAAACAAGCAGCACAAAGTTAGGGTATAAAAACTTTGGGATAAAATTACAATGCTTTTTCTGCAAAGATAAAAAAGATTTTACTGTTTTTCCAATAAATGTAACTTTGTCAAAATCAGGTTACAGCACTCTGAGTTATAGGTCAGAAGGCGAAACAGGAATTTAAAAAATTTTTTCAACTAACAATTTTTCCTAAAAAACTAAAAACGATTTGAGCGGATAGAAAGCCTTTGTCAATAATTAAATGTTATATACCAAAATTCTTGGTTTTTTTGTAGATTAAAAAAAGATGGTTAAAACAAAAATTTCGAAAAAAAAATTAAACAGAGGCGGTTTAATATATATGTACCCGTCGTTCCTATAAGGAGCATAGGGCCACAGTTTGGAATTAAAAACTTTAAATTAGAAAATAAAATTGAAAATTAGTGCATGCTTAATATGCAGACTATAGGACTTGCCGGGAATGGATTGAATCTTAAAAGAAATATGTTAAATACGTCTTCTATTGTGTTTTCCCGACTGCATTTACGAATGTTCCCTATAACTTTTGAAGTCCTTATTTCTAGCTTTCTCAGATTTTTCAGTTAGTTTACCAATATTCAATGGTAAAAATGAAATAATTTCTGGCCCGTAAATGCAGTATTTATGTAGAGTATGGGGCATATAATACCATGGATAATTTTTAACAAGGAGCCTAGCATCATTAGCGGAATTTGAAAATCTTTCAATATAGACCTCAATACAACTAGAAACAACTATTATTGTTGTGTGCATATTTTTTATAAACTCCAAATTTATATAATTTATATAATTATATAATACTAGATGTAACCCGGTGTGCTTCGCTACACCCTCCCCCTTCCCCCCCACGAATCGTTATGAGAGGGCTCACGCAAAGTCCCGAGGCTCTCACTAATACAGAAATTCAGATATATCACATTTAATATTAAGTTTGTGTGGGGGTGCCACGCGCATTTGTCCAATACACCCCATATTTTTGTCTGACTACTCACGTTAATAATATATGACCTGAGACAAATTTGCAAAGCTTTCTCTATCATAAAGGGTTTTTCAATAAGAGCGCTACAAAAGTTTTTTTAAATAAAACAAAACCGGTTTTCGATATCAATGAAATTCTTTATTCCTGTGAAAGTACGTTCGATCCCATTATGTATGGAAATCAACCTCTTTTGCATGGCCACCACGGCCACGCTTGCAGAAGTCCAGACGCTGAACCCAATTTCCGACGGTTTTCAAGCATAAATCGGCCGATACTGCTGCAATTTCACGTTCGATATTCGTACGAAGTTCATCAATCGTCGCTGGCTTGTTGGCATAGACCACAGACTTGACGTAGCCCTACAGGAAACAGTCCAACGGCGTCAAATCGCACGACCGAGGAGGCCAATCGACTGGACCATTTCGTGAGATAACACGTTCTCCAAACTTGGTTTCCAATAAATTTATTGTGATATTCGCTGTGTGGCTTGTGGCGCCGTCTTGTTGGAACCACATATCCTCCAAGTCCATATCATCCAATTGGGGCCAAAAATATGCGGTTACCATTGAACGGTAGCGATTCCCATTCACAGTAACGTGCCGGTCTTGATCATCACGGAAGAAGTACGGTCCAATGACGCCGCCGGCCCATAAACCGCACCAAACCGTAATTTTTTCGGGATGCAATGATGACTCGTGGAGTACTTGTGGATTGCTGTCTGACCAATAATGCATATTTTGTTTATTGACGAAGCCATTCAGCCAGAAATGAGCCTCATCAATGAAGATGATTTTTCGATGAAAATCCGAATCATTTTCAAGTTGTTGCTCAGCCCAATTCACGAACATACGACGCTTCTGGTGATCAAGCGGTTTCAGTTCTTGCGTCAGTGTGATCTTGTAAGGATGTAGGCCATGATCTTTTCCCAAAATTCGCCACAACGACGTCACAGAGATGCCCAACGCTTGAGAACGACGTGTGAGAGACACATTTGGGCTTTCTTCAACTGAAGCCTCAGCGGCAGCAATATTCTCGACACAACGGGCACTTCTTTGTCTCACTGGCACGGGAACATTTTGTACTGTGCCTGTGGATTCAAATTTTTCCACTAGACGCTCAATTGTTGATCTGCTAGGACGATTATGACGACCAATTGGACGTAGCGCTCTTAACGTTGAGGCCACTGACTCCGAATTTGGTAGTAAATTTTAATAATTTCAACTCGTTGTTGGCTCGTATATCTTTCCATCATGAAAAGGCAAACCTTATTGAAGAGAAATGTCAAAAGAGCGGCAAGAAATATGGCGCCGTTGCTGTCCCTGTCTTTCTACTTTTGTAGCGTCCCTGTTGAAAACCCCTTTATTAATATATATGATATTTACAATTTACTTTGCATGGGAGGTGCCACGACCGCTAAAAATATTTAAAAAAGTTACAGCCTGTATCACTTTCATATGCGCAGTAAGATCCTTTGAAAATTTCAGGAAGGTCAGATGAGTAGTTACGGAGATTACCTCCTACAAACAAACAAACACACATCTTTATTATGCTGGTATAGATTATAAGAAAAGAATTTTTTATTTCGATACTTGCTGATATACAATGTTTTTTGGTTTTTTCATTCGGTAGAACAATTATCAGATTTTTCGGTGTTCCTGCCCTGGATCACATGTAGCTGCCCATGAGAAGAATATGGATTACCAAAATTAGATATGGCAACACTTAACTATTGGCCTTGAACTTAGAATATCATTTGGCAATTTTTCTTTTTAGCGATTTTTGATCTTGCCCATGTTTGATTTTGAAGATTTTTGGGCGATTTTTATTTTTCGCAATTTTCGGTTTTGGCGAATTTTTGATTTGGCGATATATTTTCCACGACAAATCACATTGATAACTAATGTACTTGTCAAAATATGTGTTGCTTTCGTAGTACTTCATATTATTTATATAGGAGGTGCCACGAACACTAATCCCATCCCGCCCAATTTTTATTGGACTACATTAATATCTGATGGGCAGGTGCAAAATGTCGAGTCTTTCCCTTCTATAGAACACCAGTTATATGATATTAGATATCCACTTGGCGGTGTATGGGCGGTGTTACGCCTACTGCTACGATCACGCCCATTTGTTTGTTCGACTAATCATACAAAGAACCTATGGACTCATGCAAAGCCACAAAGCCCTCTCTTTTACAGTACTCCAGATATATAACATTAAATAGTTACCTTGCATGGGGAGTGCCACGCCCATTGGTGTGAACCCGCCAATTTTTTGTCCGACTACTCATACTAAGATCTGATGGTGTCGTGCAAAGTGTCAAAGCTTTCCTTTTTAGTACACCAGTTATATGATATCATATATTTATTTTGTACGGGCGGTGCCACGCCCACTGCTCCGATCACGCCCATTTTTCGTCTAACTAATCACATGAATAACTTATGCGCTCACACAAAATCCCAAGACTCACTATAACAGTACTCCAGATATATGGCATTTTATATTTAATTTGTATGGCAGGTGCCACGCCTATTAGTCCGATACTGCCCATTTTTTGTCCGACTACTCACATTAATAATAGGTGACATCAGATAAATTTGAAAAGCTCTCTCTATCACAGTACTCGAGATATTTAATATTGAATTATTACTTGTATGGGAGGTACCACGCCCACATGTCCGATCCTGTCCATTTCCGGCGTAGCTACTAATATTAACAATAGGTGACCTCACACAAATTTACAAAGCTCTCTCTATCATAATTCTCAATATATGTATGTGATATTAAAAATTTACTTTGTGTGGGTGGTACCACGCCCACTAAAAATATTTGAAAAATTATAGCCTATAGCACTTCCCATATCCGCAGTAAGACTCTTTGAAAATTTCAGGAATATCTGATGGGTAGTTACGAAGATTACCTCCTACAAACAAACAAACAAGCAAACACACATTACATCTTTATAATATTAATATAGATATATAATTAATAATTTATATAACTTCGTCAGCATTTTTTAAAAAACGCACTTCAGTATTTCCATCAAACTAATATGTGCGCATCTATATGACCAGCATTACTTATGTAAATGAACAACATCATTAAATAGAGATGGAAGCGTGAACAAAAATTATTCTTCAAAACAGTCTACGTGTGTAGCATAGTGTTTTCTGATATCACCCATAGTTTTAAAAGAAAGTTTGTAACTAACTTATGAGTTAGTCTCGATTTCGAATCTTAAATGTTATATGTAATGATTAAACTTTAGTTATTTGCGGATTAAGCTTTAATTAAATAAACATTAACTATTTGCTAACTAATTTCGTGCTCGTGAGTGTATTCACACTCGTGATGTCGTTCTAGTATAAACATATGTAATAAATTCTATTATTTGTGAGTAAACTATTTTGTTTTTTCGTAAGTGTGAGTGAATTAATAATTGCTCACGCGCCCATCTCTGATAACAACCAAACTTTTTAGCCACACTAACAACTACCATTTGGAAAATAGAGACAAAAGATAAAAACAGTTTTATTTTTTATTAGTTTTTTTTACATAGATTTTGAGCCACTGGAGTTCTCTCACAAAATCTTTGATTAGTAGAAAACGAGGAAAACCGAAAAAAGATATTCTGGTACAAATTAGGGTTTTCCCGAAAATATACATAATACCAAAATAGCCCATTTTTATGCAATTTAGATTTTTTTCAATATTTTGAAAGCATTTATCAGATACATGATATATACAGCTCCATTATAACTCTTTTACTTTCGGAAGTATTAATAAAACAAGTAAGAAAATTATAGTCGGTCTAGACCGAATATACGATACCCTATACCTATCTCTTCGGTCCAACTAATTGGACATAGAAAATAAGCATAAACCAAATTTGAGTGGCATTGTTAATTTTTTGGCTGCAGAGTTCATATCGGGTGCTATATTTATATGTCGAAAACTGGACTGCTCCTGACCATATTTGGTAAAGTCACTTATAAAGGGTCCGCCATCTAACGTTTTTTTTTTTTTTTCAACTAGTGCTTATTTCGTGAATGGTAACACTTAGCTCATGTCTGATTTGACAGATAATTAGTTTTATCCTTCCGCTGAACGAATATGGTTGTGTATACGCTTGAACAATGCTGGGAAATACTGCGACATTACTTTGAAAATCATGGTAATGTTGCAGAATGTGTGCGAAAATTGCGTACGGATTTTGGAACAAGAGAAGCACCGTCAGCTCCGTATGTTCGTTATGTTGTGAAAAAAGTGAAAGAAACTGACATCCTCATCGATAAACCAAAGCGTGAAAAGCCAAAAACAGTGCGTACACCCGAGAATAGTGGTGCTGTGGCAGAAAGTATGCGTGAAGCGCCATCAACATCAATTGGCCGTCATTCTCAAGAATTGAACATTTCGGAGGCATCATTGAGACGAATTTTGCATAAAGACCTTGGTATGACGCCATACAAAGTCCAATTGGTTCAGGAGTTGAAGCCAACTGACCATCCAATGCGTTTTCGCTTCGCTAAGTGGGCCTGCGATCGACTTACAGAAGATGCCGATATTGCCAAAAAAAAAATCATCTTTTCAGATGAAGCTCATTTTGATCTTGGCCGGTATGTAAACAAGCAAAATTGTCGCATTTGGGGCACAGAAAACCCGCACGCATACATTGAAAAGCCGATACACCCAAAACGAGTCACTGTTTGGTGCGGATTTTGGTCCAGAGGCATAATTGGGCCATTTTTCTTCGAAAATGAGCAAGGAATGGCCGTTACAGTCAATGGCGATCGTTATCGGGTCATGTTGAACGAATTTTTGTTCACAAAAATTGAAGAGGAGGATATTGGCAACATTTGGTTTCAACAGGACGTCGCTACGTGCCACACAGCCGAAGCTACACTCGATGTTTTGCGCACTGCTTTTGAAGATCGCATTATCAGCCGCAGAGCTGATGTCGTCTGGCCACCTCAAAGCTGCGATTTGACACCGTTGGACTATTATTTGTGGGGTGCCCTCAAAGATAATTGTTACGCCAACAAGCCAGAGACAATTGACGCTTTAAAGGACAATATTCGTGAAGCCAGTGGTGAAATACAGCTGCACACAATCGATAATGTGCTTAAAAATTGGACCGATCGTGTAGGGTACTGCATGGCCAGCCGAGGCAGCCATTTGAATGAAATTATTTGCCATTATGAACCGGAAGGATTGTACTTTCAAATAAAAAAAGAAATTTGAGATAATATTCAGCAGTTTTTTAATAGCATTTTCAAAAAAAAAAAAAGTTATTTGGCGGACCCTTTATTTTAAGAAAATTTATACAAACCAAATTTGAGAAAAATCTGTGCACTATTTTTGTTTTTTGATAGATTTAAGTTAAGATCGGGAAGCAGCTCTATATGGGGCTATGACTAAGAATTGTCCAATAAGGATTATTTTTGGACTACTAATTAATGGATATAATAAACACATATAAACCCAATTCGACTGTGATCTATATGACAATTTGGATCTTATGGCAATTTATGTCGATTTCTTAGGGGTCATTTGTATATGGACTAGGTCTTACCATAGACTGAATTTGACCAATTTCAACAGCGTTTATCCTGTGGCCGATGTAAGCTTATGTACCAAATTTCATCAAAATATATTCATATTTGCGACCTGCAACTTGTTTACAAAGTTACATGAACACGCAGACGCACAGTGGCTGAAAATCGTTTTTCATTGGCCAAAATTCTGTAACTTTTGAACCGATCAAAATATTTAAATAATTTTTTTTAGTGAAAGGATATTTAGTTCAGCTTGATTCAGTTTTAATTACATTAAAATTGATTGAAGACTTTTTAAGGAATTCTAGGTCAAAGTTGAACTTTTGATTTTTTTAAACATTTAGAGTGAAATATGTGTTTATTAATTTTTTATTTATTAAAATATATTTGGTTTTAATAATAATTAAAAACATTTTTTGAAATAATGGGATTTTTTAATGTTACATTCAAAAAAAATTTAAACTCAAAAAAAAATAGTAAAATCAAGTAGAGATTTTGCTATTATTACTGAAAAATTAAAAATTTTTTGTTGTCACTCAAGGAATATTTACACTTAAAAAAAAAAACGTTAATGATATTATCTGAAAATCTTGCTATTACTACAGAAAAATTTATTATTTTTATACCCTCCACTCCAGCGTGCAGAGGGTATAAGTTTGTCATTCCGTTTGTAATAATTAGAAAAAAAAATTTTGGACATCATAAAATATATATATTTGTGATCCCTATAACAAGCGGAGTTGATATACCGATGTCCGTCTGTCCGTCTGTGGAAATCACGATGACGGCATCAATGGGGCAGCTAGGGTGATAATTTTTAGTGGGAATGATTCACCAAATTCATGGGAAGATTTCGGTTTCAAAAAACATTAAAATCGGTGGAACAGGTCCAGGTAAATCTCAGAAAAATTAAACAAAAAATGAAAAACATGATGTTTCTATATTGTTCTTGTTGTTATTCTAAATGTTGCATTGTTGTCATAGCTGGACTTGTTGTTTGTGTGGTCGTTGTGATAATAATATAATAAAAACTAACCCTTTGTACATTTTTTGATCAACTCTGGTAGAAAATTTAAAAGTTTCCATTGTTTTGGCACCACTAAAAAAATTTATTAGATCATTTCCGTTATTGCCACGAGACTGTCCGCAAAATTTCAGATAGATTGGGTCACGTGAAAGTGGTTAAAATCGATCCAAAATTTGTTCGACAAGCAGACACTACGAGTTAATATAAAGGGAGTAAAAATTTACCAGCATCTAAAGCAAATAATGCTACAATACCTAGTTGTTAATAAAAAAAAAACAATGTAAATTAAGCAAAAAAAAAAATTATGTGTTAATTTATTTAAAGAGAAAAACACAAAAATAACGTTTGATGTTGTATTTTTTGTGTGTAATATTTACATATACATACATTCACATATTAAATAATACAAATAATATACATATTTTATATATATATACATATATGTATGTATGTATATCCATAGCAACTGCATGTTAGAAATAAATCGGTATATTATTTTATTTACATAAAATTCTGCAATATTTTGTTGTGGGGAAAATACATTTCTTTTGCATTAACAGAGTGTCACTTCATTTTGATCAGCGTGACTACGCCGCAGTAGATGGCGCCACAATTAATTAGCTTTGCAATAGTTATTTCTATTTTAACATGAATGTCAATATTTTCAACTAGATATCATACAGAACAATGTTAAGAGTATACACTGGCTGGTCTTTTATTTCCTACGTTTTTTCATTATTCTTTTACAAATATGAACATAAGTTTGGCATATTAACTTTTTGTTGTCTTCACAAAATAGAGTTACCGAGTTCATCAATGGGTTTTTTGCTTTCAAAAAAGTTGTACATAGTTATTATATAGAATTATTATTCTGCTTTACCTACAAAATATATGATTGCGATTACATCTAATTTTTAAAAATTGTTTATAATTATTGTTTATAATCACTTTTTAAATTTTCCATTCAAATTTTAGAAAATATAAATTCTAAAAAATGGAATTAAAATTTCCAATTATAAATTATAAAATATTAATTGAATTTAAGAAAATCATATCAAAACGTCGGAAATAATAATTTTAAATTTAGAAGACATCAGTTGCATCAAATTTCAAAATAAAAACACAAAATATGTCTACATTTAAAAAATGTTTACATTAAAAAAAATATTGACATTCAGGAGAAATTAATAGCTTTTCAGTAACTTCTTTTAACGATAGTCGAATCGTTAAAAAAAAGAAAAGGAAAATTATCAGTAAAATTTTTAAACGATATTCGCTATTGTTCAAGTCAGCTGTTGTGGTTATCTGAACGATAACCATTTTTGTGTTGTTTATTCAATCGATAAAAACTTAAATTTTTAGGTTGAAATGTCGTCATACATAAATAAAAATCATAAAAATGTGAAAATATTTTGCTTTTATTAAAAAATCTTTTTTATATAAATAAAAAAATTAAATAGCATATTCAATTCATTATTTCATTTTCAAATAAATAAACAGAAATATTAGTAAACAAAATAAAGATATTAAACACAAACATAAAATCATCCTGTCAAACACGAAGTAATTTGTATTTTTCTATTCATTGTGTTTTTCGCTTATTTTGACAGAGATGCCACTCGTTTACAATTTAAATAAATAGAAAAATAGATTTGTCGACTGTCGTTAAGATGTACGTACTTAGTAAATCACTTAATCCTTAGTGCAAACAACAATAGCTGTCGGTATATTTTGCATTTGTCGGATCGTTGAAATTTACAGAATCGCACTACAGAAAACAATAATTTAAATTCAATGAATTTTAGAAAACCTCAAATGATATTTAAGAATTGCTAACATAAAAATTGTTACACAAATAAACGCAATTTGATGAGAATGTTATTTTTTATATATAAATTTTCACATTTTTTTTGGATGAAGATAAATTATTTTATTTAAAATGTTTGGCATTTTTGGTTTTCTGCGTTTGGCATACCTAATTTAATTACTTGTTATTATAAATTTATTCTCTATGTTTTCAAAATATGGCAATATTTTAATAAAAATGTTGAGAGAGCTTTTTTTTTTTGGTTATTTTAATTTGTTACTCCATCCGACCTATATGGCCACAATGAAGAAATATTTGGCCAGTTAAAAGAAACTATACAGCCATCTCCAATTAACACGATTAAATGCGTATAGCTACCCTACACAACCATTACCTTTGCAATGGAGGTTAGGGCGAGCTATTTAATTAGCAAAAACTAAATTAAACGAGAAGTTATGTCATATAACCGGAAACGGATGCATATAAGTATACAACCTAAATGCATGGCAATCAGCAACCACGATGACCAAAAAGCAAACACCGAAATAAATCCGAAATAATATAGAAAAGACGAAAACCAACCCAAAGAATTTTCTGAAATAATTTGGTATTAAGTTTAACAAATTGTTAACTTTATCCAATATTTTGTTTACATTTATTATCAATACTTAAACCGAGGTGGAGGGTATCAAATATTCGGCACAGCCGAATTTAACACTCTTACTTGTTTGCTGTCAAATTTGATAATTTTAAAAAACCTTTTAAAAAGAAAAGCTGCAATAGCTTTTAATTGCATTTGTAACAATGGTAAGTTCTGTTTATTATTATTATACCCTCCACTCCAGTGTGCAGAGGGTATATATAAGTTTGTCATTCCGTTTGTAATAATTAGAAAAAAAAATCTGGACCCCATAAAATATATATATTTGTGATCCTTATAACAAGCGAAGTTGATATAGCGATGTCCGTCTGTCCGTCTGTCCGGCTGTCCGTCTGTCCGTCTGTGGAAATCACGATGACGGCTTCAATCGGATAGCTAGGGTCGTTGGTATAAAAAATAATTCACTAACATCCTGAGAAGTTTGCTATTTAAAATCGTCCAAATCGGTTAATCTGGTCCCGAGAATTGAGCGAAGAATTAAAAAGAGTCATGAGAAAATATGATTTGAATATGTGTTCTTGTGATAACGTCCTCAATAGGGCAGCTAGGGCGCTTGTTTTTAGTGAGAATGATTCACTAACATCATGAGAAGGTTCCTGTTTTTAAATCATGACAATAGGTTTGATAGGTGCCGAGAAATCACTGAAAATATGACATTTTCCTATATTGTTTTCCTAAATTTTGTATTTTGTCATAGCTGTGCATGTTGTTTTTGTGGTCGTTGTATTAATAATATAAAAATTCATCAATATCAATATTTTTTTGGTGTAATATTTAAGTTAATTAATTAATAAAATAAACTATATAAAATCAATATCAATATTCTGCGATTTTTATAACATCACAAAATGTTACAAATTGATACATACTACTGTTGCCAATATCAAAATACTATAAATAATATTCATATATTCTGTATATGTATATCCATAATAAGCGCATATTAAAATAAATCGGTATTTTATTTTATTTTTACAGAATTCTGAAATTTTTAGAGTTGAAAAAATAGTATGGTTTTAAGAGTTGTATTTTTAGTACATGTATAAACCCTGCATACTTGCATTCAAAAGTAGTAGGTAGGTAAACCATAAAATATTTTTTTACCTTGTAAAAAAATTGGTGTTTAGAAAAATACTATTTTTTTGTCAAATGTTAATTACAATAAATTTTTAAAATTTGTTATTTAATGTCGGTACGGAGGCAAACGCCATTCCCAAAATTTTGTTTCAACAGTTATCCACATTAAGAATAACCGCGGAGCTCAGCTCAATCAATGTGCAATGATCGAGCCTTGCTCTGGGAAACATGCATTTATGCTTTTCTTAACACAAACGCCATTCCCAACTACCAAAAATTTTTGACACGAGCTATTCATATTATGAACAGTCGCGGAGCTCAACTCAATCATAGTGCAATGATGAAGCTTCGCCCTGGGAAACAGAAACATATATTCATGTTTTTCTTAGCACAAACCGAACTTCTTATGGCACATTAAAAATAAACTAATTGAGAAGTACAATTCATCATTACGCTGTATTATAATACTATTTTCTTATTTTACTGGTAGCTAGTAAACAAAGTAATCGTATCATTGTGAACGAAATAGAATTGAAATTGTGTGCAGATTTGTTTTACTTAAAAAACCTGTTTCTACAGATAGTGAATAAAATCCCAGTAAGCATTTTATGCCATAAATGATCATGTAGAGTCTTTTTGACTCATATGTGCTATTAAAACAGTCATAAATGCGCCCTTTTGCTGATCACAAAATATTCTTTTGTTGGGACTAAATATTACCTTACCCGCGCATCTTCTTGAGAGTCCTTTTTATCCGCTTTTCTGATCAGTTTCGACTCATTTTTGAGTCTTATTTAATGTAATTTTTCTATAAATCACTTTTTAAGAGCAAGCAAAAAGCATTATCTAGTCTTTTTCTAATAGCGCATGTGATTAATCAGTTTTTAATCATCAAAAGTGCTCGAAGAAGACACAGTAAGGTAATTTTTGTTAAAACAATCTTCGAAATGATGACTGGGATATCGTATATTTTTGTTAACACACAAACATATGCATAGCAGCACGAGTAAACCGAACTCTAATTGGCTTCTTATATGTATACAGCCGAACAAAAATGAAAATACTCACCAAAGAGTAAATTAAGCAACAATTTCATTCAGTCTTATGGAAGCTTTTGCACAAAGCAAGTCTACGTCGCGTTGTCTTGTGAATTTTTACATTATTTTTTAATAGGTACTAGTGATGCCAGGAGATTTTTTCAGAAATCTCTACGCTTATGAAAAAAATTCCCTTTTTTCCCTACACTACTTTTTTTAAAATTTATTTTTAATTTGTACATTTTCAATTTCAATTATGTAAAAATAACATAAAAACAAAGAAAAAAAATATAAAAAATAAGATAAAAATATCATGAGAATTACATAAGAATAATATAAAAAACACACAGATATTATAAAAAAAATATTTTTACAATTCTATATAATTCATCTTTTTGTTATTGTTAGATGTGCATTTAAAATTTACACAATTAAAGGTGTGTTTACACTATGTGTATTTTCCATATGTAAATTCAGTTTTACGATCCATACGTAATTCGGCGTGTATTTCCGTATGACATAACCTCTAAATGTAAACAACAGCTAATTTAATTTGTGAATTTACAAAAAGTTATTGTTAAAAATAAAGTAATATATTTTATATATTATTTAATTGTTAATTAATATTAAACAATTTATTTTTCTTTCAATATTTATCTTTATAATTTACTCTGTTTTTCTTTCGCCACAAGCAGTGTTGTATTTTCATATGGTTGTCATGCCAAAATAGAACCTGCTCTAATTGAAAAATTTACATGTGTCTTGCCAAATGTGTTGTACATAAACAATTTTTGAAAGGGTTCACACTATGTGTACGAATTGCACGTGCTAAAACAATAAGAAAAACACAAGCAAAACACATAGATGTTACAACTCAAACAGAATATTTGTTCTTGGTTTTCAGTGTTTCCGTTTTAGCTTTTTAGTTGCTAGATTTAGCAACTTTTTTTGTCGTTTAGCATCCAAAATTTATCAAAAGATGCTAGATGCTAACTTAGAATCTTTTATTAATAAAAAGTTGCTTTTAGCATCTTTTTTTTGATATTTTTTTTTTTTCATTATTTTTGAATATATAATTTTAATGGTATTGATATGTTTTAATTTTTCAAAGTGTAGTACAGTAATTTTGTGTACTACTCCTTTTACCACTCTGCTCGTTTCTTTCAACAAATATAACAAAACGTTTTGAAATAGAAGAATGTAAACACCAACAACAGTTTTTAATGTTATGATTTTTAGAAATTTCTAATGAATTAATGAATTAGAAAGTCGATTGCCAAAAAATATTATTGTATTAAAAAAATGCCAAAATTTTCAATACAAAACACATTAAATCGGGTAAAAGAACAGATAACCAATATATTAGAACAGTTTAAATTTATATCATCTGAGACAGAAAAAATTCAAATCCAATGGAGTTATATCACAGAACAAAACTGGGATACAACACTGAATACAACCTCTTTATGGATTGAAAAATTCTCTTGGCGAAAATCCATTTTAGGAGTTATCAATATTTGTATTGTCTATATTAGTTTTGTTTTTCTCAAAAGCCGAAGATGAACGTTTGTTTAGTTTAATGGCTTTAGTTAAAAGCAAACTTCGAACAGAATAAAATCCGAGTTGTTATGTTCTGTAATACGTATAAAAGAAGGATTGAAATTGAAAAATCGGTGCTGTCACACTTACAATATACCGAGCGATGTCGTTGATAAAAGTCGATCGTCAGAAAAATATCAGAGCCAAGAAGAACTTGAAGATGAAGACATCACAGAGATATTAGATTCATAAACCAATTATTGTAATATAATCGTATCTTTTGATAATGTAATTTCTGTTATATTTTAAATAAAAAAAAATCCCTCTAAAATTAAAAATATTTAATTTAAATTTAAAATAAACTCAATTTGATTTAAAAAAAATTTCAGATGAAATCCAAAATAATTTTAATTAAAATTTAAAAAATATAAATCGAAACATATGTTTTATATTAATTTTTCGATTTAAAAACCAAAGAATTTATTAATAAGTATATAATTTTTCAATATAAAGGTAATTAAAATTGAAAAAAAAAATTTAGCATCCAGTACGTTTAAGCATCTTTTTTTTTTTTTTGCAATTTAGCATCTTTACAATTTCAAATTATGGTTATGGTTACTGTTGGTTTTAAAAGATTTTTTATAACAGTGGTTATAAGCATGTATACTTAGATCTGATTTATCGCATTTTAATATATTTTCAAAAGCCTTGCATTTGCATTTATAGTCGTCACCTTTGACCTGCTCCAGCCATCCATTAGCTTCTCGTCTCTCAACTAACTGAAGCAAAATCTTTATGTTCTGTATTTCTTTGATGTGTTTTCAGCATCATCGAAAAACGAATCATTGTTATTATAGAATCCACATATTTACTTCCTTCATATTATAGAATTATTACCAGACTTAAAAAGACTTTAAAGTTTAAAATTGAGAAAAATTATGCGATATTTAACAAATACATTCAAAATGGTTTTGACTGATTATTTTGGCAGTTTTAGTTTTGCCTTGTATCAGTAAAATGTTCAGATATTAACTAAAAAAAACAATTTGTTAAATATTTTCATCTTAATTTTCTTAATTAATATAAAGACACAAAGATAGATTTAATACAATAAAAACAAGAAAGAGTTGAAAGTTGATCTATGCGGACTCACAAATGTGCCCTATACTAATAGGTCTGGAAAATTGAAAATGATTGTAAAAATAAAATGCAGCTTTATATTAACAAATTTAAATTAAAAAGAAAATTACAAAATAAACCACTTACCTGGTTAAACTTAATATTGTTCGTAATTATCTGGATAAGGTTAGTATTTAAAATGGGATCAATCGGGAGTCATTGTGCCAATTTATGACCTAAAATATGTAGACACCTCTATAAAATGCTGAAAATTCAGAGCATTTGTTGTAATAATTCAGTAATAGGTTTATCAAAGTGTTTACATATTCAAATATTTTATATACATTTGTTAAAAATAGTGCAAGAAGTCCAGATATTAATATAAACGTTAAACCCAGGTGGAGGGTATCAAAGATTCGGCATAGCCGAATTTAACACTCTTACTTGTTTTTTACTAATACTATGTTTTTCGTACTTAAAAAACAACTAGAGACCCGCAGCATTATATTATATTATATTAATTTTTATGAGGAGCCATGAGTGTCAACAGTCTACGTGAATAAGAACACGTGTTATTAACCTTAAAAAAATTTAATGTAAAGTTGATTGTGCACGCATAATTTTCCTCAATCTGTACGTTAACTTTCGTGTTGCATATTGTAAAGTTGATTGTCCACGCATAACTTTCCTCAAACCCAACGCATTTAAGCAGTTCAGAAAGAGCTTGATCCACTGAGTGTTCTTAGACTTATATCAACAGCCTACGTTAATTAGAACTCTAGTTATAGAGGTTTGAGTGAAGGAAAATATTGAAAAAGGTATAACTTGAGTAAGGCGGGAATTGAGCAAATTCTTGGGAACATATCTGTGTCTATATACCTTTCATTAAAAAAAAAATTAAGAAAATCGGCCGGATAGAACGGCCAGACGGACTGACTTTAGTTTTCATAAATTCTTTTAATATAAAAGATGAAAGGCAATTATAATTATTATTCATTTGATTGAAATATTGATTGCAAATATTCCATATTATGTTCTGTGTTATTTATGTTCTTTAGTAGTTTTTTGACTTCTTCATCTAAATCCCGATGTTCCACTTTCCATTAATTTCGAATACTGGAGCTGAACGGATCTGACGTTGCCAATAACATATTAAATAGATCTTCATTTGTGGAGTTTCGTGAAATTTTTCTAGTATTGTGCTCTCTATAAAATCTGTAATCCTTATTGCTTTTTTCCTGAGCCTCCTCTGATAGATCTCCAAGTGGTACCAAATGAAATTTAATGACATCTTCTCCATGATAAAGGATTTTGTGAACTGTTGCAACCATCGGTAGTTGGTTGTATATATCTTTGCAGTTTCCTTAGCATAATCTCCAAATTGTCTAGAGTCAATTACTTCATGGCACGCAAGTACTTTTAGGGTAATTTTAAATCTGAAAATAAGGTTTAAATCCACTCTTGTTATTTCAGATGCTGTTTCCGGATCTGAGAAGAAACTTCTTGCGGTATTGCCATCATTTGTATTGCCTGACCTTTGTTTTGGCTGATCTATAATCAATCCAAATTTGCGATATTCATCTTGAACATGTTTCTTTTTTGAACTTCTTAACTCTTTGTTGGTTTCGTTGTTTCTTATTGATCCTGAAGACCCGAAATCCAAATTATAAATTATTTTTAGTATGTGTTCCATAAGTCGTATTCTTGCATGTGGTGATAATCCAAACTCATATGCATCGGTAATTTAATTGGCTTGATGTTGCTTGGCATATATTGCAGCTGGATGCAGCCTTCGTGTTAATCAAAGCCTGACCCACTTTTCCTTCTATCATTGTCAGCACTAATTGGTAGTTTGCTTCAATTTGCTGCCCATCTAACTGTAATTTTAATGGCTGTAGTGTTGCAATTTGGGCCTTGATATCACTAACTTCTTCGTTAATGGCATCATGAGATAGTTTCTTTTTTGAATTCAAATTTGATTGGCCTGCAGTATTTCGTAGAAGATGGTGTCTCACTTTTCCAAATATCCATTGTTTGCGTTGTACTAGTCGAAGGCTCTGAATCTTCCAAAATCTATTTCAATCACATACTACTTGTTTGTATTGTTTTTGTCCCGAAGAACCATCACATCCCCATTTACAAAAAAGAATTAACTCTGTGTTTCCATATTTCTTTCACTCATTTCCTTTTATTGATTGAAGCAAGCGTTTGGCTATGTGATCAAGTAGAGATTGTAGTTGTACCTCTGCCGAAATTGGTGTGATTGTAATAGTGTCCTTTGATGGCAAACAGTCCATTTTAGCAGCGGTTATGTGATGATATGCTGGATATATATTTGAGCCTTTTTCAATCGCACGCAATCTGAGCTGAATATAATGCTGTTTTGTTAATTTCAAATCCAGAAATGATTCTAATGCCTCCTCATTTGTGAACTGTTTTGCATAGCTCGGAGTTGGTATACTTTTAAGAATCCATTTTGTTCCCACTGGACTAGCTTTAACAACTTTTGGTTCTGTGATCGTAATTGATGTAGGAAAGATTCTTTTATATTTGTACAACCAATTTCATCGTTAACATCTTTAAGTTTCCGCATCTTAGATATATCGCTACAGTTGTCCAATGATTTGCGTGGTCTTCCAGACTGTTTCTGCAGCGACAGTAAGTTGGCCTTCTAAGCAGTTTAGACTTTTTATATAAACATTTTGTTTACTGAAGCTAACTTCTTTGTAGCGTTTTTTTAGTGCTTTGACGAAATTAGATAATTGCTCTTGTATTTCGGTGCTACACGAATTTTAGTTTAATTTTATTTTAACGTAATTAAGAACATCTTTCTGGTTTTTGTTTCTAAAATACTCTTCGGCCAGTTCTTTATATCTGAAGCTCTCCATATTTTTCTAAATATTTTTATTTGCGACTGTTATTGCTCAAATATATTAGAGCAATTGAGTTTGTATTCAAATATCACTTTCTTGTAAGCCTTCTCATAAGCCATCATACTATGTTTCTAGGTAAAATAAGAAGGTAAGAAAATGGCATGAGTGCATTACTACCTAAAATAATATATAAAAAACCCACTATACAAATGAATTACCTGTGTGTGTTTTCTTTACTACTTGCATTAGTGCATTGTCAGGTAAAAAAAGGTATAAAAACGTACGATAATAAAAAAAACCCAGGTTACTAATGAATTACATCCTCTGTGTATTGACATTCTTATTTACAAATATATACTGGTAATAGAACAAATAATGGCCATTATAAGCTATAAAATACCTATAGCACAAATTTAATACACCATTGTATACGAGTACTTATAGGGCTGTTTAAATTATCGTAATTTGAATATTTTTTAGCGTAATTTGATAAAATTGAAAAAAGTGTTCTACACACGGGTCGTCACGGGTGCAAAAGTATATTTAGGGTTAAAGAGGACACTTTCACCTTTCTCCGGGTGGTACACGTTTCTTGTTCCCTTTTGTTCCCTAGAAGTTCTATTCCACTAAAGTTGAAATTTGAGAAAAATATAGGAGTTTCATAAATATTTCATAATGACCCTTATATTAAACTCTAGAGCTGTGGCAGCTTACAAAAACTAAAGACTATAATCCTACCAACATTATAAAGAAGACCGCAGATCAGTAGCGATGATAGCTTCCGAGTAGTAACCATTTATGTTTGATAAAAAACAAAAAAAAAATCACCTTTTTATGAAATTAAAAAACAGTTGAGTTTGACAGCATGCCACGCACACAATTAGCAATAGTTTAACACAATTTTTTGGCTACCTTAATCTGGATATATTGGCTACAAAAAGACGTTAAAATTTTAAAAATCGGTGACAAAAAAATTAGACTTTTGGCCAATTAAATCAAAATTTCAGCCACAGTGGTACGTACGGTTATTTTGGAAATATATTTTAGTAACCAAAACAGAACAATGAGATGGTAAATATGGGACTACCAAAATTCGGTGGGCACCAACTTCGGTGGCCGTATTGAATCCGTTTTCTGCTACTGTGCGGTGTATCGGTCTCAAATTTGACACTGCTAGGTAGTGGTATCTCTTGTGACTGATCAATTATAGAATACTAGATGTAACCCGGTGTGCTTCGCTACACCCTCCCCCTCCCCCGCCCTTCCGAATTGTTATGAAAAGGCTCACGCAAAGTCCCAAGGCTCTTACTAACACAGTTATTCAGATATATCACATTTAATATTAAGTTTGTAAAGGGTGCCACGTGCATTTGTCCAATCCCGCCCACTTTTTTGTCTGACTACTCACGTTAATAATAGATAACCTGAGATAAATTTTCAAAGCTCTCTCTATCATAGTACTTAATATATATGATATTAAAAATTTACTTTGTATGGGAGGTGCCACGTCCACTAAAAATATTAAAAAAATACAGCCTGTAGCACTTCCGATATTCGCAGTAAGAATCAGTTAAAATTTCAGGAAGATCAGATAAGTCGTTACGGAGATTACCTCCTACAAACAAACAAACACATTACCTCTTTATTATGCTAAGTATAGATCATTAATATAGATTCATTTATTTTGATACTTGCTGATATAAAATGTTTTTTGTTTTTTTTAATTCGGTACAACAATTATCAGATTTTTCGGCGTTCCTGCCCTGGAGGTACATGTAGCTGCCCTTGAGAAGAACATGGATTTTCCAAATTAGATCTGGCACCACTCAACTATTGGCTTTGAACTTAAGATATCACTTGGCAATTTTTATTTTTTTTTAGCGATTTTTGATTTTGCCCATTTTTGATTTTGAAGATTTTTGTTTTTGGGCGATTTTTATTTTTCGCGATTTTTGGGTTTGGCGATTTTTGATTTTGACGATATATTTTCCACGACAAATCACATTGATAACTAATGTACTTGTCAAAAGACTGTTGCTTTCGTAGTACATCATATTTTTGATATAGGAGGTGCCACGCCCACTTATCCCATCCCGCCCAATTTTTATTGGACTACTCACATTAATATCTGATGGACTCGTACAAAATGTCGAGCCTTTCCCAATTATATGATATTAGATATCTACTTTACATGGGCGGTGCTACGCCCACTGCTTCGATCACGCCCATTTTTTTGTTCGACTAATCACACAAAGAACCTATGGGCTCACGCAAAGCCACAAAGCTCTCTCTTTTACAGTACTCCAAATATATGAAATTAAATAGTTACTTTGCATGGGGAGTTCCACGCCCATTGTTGTGAACCCGCCAATTTTTTATCTGACTACTCATATTAAGATCTGATGGTGTCTTGCAAAGTGCCAAAGCTTCCCTCTTTTAGTACACCAGTTACATGATATCATATATTTACTTTGTACGGGCGGTGCCACGCCCAATGCTCCGATCACGCCCATTTGTTGTCTAACTAATCATATGAATAACTTATGGGTTTACACAAAGTCCCAAGACTCTCACTATACCAGTACTCCAGATATATGGCATTATATATTTTATTTGTATGGCAGGTACCACGCCTATTGGTCCGATACTGCCCATTTTTTGTCCGACTGCTCACATTAACAATAGGTGACATCAGACAAATTTGAAAAACTCTCTCTATCATAGTACTCGAGATATATAACATTGAATTATTACTTGTATGGGAGGTACCACGCCCATTTCTCCGATCCGGCCCATTTCCGGCGTGGCTACTAATATTAACAATAGGTGACCTCAAACAAATTTGCAAAGCGCTCCTTATCATAGTACTCAATATATGTATATGATATTAAAAATTTACTTTGTGTGGGAGGTGCCACGCCCACTAAAAATATTTAAAAAAAATATAGCCTATAGCACTTCCCATATCCGCAGTAAGACCCTGTGAAAATTTCAGGAAGATCAGATGGCTAGTTACGGAGATTACCCCCTACAAACAAACAAACAAACAAACAAACAAACACACATTACCTCTTTATTATATTAGTATAGATTTAAAAATTTTTATGAACTTCATACGTTGGTAATTTTGTGTGTATGTGTGTTTAAAATCGACAGCTGAAAAAATAAAAATTAATGAATGAAGCAAAATAATGAATTAAAAAATTAACGGAAGAGCTAAAATTCGTATCAATTCATTTTATTTTGTCCTTTTTTGAGGCTTAAAAATAATAATGTTAAATGGAATGAATGACAATCTTCTGCCGTATCCGTATATCTATAATATAGATTCTATATACATTAAATATACATATACATATATAAACAGAAAGACCCATAAATTCTGCAACATTTTTTTAAATAATAATAGAGATTCATTTTGAGATATCGAAAGAGCTTACAATTTTATTTACTATAAAGGACACTATATATTATGAAAAGTAAACTACATTAAACATTTTAAGATAAGATAAAAACTTTTTTATTTCACAACCACTTTCATTTGCTATAATCGAGCATCTGTCTGTTCAGTTTAGTATTAGACGTCAGCTACATGATGCCAATGAATGTGGTAGTAAACTTAAGGTGGCTCAGGGACGCTATCAATTGAAATTATGAACTAGATATAATTGTGAAGCAGTCGCTTTTTTTTAACAACCGTCTAATTCACACGATATTATTTCAAAATATATTGGACTTTATCTCTTTTTAAGACATAGAAGTGACACGAAATATGATCATAATCCGCCAATTACTTATAAGTCAAGTCTGAAAATATCTGACATTCTAACGTAAATTTATCTTATGCTTATTTTTTTTTTTTTTGCTATTATCGCCAGTAATATTTCTATAAGTTATTTTTCAGATAGAGAATCCATAATATTCTAGTAAGAAAAGTGATTACCAGAAAAGTGATTAACAAACAATTGATCTATAAATAATCAAATCTTTGCACAAATACATACTAAAGAATTTCATATGACATTTCCACTCGAACTACTTACATATATGGGCACATATGGCACAATGTATCCCAACGGTCTGATATTGATTTTACAAAGGCAGGCCTAACTATATACTTGTTGTGGTAATCGCATTTTTTGTCTACCGAATTTTTGAATTTTTACTATAAATAAATTTGTTCCAAAAATTTATCTATATTTTGCATGACAGCTTATACTGCTGTTTTGGGTCGAGTTATTAGTAACCAAGGGCAGTAGATAGTTTGTTTGGGGAAAAGCTAAATTCATATACCTTTGCTGAAACCCATTAGATTTAAACAATTTAAGCTCTTTCCAATATAACAAACTAAAATATAGAACAACTTTGAATCAAAATATGATTGAATATGAGTTCACGTTGCATACTCCAATATACGTGTTTGTCTTTTTCTCGATAGAGAGCAAGTTTTTGCTAAACTCACATTTCGCCCTCCGTATTTATACCCTATACCACTATGTGGCTTGGGTATAACGACTTTGTGCTGCTGTTTGTAACTACCAAAAATATTTGACTTAGACCCATCTTTAATTATACCGATCGAATAAGAATTACTAACTGATTCGATTTAACGATGTCCGTCCGTCCGTCCGTCTGTGTGTCCATGTAAAACTTGTAATCAAACTGCAGGAAGCAAATATGAATATATTTTGATGAAATTTGGTATGTAAGCTCTGCAGCCAAAAAAGTTAATAAAAATCCCACTCAAATTTGGTTTATGCTTATTTTCTATTTCCAGTTAGTAGGGCCTATGAGATAGGGTCTCTAAACGCATGGTATAGGGTATCATATAGTCGGTCTCGACAGACTATAATTTTCTACTTGTTTTAATTGATATTTTCTATTTTCACAAACATAAAAATTAAAAATCTTTATGATTTTTATCATTTTAGCGATTGAGTTTGAAATTTTATCAGGCTCAAGTTCAAGTGTTTTAACTTTAAATAAAACGAAAAACATTGTCACATATGTTTCAAAAAGTTATCTATATTCTGCATTACATGTTGTACAGCTGTTTCAGGTGGCGCTGAGTACTTAGGAGGCCCAATGAACAAATGCCCCAAAAAAAAATGAAAATTTAAAAAAGGTCCCAAATCAAACGAATAAATGCCCAATTTGTGTGTGTGTGTGTGTGGTGGCACAATTTGGATGGATCAACGGGTAATTTTATTGTACACGCATTGTTATGTAAATAAAATTTTTCTTATAAGGTTCTTGCGGCGCTGAGCTGTGTTCCGCGGCGTTTGGCAGCCACACCCGTGCCGCTCAGTTGTCGTCGACTTATTTGTATTTTTGCATTTGCGTGCTGATGGATAAGAAAAACGCATGAAATGGCTATGAAAATACAGACTTTTAAATGCGTTAATTGCACACGACAACAAAAAAATATTCATACAGAGAGAGGGCAAGCAGCATGCAAAAATTTCGCTTTTGACACAAAATTCATTAAATTATTAGATAATATGTGGTGGTGGCGGTAGTAGAAAAGTGTTGAAGTATGAATTTGGGGTGTAAGCTCATTATACCCTATACCACTATGTGGTTTGGGTATAATGACTTTGTGCTGCTGTTTGTAACTACCAAAAATATTTGACCTAGACCCATCTTTTATTATAGCGATCGAATCAGAATCACTATCTGATTCGATTTAACGATGTCCGTCCGTCCGTCCGTCTGTGTGTCCATGTAAAGCTTGTAATCAAACTGCAGGTCGCAAATATGAATATATTTTGACGAAATTTGGTATGTGAGCTTTTATTGGCCATGGGATGAACGCTATTGAAATTGGTGGGAATCGGTCCATGTTCAGACCTAGCCCCCATACAAATGGCCCCTATGAAATCGACTTAAATTGCCATAAGATACAAATTATCATATAAATCTTATTCAAATTGGGTTTGTATGTGTTTATTATATCCATTAATCAGTAGTCCCAAAATGATCTATATGGAACAACTCTTAGTCATAGGCCCCACATAGAGCTGCTTCCCGATCTTCACTTAAATCTATCAAAAAACAAAAATATTGCACTGATTCTTCTCAAATTTAGTTTGTATATGTATATTTTTGCAAAATACAAGAGATGTTTGGTAACATGGTCAGGATCGGTCCATTTTTGGGCCTAGTCCCCATATAGATATAGCATCCGATATGAAATTTTTCATATCTGCAGCCAAAAAAATTAAGAAAAATCCCACTCAAATTTGGATTATGCTTATTTTCTATATCCAGTTAGTTTTGTCTGAGAGATAGGGTCTCTAAACGCATGGTATAGGGTATCATATAGTCGGTCTAGACCGACGATAATTTTCTTACTTGTTTTTTATTTGGTTTTTTGAAAAATTGGGGCATATGTTCATTTATTTTGAGACCTTTTTGTAAAATTTTGGGGCATTTGTTCATCGTGAACTTATGCCCCAATTTGTTGGGGTATTGGTTCAATTTTTTGGGGAATTTGTTCATTGGGGCCTAAGTACTCAGTGCCATTTTAAACGTCGTCGTCTTCGTCGTTATCGTCGTCGCATCCATTAAATACTTTGCGTTCGTTCAGCGCAGGTTCAATGTGTGTAAGTTCTGATTCCTTCGATTTGTAAAGCGATTCCGTTACTTTTTGCGAAGTTTACAAAAGTAAATAAAGCAATAACACAGCAAAAATAACCCAAAACGGGTTTCGTGCAGCTTACTTTTTTGCAGGTGGATGATGTTTGCTATGTAAAAGAAAAACAAACAAAAAATGAATTTAGGTCACAAACTTACAAATTAAAAATGAACAAATGCCCCACAAATCCCATATAAATTTTTTGGGCGTAAGTGATTTTTTTGAGGGCATTTTTCATTGGGGCCGTTTCGGGTTGAGTACCCAAAAGCAGGAGATAGTTTATTGAGTAAAAACAACTGCTATACAAATTTTTATTTTTCAACGGATTTCTCTAAAATTTGGTACACACGATCTCTGTACTCGAGGGAAGATCGGATTTCTCTTAAATTTGGTACACACGATCGCTATACTCCAGGGAACGTCGCCATATGCTTTTTACTGGCAACGCATACTTTTAAACCCGCTTTTTAAAATATTACAACGGATTTCGCTCGAATTTACTGCACATGATTCTCACATTCCAGGCAAGTTCGTCATATATTTCTATCGGCCACGCCCACACTTTTTAAATTTTCTATATACGCTTTTAGTGTTTGTTAAATACATTTTAATTTTCTAATGGACTCCACTTGAAATTTTTTGTATAAATCTCTTTACTTACTACACTTGAGTGTACACCATTATGAAATAAAAATTGCCTTTTTTTAAGAAGAGCGGAAATGCCTGAATCTACTCATGTGCGTCTAGAAATCCAGCGGCGAGAACAAGTTGAGTTGAGGGAATGTGAAACTTCTGGAACGACTCAACAACTTATTGCGACCCAAAGCTTTGCAATGGTACATGACTATAAAAATGCTCTTATCGAATGTTTTAGAAGCAACAATATTCACAAAAACTGGAGCTGCTGACAATGTTTTTATATCAAGAATACCGCTGATATCGAGCGATATGCCCTTTGATTTTAAAAGTACATCTTGCATTTGCCATGACAATTAATAAATCACAAGGACAATCTCTTAAGGTAGCAGGTATGAACTTAGTGTCTCCCCGTTTTTCTCAGAGTTGGAAGCGGTGCGTGGATGCGGACATTACGCGCTCAGCTAGAATATCGCAATGATATGAAAAATATATCTTGGCGATTAAAATAAGTTAACGGCAACTGCGCAGCAGTACGGGTGTAGCTGTCAAAAGCGCGGAAGCGCCGCACAGTGGATCGTTTCATATAGGCTAGACGAAAAAAATTTAAAGTGAAATTTCGATATGATTGGAATGGGAAAGTTTTCTTAGAAGTGCCGAGACTGAAAAATGTTATTTTTGAACCACCTATTCATTCTACGTTTTACACAATAAACTGTTAAACTTTAAATTTTCAATTATCTTGTTTTCCAATTTTGCTCAGCAAAAAAATAGTGCAATAGAAAAAAAGTTTTTCTCTCTTATTTCGGTTTCTAATTTATTTCTTATTTATGTTTAATAAAAGCTATAAGTATGTACTTTTTTCCACAAATATGTTCCTATTATATATTATTTCTAAAATTTGTATATTTAAATCTTCAAGTGGCATCTTTTTTTATTTAAAGAAAATTAAATTCTTTTGGCTGATGTAGAAAATCTAAAGGAGACAGTACCTTTCGAACCTAATGAAATCTAGCTCATCTGAAAGGAAATTTTGTCTACTTTTATATAACGTTGTCGGTTGACTTCGCACGACTTTGCACGGGATGTTTTTTGTTCACTTTATAAGCACACCTCTTACTTTCTCATGTTTTTTAATATCATGAAAAATCCAGGAAAAGTGTAAAGGAGGGGAAATTTTTTTACAGAAATATTTAAAGTTACTGCACCCTGTATTTCTCCGCTTTAAAATACAACGATGTCAATTTTAAATATAACTTAATTCCCAATCAAGTGGCATCACTAATTATGCTGATGAGGTGCCAAATTGTCCAGTATTTACAGTTTTCTTAAAAGTTTTTTTAATAACAAAAATAAGCGTGGTTTGTGACATTCTTAGGTATTTTTGCAAAATTTAATTAAATAAAATCATAAAATGTCCCGGAAAAATGCGACTTTGATTACTCGTGCCGAATTTTTTGAAGTGTGGTCTTCAGTTTACAAATCAGAGAGAAAAAATGCCCTACCCAATTTTGTTTCTGAACGAATGAGCTTTGAAAATAAAATGTGAAAAATAAAAAATGATAAATGAAAAATAAAAAATTAAAAATGAAAAATAAAAAATTAAAAATTAAAAATAGAAAACGAAAAATGAAAAATTAAAAATTAAAAATGAAAAATAAAAGATGAAAAATTAAAAATATAAAATAAAAAATTAAAAATATAAAATGAAAAATAAAATTTGAAAAATTATATATGAAAAAAAATAATTAAAAAAAAAAAATAAAAAATGTAAAATAAAAGATTATAAATGAAAAATAAAAAATAAAAAATAAAAAATTAAAAAATAAAAAATTAAAAATTAAAATTAAAAATTAAAAATTAAAAATTAAAAATTAAAAATTAAAAATTAAAAATTAAAAATTAAAAATTAAAAATTAAAAATTAAAAATTAAAAATTAAAAATTAAAAATTAAAAATTAAAAATTAAAAACTAAAAATTAAAAATTAAAAATTAAAAATTAAAAATTAAAAATTAAAAATTAAAAATTAAAAATTAAAAATTAAAAATTAAAAATTAAAAATTAAAAATTAAAAATTAAAAATTAAAAATTAAAAATTAAAAATTAAAAATTAAAAATTAAAAATTAAAAATTAAAAATTAAAAATTAAAAATTAAAAATTAAAAATTAAAAATTAAAAATTAAAAATTAAAAATTAAAAATTAAAAATTAAAAATTAAAAATTAAAAATTAAAAATTAAAAATTAAAAATTAAAAATTAAAAATTAAAAATTAAAAATTAAAAATTAAAAATTAAAAATTAAAAATTAAAAATTAAAAATTAAAAATTAAAAATTAAAAATTAAAAATTAAAAATTAAAAATTAAAAATTAAAAATTAAAAATTAAAAATTAAAAATTAAAAATTAAAAATTAAAAATTAAAAATTAAAAATTAAAAATTAAAAATTAAAAATTAAAAATTAAAAATTAAAAATTAAAAATTAAAAATTAAAAATTAAAAATTAAAAATTAAAAATTAAAAATTAAAAATTAAAAATTAAAAATTAAAAATTAAAAATTAAAAATTAAAAATTAAAAATTTAAATTAAAAATTAAAAATTAAAAATTAAAAATTAAAAATTAAAAACTAAAAATTAAAAATTAAAAATTAAAAATTAAAAATTAAAAATTAAAAATTAAAAATTAAAAATTAAAAATTAAAAATTAAAAATTAAAAATTAAAAATTAAAAATTAAAAATTAAAAATTAAAAATTAAAAATTAAAAATTAAAAATTAAAAATTAAAAATTAAAAATTAAAAATTAAAAATTAAAAATTAAAAATTAAAAATTAAAAATTAAAAATTAAAAATTAAAAATTAAAAATTAAAAATTAAAAATTAAAAATTAAAAATTAAAAATTAAAAATTAAAAATTAAAAATTAAAAATTAAAAATTAAAAATTAAAAATTAAAAATTAAAAATTAAAAATTAAAAATTAAAAATTAAAAATTAATAATTAAAAATTAAAAATTAAAAATTAAAAATTAAAAATTAAAAATTAAAAATTAAAAATTAAAAATTAAAATATATTTAAGTTCAAAAACCATAGAAAAAAAGTGGAAAACAAGTGGCTGCAGGAAAGAACGGCAGATTTTTATATAATATTACAAACTCGTATATCTTTGGTTTTAACTTTTGAATTTTATTTTAAGATTTTTAACGAAATATAAGGAGTGGTTAGCTCAGGGTTTTTTTTTTTTTGTTTTTAGTAAGACAAGTGAAGGCCTCAACTTTGAAGAAAATCGGAAGGAACTGCCTTGTACTTCAAGGGCAGGACGGCCACCTAAGCCTTTTGAATTGTGCACCGACACATCTAAGAGAAATAAAATCCGTGGGCTGGTGAACTCAACATCTACGGCTGGATTACTTTTTGCTGGTCAGATGGCCAAAAGATCAGATGGGTTTCGTATCACAGCAGATGTAATAAAATTGGTTGCGGAATTTGAAGTTGAGGGAACTCAATTATTGAAAGCTAGAAAAGAGTTACAGCTGCAGCGGTCACTAACAAGAGAAGAAAAACTTGCATTATATATTGATACAAAATTAACTCGCAACAGTTACAAAACTCTGCGGAAACAAGCAATGAAAGTTTGTCACTTACTTTATCCTTCCGCATATGGGTTAAAAAAAGCGAAGGAATATTGTTTTCTACCTGAAGACGTTGTAAAATATATTGTAAATTTGACCACTGCTCGTTTGTTAAAAGTGCAAGAGCCTGTCATTGCTAACAATGTCCCCAATTACAGCACATTGACTTTTGTTTGTAAATGGGGTGGTGATGGCAGTTCAGGACATAGCACATACAAGCAAAAGGTTCAACCACAAGGTAAAAAGAAAACCCAAGTGTAGTTATCTGGCAAAATGAAATCCCATCGTCCACTCGGCTTTGTCGACCAATAAAATTTTTGTTTGCTAAAGAAACAGAAGAACTTTCGGTAGAGGTGTTTAAAAGCATTCGCGATCAAATTGATACTTTGAATAGTTTCGAAATAACAGTGGCAACAAAAAATCTCAAAATTGACTATGAATTTGAGTAGACGATGATTGATGGTAAAATTGCCAATTATTTAACTTCTCACAAATCCACACAATCTAGCTATATTTGTGGTGCTAAGCCTACTGAAATGAATAAAATTGTAATTGATAAGAATCCAAATACCGAATTTTATTGTTACGGTCTTTCAAGCTTACACGCTTGGATAAAAACATTTGAGTGCCTTTTACACATAGCATATAGGCTAGAAGTAAAAAAATGGGCAATAAGAGATAACGACGATAAAATGTTGTTCAAAACGTGTAAGAAACGAATACAAGATCAATTTAAGTCTGAAATGGGTCTCATAATCGACAGGATAAAACCGGGTTTTGGAACTACAAACGATGGCAATACAGCAAGAAGATTTTTTTAAAATCATGAGAAATCTGCAGAGATAACTGGACTGGACAAAAAACTAATAAATAATTTTTATATTATTTTAAGTTGAATTTCTTCCGGCTATGAGATACATTTGCCCTTATTTCAATTCTTCTTGAAAGAAACGAAGGAATTATATTATTAACAATATAGGTGGTATTGTATGCCTGTCAGCGTGCACAAAATTCTTTGTCATGGTAGTGAAATTATTAAATCGTGCATTGTCCCAATTGGGCAATTGTCTGAAGAGGCACAAGAGGCTCGCAACAAAGATGGCAGACGGTTTCGTATGTCACACACTCGAAAAACATCCAGAGTCGATACGAATATAGACTTGCTGAATATGTTACTCATATCTTCAGATCCTCTTAGAAATTCTTATAGAGAAAACCCTTTAAAATATTTTCGACAAATCTCTCCAGATATTTTAAAATATCTTGTCCAGCCTCACAGCATAATAAATGTGGCAGATGCATGGTTTTCTAAGGATGATGAAGTCGATATTGAAGAATATTCTTCCAGCAGCATTGATAGCGATTCATCATAAAAATCTGTGATATGTTTTATAATATATTTCTGTAAAAAAAACCAATCTAGAGCAATATCTTTTTTTTTTATTTCTTCAAACTTGTCATATTTTGGAAAAAAGTATGACTTTCGTCTATTAAAATAATAATATCTAAAAAACTATAAGTCGACAAAAATTAAATTTTGCACAGAAATCAACGAAAACCACAGTTGTCTTATTGCATAATTCTTCTTTCAATATTTCATTCTTTATATTTTATATGAATTTTTTTTGGTCAAAAAGCACAAGAAGTTTCGCATAACTTGCCACGCCAACTAAAATGAATCTGTGGAACTTTCCCACAAAAAAAGTTATTAAGTGCAATTTAAGCTAAGAAAAAAAATTTTTTGTCGTCTAGCTTATATGAAACGATCCACTGTACGCCGAGCGGCATGGATGTAGCTGCCAAACGCACGGACGCGACTCGTTTGCAGAACACAGCTCAGTGAAAAGTCGTATGTGCAATAATTACCTGTTGATCCAAATAAGCCACACATATACTATAAGCAGTGGCTTAAAGAAACTCTGCAGCAAAATTTTAAACGCCGCATCCATTTTCTATTTTTGAAACTTCTATAAATTTGACGTCTCTGATCATTTATTGAATGAAGTAATAAAATTTTTAAAAGTATATGTTTGATGTTTACAAAATAAATAAACTTCAAAAAAAAAAACTTAAAGCGGTTTTGTAGCTTATTTTTGAAGAATTTTTGCTTTAGCGTCCTATAAAAACTTTCAACTTTCAACTATTCAATTAAAACATAACAATTATCACAATGGTCAATAAATCGCTGATGAAGGCTAAAATGCCAGAAATCGGTCCGATTAAGAATACAGTGCAGTTATGAATTTATCAAATATATGCTTTCTTCTTCTTTACCACGCACCATTTAAAAACTTTTAAATTAAGAAAAAAAATGAATTTACTCCCAAAAAACCGCAAATATTGGGGAATTTTTCATCGTGAACAAATTCCCCAATCTCATACAAAATTTTGGGGAGCAAGTTCATTGTTTTTGGTAAGCATAGTGAACCATTTTTCAAGTCAAAGTCCTTTGGATCCCGGGCAAGACCAGGTAAAAACCGCTGGTCTTCTTAAATATATTTACGCTGATCCCTGTCTCACTGACTGACTGACTGATTCTGTAACGCTGAAATAATGCACACACATAGCACTCCCTACAAAGCTATGCGAGATACACAAACAAAATTTAATCTTTCTCATTTTATACAAACCCACACACAATTTTCTCTCTTCTTTGTTACCGACCAGTGCTGCTAATAAAATCTTCAGAAAATCGACAATTTTGGAAACTAAATCGCCAAAATCGTCATAAGTGCTTTCGCTCAGGTTCTCTGATGGCCAGCACTTACCAAAGAGTATGCTTTTTTGGTAAATATTTGAGAAAAAAGAGATCTTCAATGTGGATTTTGTTGTTGTCCAACATATGACTTCGTTTAAAGCTCTGTATTGAAAAGCACTTGAAAAAATATTGCAATATTAGGTTTAAAATTTAAATTATTCTAACTTTGCATAATTAAATTACATTGTAATTTCAGAAGAGAGGTGGGAAAATAATGTTTTTTCACTCATAACAATAATTTTTGCATAATTTGCTTTCAAAAAATTTAGACAAACATAAATAACGTAAATAGGTATATTAATGATTTTAATTTGAATAATTTATTGAAATTATCATGGAAGAATTAAAGGCTATTTGGAACAATAAGTTTTTTTTTAAGTAAAACTAATACGCCCTTATTTTTTATTTATTAGATTTATAGATAACTTTGCAAAAAATATAGTTCTCTTTTTTCAGTTTACATGTATGATGAAATATGAAATATTTTTTCTCTTTTGTGTAGGTGTATTGGTGTTTGCACTTTCTTAAGAGGTGGTAGGTTATAAAACCTTTTTTTGCATTTCTCTTTCTGAATGCACAACACGTTGAACGTGTTATGTCAAAAGTAAATCAGAGCAAAACTTAAGAAGATACAGCGTTTCCAGCGACCGGCTTCATACAGTATATAAATCAGTTTTTAAAAAACTTTAAACCGATTTTCTCGCAAATAAATGTACGAAGTTCGTGAACATCGTAACTCAAAATCTGCTTGACCGATTCTTTTGAAATTTTAGACACTATATCTACACATAAATCATCAGGTAACCACGAAGAGCTTTTTTTTAATTCCATTTTCTTCCTCATTTTTTAACAACAAATTCCCGAAATTGTATAGCAAAAATCGTTTTTCACTTTAAAAAAAAAACTCTTCATCACTACCTCAGGAAACACATCACCTTTGAAACGCATTTCGATTTTTTTATTTCACATGATCCGGTACCGAGTTATGATGTTCACCGCAAAACAACAACGCCTCCGGAGATTCCCTGTCACGGACTTTTTTTATTAAAAGTTTTAATTGAAAATTTTTTCAACGATTCTTCAAATGTTATGCTATAACGTATATATGAAATAAATAATCCAACGTTATTCATATCTTCAAAAAAGAATTATGAAAATACGAGTTTTTTAAACTTTTAAAACCTTACCCCCCCCTTAGGAAACTTTTAGAAACCTTGCTCTAAAACGTTTTTTTTTCTATGCTTTTCTATTTTTTCTACAGTAAAATGGAGTTCAGTTATAACGAACTCGGCGGGACCGATCAAATTAGTTCGTTATAGACTAAGTTCGTTATAACCGTAGTATTTTTTTGTTTTGTCCGAAAGGTTTAAAAACTTTTTTTAGTTGAATAAGTTTATTTATTTTGATGCATTTTAAAAAGATATAAAACATAATTTAAATTATTAAATAGATACATATTTATAGTTTGTCTTAATAAGAATAAAATTCCCGAGTTTCTACCAAAATAAAATATTTTTCAAAATCATATAATATTAAAAACTCCTTATGTATAGAAGCAGAAAGTACAAAGCAAAGGTTGGCTACTGGTAAACTTTTACGAAAATATACATAAATGGACCTTTTACAAAACTTCGTTTGAAAATCGAAGTTTTTGTTTTGTATTATAATTAAATTAAAATAATATTATATTAAATTAAAATTAATTTTTTTTAAATATATATAATATAGGAAAATTCTGAAATGGAAAAAAAAATTTGTTTGTTAAAGTCAAAAGTTTGATATAACCACTGTTCGCCATAAGAGAAGCAATTTGTATGAAAAATGTGACCTAAGAAATACTTCGCTATAAACAAAAATTTATTACAACCAGGGTTCGTTATAAGCGAACTCCATTGTATTAAATTTTAATAATTTTGGGAATCTCCAATCTCCTCACTTTACCCGGCCTTCCCACGTTCAAGTCAAATTGATCACAAATACAATAGTCAAAAAATTGTTAGGCAACTGTCGCATTGAAAAATTGAAAGAGAGAACTGAAACGTATGGTTGTTTAGTAAAAAAGAGTAAAAAAGTGTGAGTGCATTACAACCTGAAAGCCAAAAATTTAACGTGTGAAGGCCGGGTAATATCTTAAATATATTTACGTTGATCCCTGACTCACTGACTGACTGACTGACTGACTGAGAGACTGACTGATTCTGTAACGCTGACCAAAATGATACGGTTCTAATTCCTAGAATTGATCTCGCCCCAACCGACACCACATTACCTTTCATATTAAAACGCCGCCAGTCTCCAGTAATTCCTGCATACGCAATTACCATAAACAAGGCTCAATGCCAGTCATTTGATTAAGTTGACATTAATTTGGAAACCGCGGTATTTTCACACGGTCAACTGTATGTGGCTTTGTCACGATCAAAAGTTGCAAGCCAAGTTAAGATACGTATTCAATCGAACCCACAGCAAGGAAAACTATTAAATGACCAACGATATTTCACACGAAATATAGTTTTTGAAGAGATTCTAAATTGGAAAACTTTTTTGCCAAATATTTCTTATCTGTTTTGATACTTATGTATATCATTTCTACAAACACAATCTTGTAACAATACAATTTTCAATTTACTACTACAATTAAAGGAATTTAATTTATTATAAATTTTTCGTGTATTTAAATTTAAACTGTTTGTTTTATTCATAATTTTTAAACGGGCGCCTAGGCGCCACACAATCAGCTAGTATATAATATTCATATATGTATACAGATCATTTCTAGTTCTTAAGCCTCCCTTGTGCAAATCTGTTATGTCGAATTGTGAAATTATACAGGTATGTAAATATAGTTCTCTTAAAACAACGATTATCACATAATTTCCTGATCAGTTATCTAGACTCTGTGAGAGCCCAGAGAAGACCTCAAATAAAGTTCCAGCATGGGTAACATTTTCATAATTCAGTGATGCTCCTAATATACCTGTTCGGGATAGGTAATTGGAAGTATACCAGCTAATGTATATTTCGAATTCAAAACTATATTTTAAAGGCTGTTATCATGGAAATCAAGTTTCTCTACAAATAGTCTTGTTAGAGAAAGCGCATATATGTGGAATGGAGTCATGATAATGTGTTGTACTTATATTGTAATGTGAGAAGCGTTTCGTGTAAGTTGAGAAATTCATATGATTGCATTTTTTGATTATATTCCTTCTAAAAAACTGCATTTACCTGGCTATTGTAAGAGCTATGGTAAATCAGATTGGGAAACAGTAGATGAATATTGTTCTGATGACAACTTTATATATGACGAGTTTCGAAAACTATATAAAGATGTCTGCTATTAAATAAATTGGAGAATATGCCAGGGATCTCTTAACATTGAATTTCAACACCTTGTCAAATGCTATTCCCAAGTACTTAGTGCTATTTTTGAAGGGGATTTGCGTACCATTGATGTATATTTTCAGCTCTTACTCAGTGGTACTACGGATCTGGGCCATTTGCCAAACGCATTTCTGATACATATTGCTTTCGATTTTACCCCATTTTTTAAGTATTCACTGATTTGAAGATGTGGTGCTACCTTTTCTTGTGCTTGAGCAGGAGAACCATGATGGGAAAAGATTAAACAGTCATCTGCATACAAAATAGCTGCTGACTCAGTCCGTTCATGTGGGAAATCGTAAAAAAAAGATTAAATAGAGTTGGGGCTGGCCTGTGGAGCATCGCTTTACCCAACTCCAAACTGGAAAAAAGAGTAATTGATTTGGACGCTGAATTTCCATTGAATTAAATAATTTTAAAAAGCACGAGTTTGTAGATAGATACCTTTAAATACTTTTTGGTTATCCCGTGATACCGCAACAGTGCAGCTCTGAACCCAAGTTAGAAGCAGGATAGAATATTAAATACGAAGTCTTCATTAGATTTTTTTTTCTTTAGAATATGTTCTAAAGTTTTTCTCTGGCTGTCTTCCTTCTTTTAAATTGGAAATAATGTTACTTTCTTCCACTCAATGCGGAAATAGCTATTATTAATGCAATTATTGCACACAACTGTCAAAAATATAAATGCCGTGAAGGGGATTTTTTGATCACATAATCAGAGATTCCATCAAAACCTGCTGGTTTTTAAACTCTTTCTTTTAACCCCATTCCCCCTCATCCAATCGATCTGAAACTTGGCCCGTAGTCTTGTTGTGACTATAGATTAATTTAGGAGTAATCACGCATACCCACCCACAGCCACGGAGTGCTTTAAAACCCATTTACCTTATCTGATTGATCTGAAATTTGGTCGATAGACTTGCCGTGAAAAAGATTAACTTTGACATAGTCACGCACAGTCACGCATAGTCACGCACAGTCACGGAGAGATTAAAACCTCCATTCCCCTCATCCAATCGATCTGAAACTTTGCATAAGGAGAGAAAGAGTTTTAATAAAAACTTTGTTCTTCTGGGTTAGATTATTACTATTTTTTACTTACTTACTCTACTAACAGATGAAGCGGTGTTGATTTTTTATTAACTACGAGGGAAGTATTGAATTTTCACCGACTTAGCGTCTTGTTATTGTTTGCGAACTTTTAGAATTTGCCAAAAGTGTACACATAATAATACATTATTTTCATTATTGAAATATTTTTACTAACACTTCTCGCCGTTATCCTGAAAGCGTATAATGTCGGGTCTTAAAAATTTTGTAATTTGGGTAAACAACGACGATTTCGAAAATTTTCTAAGTACAGACTTTCTACAGTAATCAATAAATTTTTTGTAAAAATATATGTGCGATGAACTGGATAATGACAAGAGTGTTGGTCGAAAAACCTTTTAATCATGTGCATATATTACAGTAGCATCCATTCGTTGTTTCGGAATTAATTCGCATACGGTTTCGAGATTCATATGGTATAATTTTGTGTACAGTAACTTATTTGTCACCCTGTTAGTGAAAAGGAAAGTGAATAAAAAAAAACGGAAAAGGTATCCAATAAATTGACTATTGTTATCTTTTTTAATGAAAATACGCCATGCGGGGTTTCGATAAATACCAGTACATGCATAGGATGCAAATAAAATACTTAATTTGCTAGATTTCTTTCTCTTTTTATGTGTTTTGATTTGTTTCGTTTTCTTTTTACAGGTTCGAAGTTCAGATGTGTTGTTTGTGTATTTGTGTATTGTTCAACTTGCCAACAAATTGGATGCCATTTAATAAAGGAAAATACCTTTATGCTTTTTTCTGCTCTCGAATGGCTGGAGGCTGGCGTATCCGTTTCCTTTAAAATTCAATGGCCTTACAATATCCATTCGTTTTTTGTTTCATTTCAATTCTCGTTGTTTTCCTCATTTGTCTTGATACTTATGCCAGTTTATTGGAAGTCTGTGCAGTATTTTTAACTTATTATTTTTTTTTTTCGTGTGATTTTTATTTGCGATTCTTACGTTTGGTGGCCTTTAGAACGGCAATTGTTACTTCTTCTGTTTATTTCCGTAGAGCTTTCCTCTTTCAGCTTTTGTCTGTTGATTTTTTATAATTTCTACTGATGTTTTCTACTGTATACAATAAATTTAAGCATATTATGTTGATAACTTTGATTACCCTACACAATAATTTATACCATGATGTTATTCTCATTACATCCAAGTGGGTTCGTGGAAGCAAAAATGTTAAAATATACTTCTTCATTTATGACACTTGGGATAAAATTATTTAGATTTTCGATTCATTAATTTCAATCACGTCTAATTTACGATGTGGATGCGTGAGATATAAACTGTATTAAGTATAGAGTGTTTTTGGTACGGCCTGAACCATTGTAATATATTTATTCCTTTCCTTTTTATTTTTCGTTACAAAAACTTGTTTATTTCCATTTCATTGAATTTTTTAACACATACTTTTTACTTATAGCCATGAAAAATTATCAAAGAAAACTCGCTTCAACTACAACAATATTATTGTCGTGGACAAAGAGGACAATACTTCGGACCATTAACAAAAAGCCCGATGCTTACATGCTTCCATATAGCCAACATGCGAATGTGTCCTTGTTTATTTTATATAAGTTGGGGTTTACTTGGTTTTTTTCTTTTTATGTTTGTTTTATTGTTTGGTTGGGTGGTCTACATTTTCTCATTCTCTCGTTTGGCGTCTGATTGTAAACCATGTTAATTTTTTTTCCATTAGCCACTGAATTTTACCCCCTGACAGTGATGATGGTATATTCTTCTGTTTTTTCTTTTTTAGTCTCTATACTACTAGCCAATGCTGCTGGTAGATTGCTGGTTATGTTATATATTTTGATGTTAAAAGGTCTGTGTGCAACAATGACATAAAATAACCAATTTGCATAGTTTAGCTAGTTGAACGCTTCCTGCATTACTTAAAGGCATAAAGAAAAAAGGACGATGGCTATTTTTTTTTTTTTTATTCTTATTTTCCAAGTTTATGAGCAAGAAAACACTATCAATGAGTAATAGCTAATGTGAGATCGAGAGTGGATGTACAATGAAATTAATTTATTCATTTTGCTGTTTTAATTTTCCATAATTTGTAACGAAGTGATAGCTTTCTTAAATTTCACAAATTTTTAATTTAACTGAGAGATCATATATCAAACTGAAATTTAGTGAATTAAGTAAAAATAATTTCTTATTGCTGAAGGTTGCGAAAAATGGTACTTTAATTTTGGACCACAATTTCTTATTGCTGAAGGTTGCGAAAAATGGTACTTTAATTTTGGACAACATATACACTATATTTTAAAATTATATATAAATTTTCAAATATACTAAAGAGAGAGTACAAGATACAATTGTTATTATATTAAAACAGAACTAAGAAAGGAAAGGTGTATCTAGGCCGGATATAAGAAAATCTTAGCTACAAGTTTCGAAAAGTGTTCTTAGCTGAATTATACTGAAATTCGAAAGAAAAATGAATATAAGCATAGATCAAGTTGAGTGACATTGCTCTGAATTTAGCGCTTGCAGATCGGAAAACTTAGTCACGAAAGCTTTTTTTATATGGGGCGAGGTCGATAAATGGACTTATTTATCCATAGACCTAAAATTAAATCTGCAGTATTACGAAAATAATGAGAAAATATTAAATAAGCTGATCTCTCTTTCCAATAAGTTATTATGGTATTTAACTATTAGTTTTATTTTAATTTATGATTTATTGACTTTAACAAATTTTACGCAGGTAAAAAACGGTATAACTAAATCATACATTTATTTATTTATTCGTATATTGGTCTATGGAATTAATCCTTACAGACTATTTACAAAGAAAAACATTTTAAAATTAATTTTAGTACATAGCTATTCATGAATTTAGAAAGCATATTACTTTACTTTTAATTAGACTAGTATTTAATGATAAATCAATAAATCTATAAAGTTCATCAGATTTAAGTACACGTTCTCCTGAGAGGGTCTGCATTTGCATAATTAGCTCTATAGAAATGTACAGATAAAAGTGAGAAGTACCGTGTTAGTCGTTGAGGAATGTTGAATGATATATTTTTAATCAGGAAACCAGAACAAACATCACCATTAATTATATTAAAAATAAATTAAACATTTAGCATAGTTCTCTGGCTTTTTTAAGTTGGTAGCTTAATAAGGGCAAGTCTGCTGGTTTAGGATGGAAGATTACTTGGATTGAAGTTTAGCTCCGAAGACAAAACAAAAGGAATTGTTTCTGCACAGATTCCAGACTGCGGGCATGAATTTGGTAGATTGGGTCCCAAATTATAGAACCACATTCCAGGATAGGTCTCACAAGTGACGTATATAAAGTTTTGGTGACATAGGGATCATTAAACTCTTTAGCCCAACGTTTTATGAAACTATGTATACCTCTGGCTTTGTTATATGAGGAATTGTTATATGAGGAATAAAGCTCAGTTTATGATCCAATAAAACACCAAGATCTATAAAGTTATCTACTTTATCGAGACAATAATCACCCAGCACATAGTTGACAGATATCGGCCTCTTTCTGACGAAACGTATATATTTACACTTTTTAAGGTTCAGCTCCATTAAATTTAAATTCCACCAAGAATAAAATGAATTTAAATCATCTTGGAGAAAAACATGATCAGAGTGTTGATTATAACAGAAGAAAATTTTGACATCATCCGCATACATCAAGATGTTTGAAAACGAATAACATTCGGAAGATCATTTATAAACGAAGAAAAAAGAAGCGGTCAAAAATGGCTGCCTTGTGGTACTCCCGACATTACATCTATCGGCTTTGAAGTAACATTTTTAAAACATACTTTTTCTGTTCTATTGGTTAAATAAAAGTATATCCACTTTGCGCTAAGATTTGAAAATCCCATCATAAGTAATTTCTTAAGAAGAAGTTTATGATTGACTTTATCAAAAGCCTTGCTGAAGTCAGTATAAATTGCATCTGTTTGTTTGCGTTCAAGAAATTCACGGTTAACAATTGTAGTAAATTGTAATAGATTTTTAGAGGTTGAAAATCTTTTTTGAAAACCATGTTGGAAGGGAAAAATTAACGTATTTACTTGATGGCATAGATAATCCGTTATAATTTTTTCAAAAATTTTAGGTATAATACCTAACTTAGCAATTCCATGATAATTGGTAATATCAGCCTTGTTACCAGATTTGAATTCTTCCACAATTGAATCCTTCCAGATGAATGAATCCTTCCACATATTGGGAAAATAACCGTATTTAATTGAGGTATCAAACTGAGGTATTAAACATGAGCGTTAATTGTACAGCTAACACATCAGCACATTTTATTAAAATGCAGGACAGAATTTTATGTGGACCACTGTTGCAGGGAAATTTAAGTTTTTTGAATTCATTAGAAACCACAGACATAGCAAGAGAAGAAATGGATATAATTTGAGTAGCAGTCAGTGTATATGAATATAAATAAATTGAATATATATAAATTGCATACAATAGTATCATCACACGATTCATTATGTAGGAATTCCATAACAACAGGATGGCCCTTAGTTTTCCTCTTAGTAGAACGACTTGTTCAAATAGTTTAGATAACATAAATTATTAGGAGTATTATATTCGACACGACAAATGGAGTATTTTCCATGCCCAACAAGAGATCCAGTTTTCTTATATTTTTTTTAATATTTTTTTTTTCTTCTTGACACTAGCCAGTTTCCTAGTATCCCAAGGAGGTCCAGAAAGGGTTTTCAAAAATTTTTTACGAACACATGACTCAATGAAAGAATACATCTTGTTATAGAAAGATTCAGTCATTTGATCAATGGCACGAGTTGTACCAGTAGATATCGATAATAAATCATGCCAGTTTTTAAAATAACACTTTGCGACAAATGGTAGGATTCAGCGATCATCCCATCCCGATTTTGCGAAACTGTTGCTTATGTTGCGAAACGTTATATGAACCGATTAAAGAATTGCAATTGTTAATTTTTCTAAATTTGTTTCAGAAAAATCGGACTAGTGGTTCTCGATTTATGTCAAACAAAAGAGCCCAAAACGTGGAATTTGTCACGTTTTGGGCTCTACGATACTCACTAAGTTCAAATCCATATATCTCGATTCCTAGACGTGACCCAGCGAAACGCCGGGATATGTATAACTTTTTTGATCGATATAACTTTCTCCGGTGGTTTCATCCCATCCCGATTTTGGCTGTCGCACAGTGTAATCATACAAAACACGTAACAGAATTTTAGTCGGTCTAGACCGTATCTGCGATACCCTATATAATGCGTTTAGAGAATTGGACTCGGTTGCAACTAATTGGGTATAGAAAAAAGGTATAAAACAAATTTGAGTGGCATTGTTATTAATTTTTTACCTGCTGATATGAAAAATTTCATATCGGGTGCTATATTTATATGGATACTTAGTCGGAAAATAGACCGGCCCTGACCATATTTTTTATCGTTTATTTACTCACAATATTGGAGAAAAGCTTAAACTATAATAAACACTAGTTCTCAATAATAGTTTTATATACATACATACAGCGGTCAAATAAAGTATTCGACAAACAGCTTGTTTTTGATAATCATGAAGAATATGTTAAAAAAATTCTACAAAATGAAAAATATAAAAATGCAGATTATAATCTTAAAGCGTTATCTCTTTATTTATGAAACAAAAAATACAACAAAAAACAATATTCTGGGAAAAAAATACAAAAACAAAAACATGTAATATTTCAACGCAAAAAAAGTATTCGACAACGTTGCTCTGGTTGTGATTAACGGGAAAAATATTGATTAAAAATAAAAAATTAATATTTAGTTGCTCTTCCTTTTTGTTTTATGACGGCTTTTAAACGCTTTGGCATTGATTTAACAAGATCTAAAATGTAATTTTGCTCAATTTTATGCCACTCTTCCAGAAGGATTGCTTTAAGCTGGTTTTTGGTACTGAAATTTTTTTTCCTTATATTTTGCTCTAAGCAGGCCCATAGGTGTTCGATGGGGTTTAAGTCTGGGGACTGTGTAGGTGGTTTAATCACGTTTGGACAGTTATACAACATCCACAACCTTGTATTTAGGGCCATATGTTTTGGATCATTATCCTGATAAAATTGAAAATCACTTGCAACACCCAAAATTTCGGCACTTGGCTTAAGATTTTCCTTGAGTAGGTTTATGTAGTACTGATGGTCCATTATTCCATCAATGAAAACTAAATTACCCACGCCTGAAGCCCCCACACATCCCCAGACCATAATACCGCCACCACCTTGCTTTACAGTAGACACCATATTACGCTCCTCCAACTCGGTATTAGGCTTTCTATACACCAGAACCTTACCATCACATCCAAATAGGTTGAATTTAGACTCATCAGCAAAAATAGTCTTCATCCAAAACTCCATAGGCTTATTCACATGAGCTTCTGCAAAGTCAACTCGAGCTTTTCTATTCTTTTTGAGATATGCGGCTTTTTCCTAGCTGATCTTGCGTGATAATCGTTACTGTGTATAACATTACGCACGGTCTGAGGTGCAACATTGATATTAAGATCATTTTCTAGCTGTTTTGTTAGAACTGTAGCGTTGATCTTAGGATTTTTTTTATTTCACGCAAGATCCACCTTTCGTATACTTCATTAAGTTTTTTTGGACGCCCACTTCTTTGCACATTTTCAATACTTTTGTTCCTTTATTTGCAATAAAATTTTAAATATATTTACACTGATCCCTGACTCACTGACTGACTGACTGATTCTGTAACGCTGAAAAAATACACACACATAGCACTCCCTACAAAGCTATGTGAAATACACAAACAAAATTTAATCTTTCTCATTTTATACAAACCCACACACAATTTTCTCTCTTCTTTGTTACCGACCAGTGCTGCTAATAAAATCTTCTGAAAATCGACAATTTTGGAAATTTAATCGGGAAAATCGTCATTTTTAAAACAAGAAATTGTCAAGAAAATTTTACCGCTTATAAAACTCGAAAAATATTAAAAAAGAACCAATAAAATTTATTTATATCATTCATATTACGAATATTATTGCAGCATTGCTTATTTCTATATATAAAAATGTATTAGTGATGAAATTTCAACGAAAAAAAATTTAACACAGCAATCAACTAAATAATTTTATTGACATGTATCTATAGCTGAAACATATAATATAGGTTTAAAGTATCGCCATAATTAAAACTTAAATCTTAAATGGAGATGCTATTCAAGGTATTTCCGTTTTGAAACGACTTGACCCAGAATTAAATCTATACATATTTTGTAATTTACATTTACACTGAACAAAAACTATCACTTGTCGATAAACAACCCATTAATTGTTAACCCTTGAAATCGTAATTTTTATACTACTGAATATTTTAAATCTTCAATCAGCATTTAAACAAATTTAACAATTCATTGTAACAAATTGAAAAATCGTCGAAATTACAATAAGTTGTCGAAACTAGCAGCACTGCTAACGACAATAGCACTACATATGCAGATTTCGTGTTACATATGGAATAAGTTGAACGCAAAAAATGCATCAAAAAAAACTAATATATATTCAAATTCTACTTTAAATTCCCTTTGTTGGTCAATGAAAAAATTCGAAAAAAAAGTAATGAATGAAATTTTAAACATTTTTACTTCTTTTATCAAACTAAACTTTTCCGTTTGTCGGTTTTGTTTTTCATCTCAAAAATGTTTTGTATTGTTAGGAGTGCTTTCGCTTTGGTTCTCTGGTACCAAAGAGTATGCTTTTTGGTAAATATTTGAGAAAAGAGAGATCTTCAATGTGGATTTTGTTGTTTTCAACGTATGATTTCGTTTAAAGCTCTGTATTGAAAAGCACTTGAAAAAATCTTAAATATTTTGACTGACTGAGTGATTCTGTAACGCTGAAATAATACACACGCATAGCACTCCCTACAAAGCTATGCGAAATACACAAACAAAATTTAATATTTCTCATATTATACAAACCCACACACAATTTTCTCTCTTCTTTGTTACCGACCAGTGCTGCTAATAAAATCTTCTGAAAATCGACAATTTTTGAAACTAAATCGCAAAATAATTTTATTGATATGTTGTATCTATAGCTGAAACATATAATATAGGTTTAAAGCATCGCCGTAATTAAACCTTAAATCTTAAATGGAGATGCTATTCAAGGTATTTCCGTTTTGAAACGACTTGACCCAGAATTAAATCTATACATATTTTGTAACTTACATTTACACTGAATAAAAACTATAAATTTTCGATTAACACCCCATTAATTGTTAATTCTTGAAAATTTAAAATCTTCAATCGTAATTTTAACAAATTTAACATATCATCTAACAAATTAAGAGATCTGAAATCGTCAAAATTGGCAGCACTGCTAACGACGATACCAGAAAATTAGAAAATATAACAATGAGCATTTCTGGCTGCCACTACATTTGCAGATTCCGTGTTACATATGGGTAAAAACATATGAAATCAACCAATGAGTTGACCGCACCGATTTCGAATTGGATGAATTTTGGTACGAAGGGAAAGTTAAACATAATAATAGCGTTTGCCAACTTTCAGTGTCGTAGCTCTCGTATTTTCAGAATTATGGCCATTCCAAGTTGGCAAAAATCAATAAAAATGCACTCAGATGCCTTAACACAATTATTAATATCTCGAAAAGTGTTCATTGCACGTTAATAATCAAGGGCTCATTTTACAGACTAAAACATGCGCCATTCCAAAAAAATTTTTTTTCAAATTTTCGATCAAGGATAATGTAAATAAAAAAGGACTAAAATTTCCAAAGGATATTTCTCGAAAATCAATATTTTTAAAAATTTCAAAAAAATATATGTTAATTCTTATTATGTTTTGTACAAGTCTGTCAAATTTCAATGTGGAGTCTTTATTACAACATGAGTTATTAAGAAAAAAGCAGGCGAAGGTTTATGTATTTCATGAAATGTACCAAAATACAAAAAGGTGACAAATTACAAAAAGAAGGACATATCAAATGTAACGGAACTTTTTCGACTTTACAACCTAGACGAAATATTTATTGCCTGTTCACACAAAAAATTTACAAATATTTTGTGACCTGTGGTCGGCTTATTGGCAGTAGCAAATTCAGTCCCTATTTAAAAAACATTTTATGACCCGTAGTTCACGCAAATTTTCCAATTCAAGAAAAGCAAGGCGTGTATTTTTTTACCTGTAATCTATTTTTTATACCAAAAAAAACAGTATAAATCGTTCAGAGACTGTAAGTCAAACTTCAGTTGAATACTAGATTTCATAAGTGCTAAACGTCAAAGTGTTATAGTGTTAAAGTGACTTGATCGTTTGAAAAAACAAAAAAAAGAGACTAAATATTTAAATAAATTATAATTATTGTCAATACAAAAAAGTCGTGCACAATTCACTCGGTTGCGGTATTTAAAAAAAAAAATATGCCATTCCATTCAACATTTTGCTGTAATCCTTTTAAAAAATCCGGTCACACTGGGTGCAATAAAAGTTTAAGACAAGTCCAAGAATGGATGCTACACTATACTAAGGATAAAAACATTACGATCTCAAATAAAATTTGTGGGACATGTAGAATAAAATTTTCGCATCTGAAGAAATCTAATAAATCTAATTTGGAAGAAGGTTCAGACATAAACGAAAATGTAGATACTTTCGATGACATTGCGTCAGGCACGGAAGAAGATGACATTGCGTCAGGCACGGAAGAAGTTGCTATTTCAAAATTAAACCAATCTTTACCGTATCTGGAACAATCTCCGATAAAAAAGAAGAAGTTACATTCAAAACGGTACAGAGATGGAAAATTCAGGAAAATAAGTGATTCGATTCAAGACAAAATTTTCCACGGTTCAGCACAATCAACTTCGCATATGTGCCCACAATCCGAAATAATAGAACAATTAAAAGAAAAGTTTAAAACATTAACAAAAAATAGCGAGAAAATCCAACTGCTAACAATTTTACCAAAAAGCTGGGCAATACATAAAATTGAGGAAGACTTCCTGGTTACAAACTATATCGCGCGAAAAGTTAAGCATTTGGTTGAAACAAAGGGTGTGATGAGTACGCCTAACCCAAAACTGGGAAGTCCAATTTCACCAGTGACAAGCAATTTAGTAAAATCCTTTTATGAATCCGATGACGTCAGCAGGTGTATGCCCGGACAGAAAGATTTCGTGTCTTTTTTTGAAAATGGTACAAAAGTCAGGAAAAATAAAAGACTTTTGCTTGGAAACTTAAGAGAAATGTACGCCTTATTCAAGGAACGACATGATGGAATAAAAATAGGTATTTCCAAGTTTTGCCAACTTCGTCCGAGGAATATAATTCTAGCAAATGCGAGTGGATCTCATAACGTGTGTGTTTGTACAAAGCATCAAAATGTGAAGCTGATGATTGATGCCATAAATTTAAAAAAATTAACTGCTGGTGTTCCGAATTATCAGCTTGAATGTTACAAAGATTGTTTGAAACAAATGACATGCATTCCATCTTCTTCAAAGTGTCACCTACGTAAATGTAACAAGTGTCCAGGAATTGAAAATTTAAAAGCAAAACTAAATCAATTACTAGAGCAAAATGATATTGATGAAATAACATATAAACAATGGGTAAGTGTAGATAGGGAAAATCTGGAGACCATGATTGGCCAAGCCGACGTTTTTGTGGATTCCCTATGTGAAAAACTTGAAATTCTATTACCTCATTCATTTATTGCAAAACAGCAGGCAGCATATCTGAGCGAAAGAAAATCAAATTTGGAAGAAAATGAGTATATAGCAGTTTGCGATTTTTCAGAAAATGCTTCTTTTACTATTCAGGATGCAGTCCAGGGATTTCACTGGAACAACTCTCAGGCCACTTTATACCCAATTGCTATTTATTTTAAATCAGATGGAAAAACACAACATACAAACTTCATAATAATATCTGATTGTCTTGTACACGATTCTGTAGCTGTTCACCTGTTCCATCGCCACCTGAATGTATTTTTGAGAAAAAAGTTTAAAACAACCCCGAAGAAAATCACGTATTTTTCAGACGGTAGTGCTGCCCAGTTTAAAAATAAAGAGAACTTTATCAATTTATGTTATCATATGGAAGATTTTGGATGTAATGCTGAGTGGCATTTTTTTGCAACAAGCCATGGAAAAGGCCCAAGTGGAGGTACCGTAAAGAGAGAGTCACGTCGAGCTAGTTTACAGCGTCCATTACAAGGTCAAATAACTACTCCAAAACAATTATATGAATGGTGCCTGCAAAATCTTTTGAACTGTAATTTCGAGTTTTTAACTCTAGAAGACCACGAAGAAGAAGCACGGTTCCTTCAAATTCGTTTTAAAGATATGCGTACTATTCCTGGAACTCAAAAGCTGCATTCTATTGAACCTGTAGATAAAAAAAAATTAAAGTCAAGCGATACGCGGCAGATGCAGATTTTTTAATTGAAATCCTTCAGAAATAAATAAATATGCTGTAATAAAGTGTTTAATAATGATAATACATTATGTTGTACTTTTTATTAAAGGTTTAGCAATGGAGAAAAAGAGTTTAAGCAAAGAAAAGTCGAAAAAGTTCCGTTACATTTGATTTGTCCTTCTTTTTGTAATTTGTCACCTTTTTGTATTTTGGTACATTTCATGAAATACATAAACCTTCGCCTGCTTTTTTCTTAATAACTCATGTTGTAATAAAGACTCCACATTGAAATTTGACAGACTTGTACAAAACATAATAAGAATTAACATATATTTTTTTGAAATTTTTAAAAATATTGATTTTCGAGAAATATCCTTTGGAAATTTTAGTCCTTTTTTATTTACATTACCCTTGATCGAAAATTTTAAAAAGAAATTTTTTTGGAATGGCGCATGTTTTAGTCTGTAAAATGAGCCCTTGATTATTAACGTGCAATGAACACTTTTCGAGATATTAAAAATTGTGTTAAGGCATCTGAGTGCATTTTTATTGATTTTTGCCAACTTGGAATGGCCATAATTCTGAAAGTTCGAAGGCTATATGTCTGAAAGTTGGCAAATATTATTGTGCCGATCCATAGATCATGTGTACAAAATCTTATCAAATTTGGAGGTGATGAGGTCACAAATGTTAATATTTTCGGTTGAGTTCATATGTTTTTACCCATATGGAATAATTTGAACGCAAATAATGCACAAAAAAAAACTAATATCTATTCAAATTCTTCTTTAAATTCCCTTTGTTGGTCAATGAAAAAATTCTGCAAAAAAAAGTAAGGAATGAAATTTTAAACATATTTTTATTTTTTTGCAGCGACTAGCTATGCTTCGATTTTTCTTCTCATTAACGTCATCCGATTTGCATATATGCATACTTCTTTTAACAAACTAAATTTTTCCGTTTGTCTGTTTTGTATTGTTAGGAGTGCTTTCGCTCAGGTTCTCTGGTACCAAAGAGTATGCTTTTTTGGTAAATATTTGAGAAAAAAAGAGATCTTCAATGTGGATTTTGTTGTTGTCCAACGTACTATTTCGTTTAAAGCTCTGTATTGAAAAGCACTTGAAAAAATAGTGCAATTTTTAGTTTAAAATTTAAATTATAATAAATTTGCATAAATAAATTACATTGTAATTTCAGAAGAGAGGTAGGAAAATAACTTTTTTCACTCATAATATTAATTTTTGCAGAATTTGAACAGAGTACGAAAGCTCTAAGAGGTGTGCAATTTTTTAATGATATTTTATATTTTCTTTCAGATATTACTAATTTTAATAATCTCCGAATAAAATTAGCACTTAATATAAGAAAAAACCTTCGAACTTTCAGTTTACCGGCGAAAGTTGTACTGCAAGAGAATTATTTATATAACAATAAGAGTATTCAAACAACCAACATATTTAATAAACCGGCTTTCGGGTTATTCGAAAAATGGATTTTTTGAAAAACGCGGTCTCAAATACGATTTTAGGTTAGGAAAACCAGTTAGCCGTTTTTTTTATAATTTTCTTTAGAATTACAAAAAATTGAATAAAAAAAAAATAAGAGGTATAGATTTTGTGTTCAATTTTGCCTTCATATTTAAATGATGTTAACATACTGCAAATGAATTATTAAAAAAGAATATGTTCATTAAGAAATGCATTTATCTTGGAAACTATGCTAGATAGAGCAAATATTGAATCATATACATTTTTTACCAAATTAAATTTTTATAAGAAAAATTTGTATTCCAAAAAAAATTTTAAATGCATTAATCTCGGAAACTAAGCAAGATAGAGCAAAAAGGGCTTTAATTTGGGAAAACCCACATTTTTTACCAGAAATCAAATTTTTATATTAAAAAATCAAACAAAATTTATATTTTTTATTTGTTGTTCAATACATTCCTACCCAATAATTTCAATATCTACAAATAACGAGTTCAGTGAATTTAAACTTTTCAACAATAAATAAATAAAAATAAATAATATAAATAACTAAAAATTTAATTTACAATTTAGGAACAAAATCCGCAGAATCTTTATAATGAAAAAAATGTTATATAAAAATGCATTTGTCTAGGAAACTAAGCTACATACAGTAAAAACGCCATAATTTCGACTCATCCTCACTTTGCACCAAATATCCAATTTTAATATGAAAAATTATAAATAAATCTGGGAAACTAAGCTAAATAGAGCAAAAAGGGCTTTAATTTGAGATCATCCAGATTTTTCACCAACAATCGAATATTTTTATGAAAAACTAAAAAGATAAACCAACCAATCATATCATAGTTTCAATACAAAGTTACAAAAATATATTACCTCAAAAATTAAAAGAAAAACATTCATTAAAGAAACGATTAACCGACACAACAAAACTGTTGTAAAATTTTCAACAATAAAGATGTTGCAATAGATTGAAATAGTACATAGCTAAACAAATTGAAAAATTTAAAAGTTATGAAATAATCTGTTATAAAAAATTACAAAAACATGTCGTTTTGACAAACATAATATTATTTTTTGATATTCAACACCACACGACATACGGTGAATCTCTGAAAGTACAAAGTATGTCGAAAAAGTCTTTTGCATATATTACTTTCTGAAGTTGCCTAAATACGCCTTTAATTTATGTATAATATTTCTATTTGAATCGCCAAAATAGAAGTTAAAAAGCTTTTGTAAATAATAGATAAATTTAAGAAATTTAAATCTTAAATTCATCTTTTTTTCTTTAGCCAGTTTATTTGTAGCACCGATCTAAAGAATTTTCAATTGGGTAATACCTAATTTTTTGAATGAGAAGTGTGATTATATTATTTTTGTGACGTACAACATGATTGCAGATTTGATTAATTAAATTCTCAAAGTAAGGTAATATTTAATTTATCTTTTAAAATCAATTTAAAAAAATTTATCTTTTAGACTTAAAAACTTCATTTGCATCAAAAATCATATAAGAAAATTTCAATCCGTAATTCAAATTAAATGCAATATTTTGTTCTTTAACCAATTCGTCAATATCACTGATATACAGCATTATCTTTATCACTTGAGGTATTAACAAAAATTTGTTTGAATGAAAAGTTGAATGCTTCATGCATATATATGTATATAAGGTTGTGTGTGAGTGGATTGTATGTGTGGTAAGTATGAACTATTATATTCTTATTTGTGAAATCGTTTTGTTCTAGGCTTGGGTTTTTTTCAGTTGTAATGAAGGAGAACGACGATCCTGCTCTAGAAAGCGTTGATTGGAATATTTTTTTTATCAGTTTTGATACTCATGTGTATAATTTCCACAAACACAAACTTTTTTCATATGTACATATGTAACAATATAATTTTATATTTAATACTATAGGTATTAAAATAAATTTAATTTATTATAAATTTTTCATAGATTTAAATTTAAAGTGTTTATTTTATTCATAATTTTTTTAACGGGCGCCTAGGCGCCACACAATCAACTGGTAGTGCAATATTAAGTTTAAAATTTAAATTATTGTAACTTTGCATAATTAAATTACATTGTAATTTCAGAAGAGAGGTGGGAAAATAATTTATTTTTTCACACATAATATTAATTTTTGCATAATTTGCTTTCAAAAAATTTTGACAAACATAAATTACGTAAATAGGTATATTTAAGATTTTAAATTCAATAATTTATTGAAGAATTAAAGGCGATTTGGAATAATAAGTTTTTTTTTTTTTTTTGAAGTAAAACTAATACGCTCTTATTTTTTATTTTTTTTGGATTCATAGATAACTTTGCAAAAAATTTAGTTCGCTTTTTTCAGTTTACATGTATGATAGTGTTGTGTCAAAATTTGAAGTAAATCAGAGCAAAACTTAAGAAAATACAGCGTTTCCAGCGACCGGCCTCATACGGTATATAAATCAGTTTTTAAAAAACTTTAAATCGATTTTTCTCGCAAATAAATGTTCGAAGACCGTGAACATCATAACTCAAAACCTACTTGACCGATTATTTTGAAATTTTAGACACTATACACATAAGTCATCAGGTAACCACAAAGTTTTTTTTTTTTAATTCCATTTTCTTCCCCATTTTTTAACAACAAATTCCCGAAATTGTATACCAAAAATTGTTTTTCACTTCAAAATGCTGCCAAAAAAATAAATCGAAAAAAAAAACTCTTCATGACTACATCAGGAAAGATATCACCTTTTAAACGCATTTCTACTATTTTATTTCACATGATCCGTTAACGGTTATGATGTTCACCGCAAAACAACAACGCCTCCGGAGATTCGCTGTCACGGACTTATTTATTAAAGTTTGTAATTGAAATTTTTTTCAAAGATTCTTCAAATGTCATGCTATAACGTGTATATGAAATAAATAATCCAACATTATTCATATCTTCAAAAAAGAATTATGAATATAATATTTTTTTAACTTTTAAAACCTTACCACCCCTTAAGAAACTTTTAAGAACCTTGCTCTATAACGTTTTTTTTTTTTCTATGATTCTATTTTTTCTACAATAAAATGGAGTGCGGTTATAACGAACTCGGCGGGACCGGGCAAATTAGTGCGTTATAGACTAAGTTCTTTGTAACCGTAGTATTTATTTGTTTTGTCCGAAATATTTAAAAAAATTTTTTAGTTGAATAAGTTTATTTATTTTGATGCATTTTAAAAAGTTATAAAACATAAATTAAATTATTAAAAACATACATATTTATAGTTTGTCTTAATAAGACTAAAATTACCGAGTTTCTATCAAAATAAAATATTTTTTTAAAATCACATAATATTAAAACCTCCTTATGTATAGAAGCAGAAAGTACAAAGCAAAGGTTACTGGCAAACTTTTGCGAAAATATACATAAAAGGACCTTTTACAAAACTTCATTTGAAAATCGAAGTTTTTGTTTTGTATTTTTTTACAACTGTATTTCGATTTTTTTTGTTTAATAAATTTTAAAAACATTAAAATTAATTTTTTAAAAATATAAAAAATATTTATTATTATTTCTTTCTTAATTTCCTGTACAACATCGTTCAAAAATTCGCCACAAAATTAAAATACAATAAAAAAAAAATGTATAACTTATTTAAAATAAAGTAAAATAAATACAAGGAATTACTAAAATTCATGAATTTAAAGAAATGAAAATTAAATATATTTAAACAAAGTAACTAAACAAAAATTTCTAAAAATGTATCGCGTTGCTAACTAATTGTTGGTTGTGTGGAATTGCATTTCAAAGACGTGTGGTGTTTATGAAAAATTGCTATTCTGACACAAGGCATAGAGATAATATTTAAGTTTTTTGCCCCTTCTGGATCTAGCAATCTGTATTTGATCATAAAGATATAGGGGTTTGTCAGTGTAAATAATTTTGTGCAAAAACATTAAAACCCTTATATTAATATGGTTATCGAATGAGACTCCATAAAGACTTTTTGAGAAAGTCGAAACGCTATCACGTTTCTTCAGTCTATAAACATATCTAACAATATTGTTGTACAAAATATTTAGTTTTTTCTTGCTGGCGTAGTCGCAGTTGCCAAAAAGTTCACAGCCATAAAGTAGACCAGGAATTAAGTATGCCTTTGCAAGAAGATGTCTTACTCTTAACGGCGTAAAATACTGAGTTACCCAAAGCGATCTTAGCTTTATATACGTTTGAACCACAAGTGTATCTACGTGGCTTGACCAATTCAAGTTGTTATTGAAAACTATGCCAAGATTTTTTACCTTTTTTACAATCTCGACTTTCTGATGGTTTATTAGTATATCATGTTCGAGAACAGGCGGAAAAGTTTTTTTTATGAATAATCAAACATTTTGATTTATGCGGGTTGAGACAAAGTCCATTTGCAGTGGCCGAAAAATGTATTTTATTAAGGTCATAGTTTAGCTTTTCAACATTTTCTTCTATGGAGCTTACTGGACTACTCAGATACAGATGAACGTCGTCCGCATACATGTGTATTTTGCAGTGAGATAGTTGTTGTGGCAAATCATTGGCATAGACGGAAAAAAGAAGTGGACCCAGAATCGATCCTTGAGGTACTCCTCTCGTGAGTGTTACAGGTCTTGAGATCGAATTATTAACGTATACAGATTGAGTCCGATTTGTGAGGTATTAATGTAAAAGCTGCGTAGAAGTGGATGAAAAGTTAAAAAAGTGTTTTAGCTTCATACATAGTGTTTGATGGTTTACTGTATCGAACGCCTTTGAATGGTCGAGAAGTACCAAAAAGTTTATGTTACCACAATCAAGTTCACGTCTTATGTTCTCGGTTACATTAACCAAAGCTGTATACAACTGTGGTTAGAACGAGATCCGGACTGCTTTTCAGACATTAGTAGATTTTCGTTTATATAATTGCTCATTTGTATATGTAGTAGTTTTTCCATTACTTTTGATAGAAAGCTTAAAATAGCTATTGGGAGATACTCCGTTTTAGATTTTGGAATAGGTATTATTTTTGCATATTTCCATTATATAGGGAAATACTGAAAGGAAAAAAAATTTGTTTGTTGAAGTCAAAATAAACGGGAGCCTAGACGCCACACAATCAACTAGTTAATATATAAGAAGATTTCTCAGTTTTGATGGAAAATAAAAAAACTATAAATTCCTATATTTGTCATATTTTCAAAATAAGTTCCTTGATTATTCCTTTACCTAATGCAAAAAATTCCAGCTGCCCATCCTTGCCCCATTTTTTGCTAGAAGTAAAATTTTGAAAAAAGACATTGTTAAAGAAATGTGTTGCATGCAATGTTGCGCAACTTATGATATATAACCTTGAAAACCCATTCTTATTGTAATTGTTTTGTTCCTTATTGTTAGGATATATATATGATTTTTGTTTTTCATTCTGTAATTCTGTTTATCCGAGATTCTCTGTCAAATTCTGCTCCCTAAATTCAGGTTAATATATGACTTATAACCATGAAAACCCATTCCTGTTATTATTCCCCAAGTACGGATATAGAAACTCAGACCATGTAACACTTCGAGAAGATTTTTTAAGATGATGAGGTTACAGCCTGGCATCACTGGAATAAACAATCAAATCTGCAAGAGATTGTGAACGATCTTGAATGCTTTAAACTGCTTAAAACTATGAAGAATATGCTTCGAAAACGGCATCACTTTAAGCAGAATTTTATCGACTGAGAAATTTGACAGTTCCTAAATTATTGTCGCATGGCAAAGATATGTTTGAATATCAGACTTTACCAATTGGAGAGCTTTCTGAAGAAGCACAGGAGTCCCTAAACTAATGTTATAAAAAATATAGATTGCTGAACACTTTCATATGATCAAGGGTGAGACAAAATGAGGAGCTCTTCACCATATTAGCAGCATCTTCCGATACACTTATTTCATCACTACGCCATGTAAAGTCACGAAGTGAGAAAATAATTATAGTTCAGAAATTATTAGCCTTTTAGATATACCTTCTTTTACGGATTGTAAGCAATATTTAAAAAAAAATTTAAATAATTCATAGGTGGATCAATTATCTATCATATGCCTTTTAAAATTTTTAATTATCGTATTTGGATCAAAAGGTATGTTCATGTAATTTGCGTAGGTAGAACATTTTCTTTGTTCAATGAATTTCCACTTTTTGCCCAACTAACTTTTTTTCTCTAATGAAGAATATTAAAAACTTGCTTTCATCTGAAATAAAACATGTTCTCAAAATTCTGGAGCCTTGTTTACATACTCATACTTTTTATATCCTATACCACTATGTGGTTTGGGTATAATGATTTGTGCTGCTGTTTGTAACAATCAAAAATATTTAACCTACACCCATCTTTAATTATACCGATCGAATCAGAATCACTATCTGATTCGATTTAACGATGTCCGTCCGTCCGTCCGTCCGTCCGTCTGTGTGTCCATGTAAAGCTTGTAATCAAACTGCATGTCGCAAATATGAATATATTTTGATGAAATTTTGTATTTAATCTTTTATCGGCCATGGAATGAACGGTGTTGAAATTGTGTAGAATCGGTCCATGTTCAGATCTAGCTCCCATACAAATGACCCCTATGAAATCAACATATATTCCATAAGATCCAAATTATCATACAAATCTTAATCAAATTGGGTTTGTATGTATATATTACATCCATTAATCAGTAGTCCAAAAATGGTCCCTATTGGACAACTCTTAGTCGTAGGCCCCATATAGAGCTGCTTCCTGGTCTTCACTTAAATCTATCAAATAACAAAAATATTGCACTGATTCTTCTAAAATTTTGTTTGTATATATTTTTACAAAATAGAAGAGACTTTGCCAAACATGGTCAGGATCGGTCCATTTCTGGGCATAGTCCCCATATAGATATAGCATCCGATATGAACTTTTTCATATCTGCAGCCGAAAAAATTAATAAAAGTCCCACTCAAATTTGGTTTATGCTTATTTTCTATATCCAGTTAGTTGGGCCTGAGAGATAGGGTCTCTAAACGCATGGTATAGGGTATAGAATAACAAGTAAGAAAATTATAGTCAGTCTAGACCGACTATAATTTTCTTACTTGTTATTCTATTGATTTCGGAAATAAATGACTTTAGACGTGCTACTCAAACCTGATAATCAGATCTTATCAAACGGTTTCTTCATGAATATTTTAGCCGATGGATTTTTCGATTTTCGTCTGTTTTACTGACGCATAAATAATTCGATTTTCGCACTCATTTTGTTTGGAGGGGCGACTAGAAAGAGGTTTTGACAATATCTGATTGGTGAATTTGTAGTTTTGAACGAGGTACTGTACTGATAAATTGATTCTACTTATGATCCAAGCTATTTCACGAAAGAATTACCCACATATCTAAGCCTTATGGCAGGGATGCCCACAAGTTTCTTATGAACGTGCAAGCACCAATCAATAATGAAATCAATTTTTTCACATTTTTATTCCCTACATGCACACTGAAAAAAAGAAAAAATTTTACCTGAAATGAAATGTCTTAAAGTGCTTTTCAATATGATATTTTGTGTTAGTCTGAATAATTTGAAAGCATTCTGTTTCAGCCTTAAAGTTATAACTGAATATAACTTTACATGTCTGAATATATGTAGATTATTTTGTAAAGTAATAATTTGAATTTTAAATTTAAGACTTACACTGATTTTTCGAATGCTTTTTAGTTCATAGCTGCTAACTTTTTTGAAACGGAGTCATACGTTGGACAACAACGAAATCTATATTGAATACTTCGGTCGCTAATACGAATGAAGCATTCGAAAGTGTTCTCTTTGTTAAAAACAAACAAGAAAAAAACGAAAAAGACAAAATTGTTCGTGAATTTTGTATTGCTTAGTGCTGACTGCTGTGTATGTGTATTAGAATACACTGCCTATGCCTAAGTGCTTTTACAAAATCAAATGTGAATTGAGTGCATGAGACGTGGGCATATATGCTTTAGGATCATTTTTTTCTATCCAGCACCAATTTCTTGAATTTTGGGACTCATCTTAAAACACAATTTCCGAAAGATATATAACTAAGTTACGTTTGCCTTCTGCTAAAATAAAATCGATATAACAGACCTATATATCGTTGCATCATTGATGGGATTCCCCTAGTTATAAATGTACATACAAATACTTTTTCCGGCACTTATAATTGCCATACATACATAAAATTAGCAATGTGTCAATGGATACTTTTTCTAGCAAGAGCAATAGGATAATATGATAATTTATAGTTTTATGATAATTTTAATTCTTAGATTAACGCACATGGGGCACTTGCATAGGGACCAGCTATGAACAAACACAATTTTCACGTCATCACATGAATCAAATTTCAGACAAATATATATATGTTTGAAGCCCATTATTTGGGTACATGGGCTACATAAAATATTTTTGATCCTGACCACAGAGTGGTATTAAATATAACTAAACAAGCCCGAATTTGGTGGTATCATCCAGCATTTTTAAGGCTCATCTCGCCTTAAATTTCTTTGCCTTTTAAAACAAAGGCAGAGCTGTGAGTTAAAATTTATAGTATAAATGGAAAGAACATTTGAAAGAAAACTACACAAGAAAATTATTTTGGAAATAACATAGCAATGAAGAGCGAAAAAAGCGCAAAAAAGAATTAAAATGTACACAGAACAAATTACTAGAGGGTATATTATCTGGGTTGACATGGGTAGCTTATTTTCATATGGAACAAAAACAATTTTTTAACAATGTTGGAATATATTGTTAAAGTATATGCCATTTGAAAGCCTTCCTTCCGAGTTTATTGAATATGTTAAAAATTATGTGCTATAGAATTTTTAAAGAAGCTACAACACTTTAAATTCATTATTTTTGGAATGATAAATTTTTACGGGGACCATCCTGAACTGCTTGCTGTATTGAGTATGGCAACACTATTATCAACTGGGTTATGACAGAAAGTTAGTATAAAATATGCGGGTTACCAAGTAAGTCGACTTACGCTTGAACAACCATGGGAAATATTAAATATTAGACGCTTGGAAGAACATACAGAACAGACCGTCTCTTCTGTCCAAACTCTTTTCCATCTCGTATTTGGGGCACAGAAAATCCACACATGTCTGCTGAAAAACCAATGCGCTGTTTGATGTGGTTTTTGGGCCGGCGGAATCATTTTGTCATGTTTCTCCCAAGAAGCGTCAGGCAAATGAACGGTAAGTGCTACCGTGCAATAATATATGAATATTTTTCGCCCATTTTCGAAAATATGCATCTGGACAACATTTGATTTCAACAGGATGGCGCGGCGTGCCACACAAACCGTGGAACATTTAAGTGTGAACATCGCGTTATTAGCCGCTTTGGCGAGGCACTCAAAAAGAAATTAGTAGTCATTGGTAAAATACAGACCCATTCTGTCGAAAATGCACTAAAAAATGCACTAAGGGCTACTACAAGGGCAGTCGAGGAAGTCATCTTGTATGTTACTCGATCTTATATGTTATTTATATTCACATTATCTAAGCAAACGTAATATCTTTGTTTAATAAAAAAAAGATTTTTTAAGATATTTAATTAAGCAATGCAAAAAGGTGAACTCTCTGTTTCTAAGTATTAGATAATATGTTGTTTTTGAAATTTTTTTTACAGGATCCATGTCACATAATCACCTTCATTATTTTAAAGCCGAAAATAAAAATTTTTAAGGTCGGCAAAAATTCGATCTTTAAAATTTTTATACAAAAATTCTGTGTAATTACAGGATCCTACTTTGAAAAATAACTCAAATTTTGTAGTCATTAAAAGGTTTTAATAGTTTTCACAATGGTATTCTATGGAATATTTTCTACCGATTCTAAGGGGTGTTTTCTTTTGCGTAGATGGAATTTATGAAAGGTTTAGCTGTCAAACGAACTGTCAGACTGCGCCCAAAATTATCCAAAATTTACTTTGAAAATCAGTCAATTTATAGAGGGTGTTTTATCGTAAAATTGCGTTTGTTAATAAACAAAATTGCCGCATATGGAGTGAGACCAATCTACAACAGGTTCGACGAACTCCATTACGTCCGGAAAAATTCACCGTTTGGTGACAAATTCGGTACCTACCACGATGATTTGAACAACAAATTATATATCAATAGATTCTTTATGAAGGGACGAATAAAATGATATATGATATATGCGGAGTCCTGCTATAGCTCCGGGAATAGTATCCATAAAATTGGATTTTATATAGTTTCCTCTGAATATATATTTTTCCTATTATTTCAGTCTGCCACCATTTCTAAATTCCAATAACTCTTATTCATTAACATTCACTTGGGGATTCAATAAATCACAATAAACTTCCTAGTTAGCTATCATTTTTTGAAGAGTATCTACATCGTACATTCGTACATTAGCATTCATACATACATTCATACCACCACCTACATTGTTATGCAAATCATTAATATACAATGAAACTAGAAGTGGAGATAACAAGCATCCTTGTCTCTCACCCGAATTCATTTGAAAGTACTCAGACAACTCTTTACCATAGTATAGTATCCGTATAAATAATAGGTAATGTGATTTCTTGTGACCGATGATTTATTTAACAGTTTTCTCTCGATTTTGACCAAACTTATCTTAGTTGAAAGGTGTTTCTTTTTAGCTGTCCACCAGATATCAGATTTTTAAATTTTTTTTGGATTTACGTTTATTAAATTTCGTAATGTGTTCGCAAAAAAATGAGTTTGTTTTCTTCATTCGCAAAAATAATTATGTTGAATTGAAAATTTATTTAAGGTCAATAATTTATTAAATGTATAAATAAAATTTCATAGAATTTGCACTCGAATTTCGAGGGCTGGAATCTGCTAATCCGTAAAATAGCTTCGATTATTTTAACAAATTTGTATGAAATTCGGACTGAGTACAATTTTTATATTAAAGATATTCGCGCTGTCTTATAAAATGCTTCTTTAAAATAGACACAGAATGCAAGTACTCTTTTCTTACAAGTACTCTTATATTACAAAACTACCCAATATCAATTAGATATCTTTCAAATTTTCAAACTAGTCGATATATACAGCTATTTACAATAGCTCTGAATTTGACTGCTAGTGAATATTCGGAAAAAATTTAAATGTTTTTCATTGCAAATTCTTGTTACTTTAGAAGTAGTTCATTCGAAAAATTTAATATTGATTTGTTTATTTATTTGAAAATAAAATAATGAAATGGACAGGCTATATTATTTTTTTTAATCTATAATATTAATAGGCTAGGCAATTTCTTGTGACCGATGTTTTGTTCTACCGTTTCATCCCGATTTTGACGAAAACGTATATTATTTGAAAGGAATTTCTTTTTAGCCGTTTTGCAGATTTACAGATTTTTGAATTTTTTTTTTTATTTTGAGTAAATTGCATTTAAAGTTGGTACTAACACATACATAAAATTATACAATGCTATGAGCGTGTTTATTAAATTTGTTAATGTGTTTGTAATAAAAATGAGTTTGTTTTTTTATTTTTGATTTGTAAATTATCTATAATTGATTAGCATACCTTTAGGGTCTTCGTTTAATGAAGAAATAAAATTTCCTAGAATTTGCACTCGAATTTCGAGGATGGGAGTCTGCTAGTTTATATAAAAAGTTCTTATAATACTCCAAAAAGCAAAATATTTTCTCTATTTTATGACCTTAATTTACGTATGACGAGTTTTCAACATAAAAATTAAACTTTTTATCGATTGAATAAACAACACAAAAAGGGTTGTCGTTTAGACAACCACAACAGTTGACTTTAAAAATAGGGAATATCGTTTAAAAATTTTACTGAATACCAAAGTCGGATATATTGTTGTTTTCTTTTTTTAACGCCAACTGCTTTCAATTAGGTTCAATGTTTCACATACGATAATTTAGGAAATGGTTATGTTTGATCGGAAAATTATAGGACGTCGTTATGTAAAAACTTTGAATCAGTTTGTAACCGATATTCAAACATTTTCATTTATAATTAATCAAATATTACGCCAATTGGTTTCCATACGTGCATTTTTAGAAAACTCATTTCGTGCATTTCCCATCATGCACATAATTTTATTAAAAATATTTTAATATAACAAACACGTTATAGTTAGTCAAATACTAACTATGTATCACCTATTGTCTATATTAATGAAGATCCTCCAAATATTGATTTAAATCGAAATTTGTAAGCTAATTTTTATACAAAAAGTAAACCAGATACTAACAGAGGACATGATATTTATACCCTATACCACTATGTGGTTTGGGTATAATGACTTTGTGCTGCTGTTTGTAACAACCAAAAATATTTGACCTAGACCCATATTTAATTATACCGATCGAATCAGAATCACTTTCTGAGTTGATTTAACAATGTCCGTCCGTCCGTCCGTCCGTCCGTCTGTGTGTCCATGTAAAGCTTGTAATCAAACTGCAGGTCGCAAATACGAATATATTTTGATGAAATTTGGCATATAAGCTTTTATCGGCCATGGGATGAACGCTGTTGAAATTGGTGAGAATCGGTCCATGTTCAGACCTAGCCCCCATACAAATTACCCATATGAAATCGACATAAATTGCCATAAGATCCAAATTGTCATATAGATCTTACTCAAATTGGGTTTGTATGCGTTCATTACATCCACTAATGAGTAGTCCAAAAATGATCCCTTTGACCCCATATAGAGCTGCTTCCCGATCTTCACTTAAATCTATTAAAAAACAAAAATATTGCACTGATTCTTCTCAAATTTTGTTTGTACATATTTTTGCAAAATACAAGAGACTTTACCAAACATGATCAGGATCGGTCCATTTTTGCACCTAGTCCCTTTATAGATATAGCATCCGATATGAACTTTTTCATATCTGCAGCCAAAAAAATTAATAAAAATCCCACTCAAATTTGGTTTTTGCTTATTTTCAATGTCCAGTTAGTTGGGCCTAAGAGATAGGGTTTCTAAACGCATGGTATAGGGTATCGTATAGTCGGTCTAGACCGACTATAATTTTCTTACTTGTTTTATTTTTATTTACTACTTTGTTGTGATTTGTGTTATTTTTAGTTTTTGGTTTTGATAATTTTTTAGTCTTAATTTTCAGTTTATTTTAAGAGATTCACTCTCAAGTTATGTTAGCTCCGCAAAAAAAGGACAGCTAATTCACTTTTATATTTCATAGAAAATATAATATTTTCATCGACTAAGTGTTATTTTTGTATTAAAAATGGCTCAAAAATATAATTATGTAAATAAAATTAACTTACTTAACTCAACTTAGATTTTCTTTATATATTATTCAGCTAAAATGTACATCGATCTACGATTCAAACTCCTGATTTTTTAGCCTTCGGATGTCGCTTTTTGAACACGGACACTTGGTTACGTTATGTGTAATTAGCCCCATCCGCAGCAAAATTAATTTTGGTTTTATACACATCCTGTATATTTTTACTCGGCCTTATAAATATAATAAAATATCTTAAAATCACGTGATTTTATCTGAGTTTTATTTAAATACACTATACACTGCTAGAAGTAGTAATTTTGATTTAATTTTTAAAGAGCAAAATGTTTACTAAACAAAAGAAACGAAATACATTTAAATGTCTTAAATTGATGGAATAAAATGGAACATAAACCTCACCATAGTAATAAAAAATCACGTTGGTGATCTGTACTACTAAGGGTGTTAGATTTAGAAATAGTTTTAATTACATCCAATTTTGGGCTGGTCTTAAGACAAAGTCTAATAGTGTAAGAATAATACATAAACGATGCAGTACTGCTTTGGCAAGTAACCAAGGCTTTAGTATTCAGTATGTTAGAATTACAACTCACTGGAAGAAAACAAAACAAGTCAGCAAATTATAGACGATCTGGACCAACTATACGATACCCTATACCAAACCCTGTCTCTAAGGTCCAACATGTTAGATATAGAAAATAAACATAAACAAAATTTGAGTACCATTTTTATTAAATTTTTTGCCTTCGGATACGAAAAAATTCACATCGGATGCTACATTTATATAGGGACTAGGTCGCAAAATGGATCGAACGTGACTTTTTTTGCTAAGCTCACTTATTTTTTGAAAAAACGTATACAAACCAAATTTGAGAAAAATCTGTACAATATTTTTTTTTTTTTTGATAAATTTAATTGAAGTTCGGGAATCATCTTCATATGGGAGTAATGACTAAAAATTTTCCTATAGGGTTTATTTTTGGACTACCGTTAATGGACGTAATAAAAACACACAAACCCAATTTGACTGAGGTCTATTTACTAATTTGGATCTTATGATCATACGGCAAGCTAAGTCAATGTCATAGGGGTCATCAATTTTAATAAAATTCGTCGTATGGCTGATAAAAGCTTGTGTGCTAAATTTCTTGAAAATATATATATATATATGCGACCTGTAGTTTGATTACAAGGTTGAACAGACGTACAAACGGACGGACGGACATTACTAAATCGACCCAGAAAGTGATTCTGAGTCTATCGGTATAAAAAAATATGGGTCTAGGTCAAATATTTTTGGAAGTTACAAACATCAGCACAAAGTCATTATATCCTCACCAAATGGTGGTGTAGGGTATAAAAATATCGATCCGATATACTTAAATGAACTATTTATAAGTTAAACAATCTTAAAAAAAAGTTAAAATCTTCATAATTTGTAATATTTATTTGTTTTTGAAAATAGTCGTGTAAGACAACTGACGGCACCCGTCGTTTGGTTTTGTGACTGCACCAAAGTGTGTTATTACTTTTTATAATGTTGGTATGAAACTTACAAATAAGGCGAAATACATTTTCGTAAACATTTTTGCAATCACAGCACCACCTATCGACATAAGTTTTACCAAAAACTTTAATTTTCGGCCCATAAATAATAATTAAAAATAAAAGATTCCAGGCCACATAGAGACTGGGTCCAATACAGGCAAAAACAATTCGGATCATCTCATAAATACATCGTTCAGCGGTTCAACCGTGATGTTCAGATATACGCACCAACGTTTTTATTAATTTATTGTTGAATACTATAGCTACCATAACCATAAATATTACATATTATATTATTAAACGTTCTCTCCTTGACTTATAATATTTGTAAATTAATCATAATATGATTCGTAGAACTTCTATGATTATGTTCATAAATGCATATGTTTGTAATAAGGTATTTCGTTCTAAATGTAATTTTTCTGGCTTCCAGAACAATCTTATTAATCTTCATTATAATTGTTTTATAAGAGATATAGTGCAGTAGCAAAACTAACTTTATTATTTTCTCTCTGAAATCGCTTTATTAAATCAAACAAGTAACAAACAACAAACAATATTTTTCAATCAACTCAATATTTTCATTTTCAATTTTCTACATTTTTTATTCTTTTTCTTTGATACTCTTTACAGAGAAAACCTTTTTACAATTAGAATATTCATTTAAGTAATTTATTAGTAATGCTACTAAAGTTTAGAACATGAAACAAAAAACTGCTAGCCAAGAATAAGAAAATAAGCAAATAGTTCGACAAACACTTGCACTTGATAGCAATAAGTAAAAGAAAAATAAAAAAAAAATAATATTCTGCAAGAGCCACACAGAGTCAACTCATTAGAAAATTTCGCAAAAGTGCTGGCTAGGAAAAACATAACATCTAATGGTTGTGGTGATTTGAAAAAACCAAATGACAAACCAATAAAATTTAAATGTAAAAGAAAACTGAATCCTACAATAATGTTGAGAGACTCACAAAAAACTTAAAGTTACCAGCAAACAAATTTTAATTTGACATAAAGCTGCTGCAAATATAATTGACATACAGTGGGAAAACAGCGTATGAACAAATAGATTAATAAGGGCCACTTAGAATCTAAAGTTAAATTTATCTTTAATATTGAAGTATTATTAGTTGTACGATAGGAGGAAATGTATCTCGCTGAAACTGAGACTTTAGTCTTAGAGATAAATATTTCGTCAACTGAAAATGTCAACTATCGATGTATTGAAAGGGCGTTGATCCCATCCTTTGTGAACAATTAATAATTGCTAATATGGGAAATATGAAAAGGTGCAACATATAGAGGGTTTCTGGTCGACGCACTGTGGAACATATTTTTAGAAGGCGGCTAAAAATCATTTTATGGTTACCGATTGTAAAGTTATGTTATTCATTTGAAAGTTAATACCAGTGAACCTTGGGAGCCAAAAACTTGTGACTCTGTTTCAATTATATCAAAGCGAACGGGGTCTTCGAAAAAGGACTTTCTCAGTATTTTGCAAAAACTAAAAATTTTTTTGTAAATTTCGATTTTTAAATGGCCGTAACTTTTTTCTTTTAAAAGATTTTAAAGTAAGGTAAATTTTGTATAATTTTGCAACTTCTAAGCTACTAATGCACAGTGGTTCAAAACTAAAAAAAAGTGGTAATAAGTCTGGAACTTCTAAACTATTGGTTGGATTGGAATAGTATATTCTAGGCGATTATAGTCAAGGATATAGGCTTTCAAAATATTTATTTTTGAGATACCCTGTTGTAACACAGGTTGAGCTACAGGGTGCCAAAGTCGACCACCTTGAGGTGGAAAATGTTTTCAAAGCTTGTAACTTTTATAAATATGAAGTGATTTTTACGTTTTTTAAATTTTTCCAATAACAATTAAATTATTAACAAAAAACGTGAGTATACTACCTAGCTACCGCTTATGGTTTAAAAAATATTTGATTTTAAACACAACATTTGAACTTTTCACCAAATTCTTTCTTGGTTTTTCGCAAGTAACATTTTTATTAAAATAGATAAAAAAAAAAATCTAAAAATACGCGGCGATAGCCAGTACTTTTTAAAAAAAACACGTTGAAGTACTTTTTGAATTATTTCAAACCGTTTAGTGAGCACAAAATCTTAAAGTTGACTTTTTGAATCAGGTTCTAAAAATTGCAAATTTTTGCCAAAAAATACCCTTCATTCTTTCAATTTTTTCTCACAACCTTGGTAAAACATGTATACATTTTTCTACATATTTTAAAAGAACATGCTTCAGGAATGGTTGTAAGCGAAATTTTTAATATTTTTGGACTTGCACCCTACGTCCAGCATTGGACGAAATTGGGCAATTTAAAAAAAAAAACTAAGTTTTAAAAGTTAATACAAAAATATCCGCTCGACTTCTTCAAATATTTCACCGCAGTATTAAAGCTCCAAATATTTTTATTTATTTGCCGCAATAAAATTCACCGCCTTTACATAAGCGTGGTCAGGAGGGTTTAAATGGTGAAAAAAAGTCAAATTTTCATACGAATTTTGTTGTTAACATAAAAAACATATTAAGATTAGTTATTTTTATATCTTGTTTATTGATTCAGAACGGCATTTAAATTATCTAAAACACTTCAAAAAATCATTTTGATAACTTTAATAGTTTTTGAGATATTTATATTCAAATTTCAGAAAAAAATATAGAAAAACTATGGTTTTTCGTTTTTTTTAGTTTTTTTGGTAAAGTGTTCCCAAATTTTTTGAATTTTTTTTTATTATTATATATATTGTTAAAAAAGCCATATTTATCTATTCAACGATATATAACATGTCTATCAAATATATTGCAACATGCTGAAATAATGACCCCAAACCACACTCCACAGGCAAAAATTTAGCTATTTCTCTATTTGTTCATATAAATGGTCATTTACATAGTTAATGACATATTTTTTTATTGTTTTTTGGTAAAGGGTTGCATACGTTTTTATTACTTCAAATAATTTTATATATCTTTTCAAAAAAGGTATAATTATAAGTTAATGGTGTATGAAATATTTACCTAATGCGTTTCAACTGATCTTAAAATTGCCCGAAACTCTGATGCTGATTTTATACAACAAAAAAAAAGTTAAAAAGCCAATGCCTAAGATATTTTCATTATTAAATAACAAATATAACTAAATTTTTTTTATTGAGTATTTTTTTATTTGTTTTATAATAGGCTTAAAATTACATAACAATTGTTTGCTTTTTTACTAGTTATTTTCTACAAAACAATCAGAAATATCAAAAGATAAAAGATGTTTTATATCCATAGCTTCGGAATCATCATTTTCTATTCAAGACTTATTTTTGGTAACCATTTTGTTCTTATGGAGTATATTACTGGATCTGATGATATCAATAAATATTCCATTAAATCGGAATTTTGGGCTTCTTTGCTACATTTTCTTGTATTAAAAAGTCTAACGTGTTTGACATCTCTGTTTCTAGCTTCTTGTGCTTCTTCAGTCAGTTCTCTCAAGGGCAGGATGCTATTTTGTATTATTTCTTTCCCATTAGCTAATACTTTGTGTACAGTTGGTGTCATTGGCCTCCAAGGATATAAGTTCATTATTAATTCCTTAGTTCCACTAGCATATATTTTCAATTTCTCCGCATTAATTTGTTGTTTACTATTAATGACAGCTAATACTACTTTAAACCGTGCGATTAAAGCCGTGTCAATGCCAGTAATCAAAGAAGTAGTTTCGGGATCTTCAAAGAAACGTCTTGCTGTATTACCATCATTTGAACTTCCATAGCCACAAAGAGGCTTATCGATAATTAGACCAAGTTGCATTTTAAGATCATCCTGAATTCTTTTCTTCTCAGTTTTTCGTATGGCGTGTAGGTCAGTATTATTTTTAACTGGTATATTTTCTTGTCCTGGAATTTGCCGGTATTTTAGATCATATGCGAGATACAAGCAATATTCCATAAATCGTATTCTTGCATGAAGTGGTGATATTCCAAATTTTAAAGCATTTTCATTAATAGGAATTTCATCACAACTATTATGAAATTCTGAACTTTTCTTTCCACATATATTACATTTCCAAGTAGATGTTATATCTGTAACGGCATTGGCTACTTTCCTATCAATCATTGTAAAAAGTGGTTGAAATAACACTTTAATGACACTTCCAGATATTTCCACAAAAACTGGAGACAATCTCGAAATTTCCTGATTTATTGAACTCACTAAGCTTTGTGTTGTAATTTTGTCTTCCTTTGTGTACTCCGACATAGAAACTTAGATCCGGGTGTTAAATTACTCCATATGTCCTGATATTCTCTTTCACTAGAAGAAGAACTTGTCTCATTATATAGCCTCATTTTTAATGGTACTAATGATGTCATAAAAATTGTTGAAAAATCTATTTCTGAATTGCTTCCACTTGGTTGTCTATACTCAGAAAATCCAGATGTTCCATCGCATCCCCATTTACATATTAACGTAACTTCTGAATTGTTGCATATTTCTATTTCTTCTTTGCTAAATGTGGATATTATTCCAGATGCAGTGTTTTCAAGCAGTTCCGCTAATCCAACATTTGCACTTTCAGTATTGGATTTCACATTAGATGGTAGAATTTTATTTTTTGTTTCCCTTATGGCTCTGCTGGTAGGAAAAATATCAAATCCTTTTTCTTTGAGAGCTTTTCTCAAAATACCATATTTATTTCTTGTCAATTTTTTTGCATAAAAAGATATTGTGAATTACAGATATTTTGCAATAGGTATCAGAGTTTCGGGCAATTTTATGATCAGTTGAAACTCATTAGGTAAATATTTCATACACCATTAACTTATAATTATACCTTCTTTGAAAAGATATATAAAATTATTTGAAGTAATAAAAACGTATGCAACCCTTTACCAAAAAACAATAAAAAAATATGTCATTAACTATGTAAATGACCATTTATATGAACAAATAGAGAAATAGCTAAATTTTTGCCTGTGGAGTGTGGTTTGGGGTCATTATTTCAGCATGTTGCAATATATTTGATAGACATGTTATATATCGTTGAATAGATAAATATGGCTTTTTTAACAGTATATATAATAATAAAAAAAATTCAAAAATTTTGGGAACACTTTACCAAAAAAACCAAAAAAAAACGAAATAGCATAGTTTTTCTATATTTTTTTCTGAAATTTGAATATAAATATCTCAAAAACTATTAAAGTTATCAAAACGATTTTTTGAAGAGTTTTAGATAATTTAAATGCCGTTCTGAATCAGTAAACAAAATATAAAAATAGCTAATCTTAATATGTTTTTTATGTTAACAAAAAAAATTCGTATGAAAATTTGACTTTTTTCATCATTTAAGCCCTCCTGACCACGTTTATGTAACGGCGGTGAATTTTATTGCGGCAAATAAATAAAAATATTTGAAGCTTTAATACTGCGGTGAAATATTTGAAGAAATCTAGCGGATATTTTTGTATTAACTTTTAAAACTTAGTTTTTTTTTTTTTAATTGCCCAATTTCGTCCAATGCTGGACGTAGGGTGCATGTCCAAAAATATTAAAAATTTCACTTAAAACCATTCTTGAAGCATATTCTTTTAAAATATGTAGAAAAATATATACACGTTTTACCAAGGTTGTGAGAAAAAAGTGAAAGAATGAAGGGTATTTTTTGGCAAAAATTTGCAATTTTTAGAACCTGATTCAAAAAGTCAATTTTAAGATTTTGTGCTCACTAAACGGTTTGAAATAATTCAAAAAATACTTCAACGTGTTTTTTTTAAAAAGTACTGGCTATCGCCGCATATTTTTAGATTTTTTTTATCTATTTTAATAAAAATGTTATTTGCGAAAAACCAAGAAAGAATTTGGTGAATAGTTCAAATGTTGATTTTTAAAATCAAATATTTTTTAAACCATAAGCGATAACTAGGTAGTATAAGCCTGTTTTTTGTTAATAATTTAATTGTTATTGGAAAAATTTAAAAAACGTAAAAATCACTTCATATTTATAAAAGTTACAAGCTTTGAAAGCATTTTCCACCTCGAGGTGGTCGACTTTGGCACCCTGTAGCTCACCCTGTGTTACAACAGGGTATCACAAAAATAAATATTTTGAAAGCCTATATCCTTGACTACAATCTCCTAGAATATACTATTCCAATCCAACCAATAGGTTAGAAGTTCCAGACTTATTACCACTTTTTTTTGGTTTTGAACCACTGTGTAATGTTAGAAACATTAGATCACTGCGTTGTTTAGAAATTTTTAAAAGAGGTAAAAATTTCCCGAAAATTTCCTACATAATAGTGCATAGCTCCTGCCCATCAAAAGCCATCAGAAAAGATCTTGCATTATTCAGTATTCCAAACCCTCCCTATATGCCATTGTATACCCGCCAGTCTTCGCCCGTGTGCACCAGAACAATTTTTCTGACCCAAGGTTTTTTGTGCAAAATTTATGAACACAAAAGTTTTCCAATATGTGGTTAGGGTATAATGAGATTGCCCTGATATTTGTAGCTACCAAATATATTGGATCTATACCCATCTTATTATACGGATCGACTCAAAATCACTTTCTGAGTTGATTTAACGATGTCTGTCCGTCAGTCTGTGTGTTATGAATACTAAAGTTGGTCGTACCGGTGTATTCTTTTTTGCGTGAGTTTATTTGCTTTTTATACTGACAGAAAAAGGAAACGGTAGAGTTAACACGAGTTGCCATATACTTATAAAAAAGCGTTGAGACATAATGTGCTAAATTGTTAAATTATTTTAATGGGTAAAATCTGTTGCCGATTTTTTTTTTATTATTCAGTGTTAGTTTAGAGAATTAAATTAATTAAAGTCCTGCTTTTGTTTTAGCGAGTGAGTTCTAAAGCTTTTACTCAGCATCCAGTGTTTAAAGCTACTTTTACATTTTGTATAGCATGCTAGAAAAATTTTACAAAGCAGATTATGAACAGTAATACCATGGCAGGTATAATTATATGCCTTAACATACACCACTTTTTATAACCAAATAATAAAATTGGCAGTCTGAACAACTGCTTTAATTTTGGGATAAAAACATCTAATTTAAGGCGATAATACCATCTGAAATACACCGCTGATGATTGACAGATAGTCAAATACAATAGTGTAGAAATAAAAAGTTTTTTTTTTTTTGCCAGCATTTCCGGAAAGAAAGGTGTTTTTTTGTTCTCTTCTTGTTTGGACAGAAAAGACTAAGGTTGATTTCTGAAGAAAAATTAAAGATTCTTGAATCCAACATTTAAGTTTTTAAATTTAAATTGTTTCTTTTATTGATAAAATATGCGAGTTTTTTTTCAAAACACAAAAAAAAAAAAAAGTTGCAACTATTAGAAGGATTGGACTTCTTGTGGTAGAACCACACAGCCTTAACTGGACTGTCACATTTTTTCAACAAAACCCTTGAAGGCAAATGAAGAAATATAGCTAAATTAACAGAAGCGACTACTTCTAAGTACAACGTCTGGAGTACCAACAGATCACTTCAATCCGCACCAGTAATAAAAAGGACCAAAAGAAGTATAAGAATTTCATCGCATCCGTAATTATGTGTAATTTTATAAAAAAAAAGGAATATAAATATATAAAATACCCTGATACAATTGTACTGAGGAAATAACTATTTATCTCATCTAAATTAAAGTTTATTATACAATTTATTTCTGCGTCGCTCTGACGTCACTAAATTTTTTTTTTGCAAAGCTTAGTTTTAAAAAAGCTCAGTCTTAATATTACAACAGTAACGATTTAATAAAGCGTTGAGGCTAGTGTCGACAACGTTATCATTATTTAATGTAAAAGGAAAAGAAAACTGCTTAAACTATATCTACAATTTTAAAGTAGTATACTCGTATAAGATAAAAATTTTGTAATATTTTAGTATGTAAAGTTAATTTTTTTTTATAGCATGGGTTTTATGTTGTAATTTTGATACTTAATGAATTATATTTTTTTAACCCGAACTGTAAAGTTTTTTTATGATGCATTAAAATAATTTTCTATCTCTACAGACTGAAGCAGGTGCATTAAGCTTAATTCATCGGCATGTTCTGAACCAATGGAATTAATAAATTCATCATATATATATTGGATTTTTTTTTTGTACCATCGTCATCCTTAAAAAAACAAAAAAATAAAAGGATCAGTAAATGTAAGTTACAACATATAAACGTGCATACTAATTCACAAATGAACTAAATAAATACAGACGTAGGTACTAATGTAAATATAATATAACAATTTATTTTATAAAATTTATTTCTTTTTGCTAAAGATTTGTTTTTTTGTAATTCCATAGGTGCTAACTTTTTTTATTATTAGCTTTAGATTATACATATATAAAAAAAAAAAACAAAAAAAAAATATTTTTATTTCTTATCCATTGTTCAAGTAGGATCATTTTTTTTTAAATAAAAAAATTGTTAAATATGCTTTAAATATGGAAGAGTGAGCTTTTGATATATGGGAATGATAGGTAACTAGATATAAGAGGTAAAGTAAAAAAAAAATAATGATAAAGTTCAATATTCATTTAACATCTATCGCTATACTGAAGTTTCGTTAAATTTTTTTTTAGTAATAATTTTTTTTGCACTGGAATGAATTTTTCTTATTCTCTTGCAGTTAGCTCACTGTTCCAGTTAGTTAAGAACCCTCCCAATCCGGCGAGCTCAGCCCACATTCAACATTCCAATCATAACTAAACTGGAAACAAAAAGATAAACAAAATAATTCAAATACATAATTACTTAAGCAACTGCAACAAATCTTTTTTATTTTGACAGGTACATTTACGTAGGTATTTTTCAAAAATATTAATAGTCGGAAAAGACATCAAATCAATTAAGTTTTGAGGAAGCCTACGAATTTGGAATGTTTCCTCTTTATGCTAGAATACGTTTTATGGGGCATATTCTTAAATTGGGTTATGATTTCGAATATGTTCCGTTAGGCGATATAGTGAGAAAAACAAAGAAAATGAAAAAAGAAACAAATTCAAGAAAAATATCAACAGCTCATAATCGACCAACCAAAGCAAAGAGAAGGAAACTCATATGATGGAAAAACTGCAGCATCTATCACAGGTGTAGACAATGAATTAATAAGATGATTCATAATCATATTACAAGTTCTAGCATGCAGCAGAAAGATAAATGCAAAAAAAATTGGAGAGTACGCCAATAAAACAACTATGCTTTATAACGAAAAATACTCTTGGAGATATATGCCATTTAAAGTTTATAAAATTTTGTACCATGGGGAACAAATAATTCAAAACAATATGCTGCCAATTGGAGATCTATCTGAAGAAGCACAAGAAAAATGGAACAAAGAGTACAGATTCTTTCGCGAGCACAACACAAGAAACATTTCCAGATGTTGTACTAATGAAGACCCTATCACTATTTTGTGGTGTACTTCTGATCCAAATATGTCCAACATTCGAAAAAATGGAAAACTACCTCTATTGAATTAGATGAATTAGATTAGAAGATTAGAAGATGAAAATCAAGGCTATTTAGAAGAAATATTTACCAAAATTGTTTGATTTAAAGTAGATTTTTTTGTACACTAACAATAAGTTATACTTTAAATGGTGCGTGGTAAAGAAGAAGAAAGCATATATTTCAAAAATTCATAACTGCACTGTATTCTTAATCGGACCGGTTTCTGGCATTTCAGCCTTCATCAGCGATTTATTGAACATTGTGATAATTGTTATGTTTTTAATTGAATAGATTGTTTCTATATGAAAATTTTTTCTACTTAGGGCGGCCGTGAGGTTTCGAACCATGAACCTTCTCACACACACTCGTACTTGCACTTTTTGGTCAGCGCTTTAACACACTCACCTAAAGTCAGGCCTACGAGCAGTGTGGTTAGTTTTCACTTTTCGTACCATACAGCTTTACTTTGTATTAATTTCAGAAGATACAACTCTGTCCAAACAAACAATCGTTATTTTTGAATTTTGAATATTTTTTTTGCATTTATACTTCTAATTTACACTATTCTCAGTTTTCGTAAGAGTTGTCATATGTGATGTACGGTTTTTGTACATACCTACATATGCACTTTACATTATTTGAGATGACGCTTTGAAGCGAAGAAAAAAAATTTTTTTTTTTTTGTTTGTTAGATTTATCGTCATTTTTCAGACATATTGCAATTACTACTGCAATTAATATGCAATTTTTTTAATTTTGTTTAAATGGTGCGTGGTAAAGAAGAAGAAAGCATATATTTCAAAAATTTATAACTGCACTGTATTCTTAATCGGACCGGTTTCTGGCATTTCAGCCTTCATCAGCGATTTATTGAACATTGTGATAATTGTTATGTTTTTAATTGAATAGATTGTTTTTATATGAAAATTTTTTCTACTTAGGGCGGCCGTGAGGTTTCGAACCATGAACCTTCTCACATACACTCGTACTTGCACTTTTTGGTCAGCGCTTTAACACACTCACCTAAAGTCAGGCCTACGAGCAGTGTGGTTAGTTTTCACTTTTCGTACCATACAGCTTTACTTTGTATTAATTTCAGAAGATACAACTCTGTCCAAACAAACAATCGTTATTTTTGAATTTTGAATATTTTTTTTGCATTTATACTTCTAATTTCCACTATTCTCAGTTTTCGTAAGAGTTGTCATATGTGATGTACGGTTTTTGTACATACCTACATATGCACTTTACATTATTTGAGATGACGCTTTGAAGCGAAGAAAAAAAATTTTTTTTTTTTTGTTTGTTCGATTTATCGTCATTTTTCAGACATATTGCAATTACTACTGCAATTAATATGCAATTTTTTTAATTTTGTTTAAATGGTGCGTGGTAAAGAAGAAGAAAGCATATATTTCAAAAATTTATAACTGCACTGTATTCTTAATCGGACCGGTTTCTGGCATTTCAGCCTTCATCAGCGATTTATTGAACATTGTGATAATTGTTATGTTTTTAATTGAATAGATTGTTTTTATATGAAAATTTTTTCTACTTAGGGCGGCCGTGAGGTTTCGAACCATGAACCTTCTCACATACACTCGTACTTGCACTTTTTGGTCAGCGCTTTAACACACTCACCTAAAGTCAGGCCTACGAGCAGTGTGGTTAGTTTTCACTTTTCGTACCATACAGCTTTACTTTGTATTAATTTCAGAAGATACAACTCTGTCCAAACAAACAATCGTTATTTTTGAATTTTGAATATTTTTTTTGCATTTATACTTCTAATTTCCACTATTCTCAGTTTTCGTAAGAGTTGTCATATGTGATGTACGGTTTTTGTACATACCTACATATGCACTTTACATTATTTGAGATGACGCTTTGAAGCGAAAATTTTTTTTGATTTAAAAATTTATTTTTTTTATAAATTTACAATAAAAATTGATATAGAAATAATTAAAAAGACAATAAAAAAATTTTTAACTAAAGTAAAAACATACGAATTTTTCAATTAAAGTTCTCTATCTTGAACCAATGCCAGGTAACTTTTACGTTCGCTGCTTAATAAATTATACTTAACTGAAAAAATAAGACGTTATTAAAAAAAAGTTTTTAACCTTTTAACACTTTTGTACTAAAATTCAACTAAAAATGAAAATGTATTTTAAACCATCCATAAGATTTTTTATTATCAGTCGATATTTACGTTTTATAGCAAAAACCAAAGGCTAAAGTCCAACCTACCGAACGAAAAAACCGCATATTAAAATTCCAGTTCAATCAAAAGTTATGGATTTTTGACCGCCTTCTCGTGAAATCGTCCACTTCGCGACGCACAATGGCTGAAAACCGTTTTTCATTGGCCAAAATTCTGTAAATTCCGATCAAAATATTTTAGAAATTTTTTCTAATGGATGGATAGATATTTAGTTGAGCTTGAGTCAGTTTTAAATTCATTAAAATTTACTGAGTACCATTTAACAAATTCTAGGTCAAAATTTAACTTTTAATTTTTTTTTTTTTTAACTTTTAGCGTGAAATATGGGTTTTTAATTTTTTTATTAATAAAGAAATGTCATATTTGGATTTCAATAATAATAATAAGTATTTTTGTAATAATGGGATTTTTTTAAAAAAATATTTGCACATAAAAAATAAAAGTAAAATCAACTGGAAATTTGGCTATTACTACTGAAAAATAAAAAGTTTTTTCTGTCAAACTTGTTTTCACTCAAAGAATATTTACACTTCAAAAAAAATTTGTCATTTTTTGTTGTCAAATTTGTTAATTACAGCAAGATAAATCTGCTGACCATCAGCGCAATGATTCTGATTTTGATATGAAAATAAGGGTTTTTATATTTTGAATCTTTCTTATTTACTCAAAGATTTCATACATATGTGAGTTAAAAATTGGTGTGATTGTAATAGTGTCCTTTGATGGCAAACAGTCCATTTTAGCAGCGGTTATATGATGATATGCTGGATACGTATTTGAGCCTTTTACAATTGCACGTAATCTAAGTTGAATATATTGCTGTTTTGTTAATTTCAAATCCAGAAATAATGCTAATGCCTCCTCAATTGTGAACTATTTTGCATCGCTCGGAGTTGGTGTACTTTTTGGAATCCGTTTTGTTCTCACTGGACTAGCTTTAACAACATTTTCAATGATATCCACTTTTGTTAATTGCTCTTTTGATCGTAGTTGATGTAGGAAATATTATTTTATATTTGTACATCCACTTTCATCGCTAACATATTTAAGTTTCCGCCTCTTAGATATATCGCTGCAGTTCTCCAATGATTTGCCAGCCTCATCTTGCTTTGCTGTTTCTGCAGCGACAGTAAGTTGGCCTTCTAATCAGTTTGCACTTTTTATATAATTTTGTTTACTGTAGCTAACTTCTTTGTAGCTCTTTTTTAGTGCTTTGACGAAATTAGATAGTTGCTCTTGTATTTCGGTGCTACACGCATTTAAGAGTAATTTTATTTTAACGTAACTAAGAACATCTTCCTGGTTTTTGTTTCTAAAATACTCTTCGGTCATTTCTTTATAACTGAAGCTCCCCATATTTTTCTGAATATTTTTATTTGCGACTGTTATTACTGAAATATATTACAGCAATTGAGTATGTATTCAAATGTCACTTTCTTATAAGCCTTTTCATAAGCCATCTATGTTTACAGGTAAAATAAAAAGCTAAGAGAATGACATTAGTGCATTACTACCCACTATACAAATGAATTATCTGTGTGTGTTTGCTTTACTACTTGCATTTGTGCATTGTTAGGTAAAATAAAAAGATGTAAAAAGGTATGATAATAAAAATGAATTACATCCTCTGTGTATTGGCATTCTTACTTACAAATATATTAAGAGGGTATTGTATTTTATAAGCAGATATCATTACTGGTAATAGAGTAATTTCATAAAAATTAAGAAAAGTGTTCTACCCACGGTTTCGAAAGTATAAATAGGGTTAAAGATGACACTTCCACCATTATCCGGGTTTTTACGTTCCTTGTTGCCTTTTGTTCCTTTTTATTCCCTAAAAGTTATTTTCCACTAAACTTGAAATTTGACAAAAATATTGTAGTTTACTAAGTATTTCATATCGACTAAACTACAATCCTACCATCCTTGTAAAAAGGACCGCAGGTCATTATCGATGATAACTTGCGAGTAGTAACCACTTATTTTTGGTTAAAAAAAATAACGAAAAAAATTCACATTTTTCTGAGATTAAAAAACAGTTGAATTTGACAGCATGCCACGCCCAAAATTAGCAACAGTTCCACCTAAGTTTTTGACTGAATTAATCTGGATATATCAGCTAAAAATGTCGTTGAAATTTAAAAAAATCGGTGACAAAAAAATTTGAAATCAAAATTTCAGCCAAAGAGCGTCGGCCTTTAGTGAAACTAAGTGATAACGTTTTTTTAGTGCAAGTTATTTAGCTTAATTAACCTTTTCCCTTAAAGTTTTCATCAGAACTGCGATTCTCATGCAAATACCTACTTATACTTAGGAGCCCAAATCATATTTGACGAAATACTGTTCCATAACAGAGTATATCAGATATATGGCATCGCTTTGTTGTTGTGTATCTTTGCATTTTTTGCCTTTCGTGAATATTTTTTGTCTGTTTTGCGACATTTAGTGCATGTCTTAAAATTTTTAATAAAAAAATATGATGTAGGAATTAATAAATTATATTTAACCAATATAAAGAACTAGCGTAGTTTCTGAATATGGCAAAACATGGGTATATCCGAATTGCAGTCAGACTACAGTGGAATTAAGAATTTTTTTTAGTTACTTCACCCTCATGCCAGATACCAGGCCAACAAAAAAAGCTTCACATTACTCGAGCTTCGAGCTCTGCGAGCTGCTCGAGCTGTCAGCGAGTTACTGGAGCCGAGTTCAAGTAGTAAAAGCTAAAATTTTTCATGATTGAAAGCATATAAAAAGATATATATAAGTATTTATATATATTTTTTGGAATCGTACAAGTACCTAATATATCATCCTTATATTTCGGACTGTCCAATTTCCATTATATATTTTCGAGACAGTTATACTGACAGATTACTCTTCTGAAATATTGAATCATTCTCTTAAAAACTAATGAGTGGACTAACTACTGTTTGAAAAAATTATTTTTACACTGTATGTAATCGAGTATGTTTATAGATTACATATTAAAGATGTAATCCATTCCGACCAAAGGTTAACGACATTTGACCGACATTGTCTATTTTCTAACAAATGTGTGAAAATACCATCTAGTTTGAAATTTGATGGTTTTTTCCAGAAATTATCATTCAAGTTTCAAAGCTTTCCCCTAAAAAATTGAAGATTAAAGGAACTACTAGTCGACAAGAACATAAAATTTAAAAAAAAATCTATAAAAAATTAAAAATATACAAAAATGTGAAAATTTGCTCTTAGTTTGATGTAATTTTAAGTTTCTAGAGGCTGATATTAGAGAGGCTGATAGAGAGATATTCTGTGAGTCCCACTGTTCCATCTGCAAGTTAAACTAACAAAATATTGACCGGTAAAGGAAATCATAAGAGAGATAAAACAAATTAAATTTAATCGATTTGCAAAGTAGAAATTTACCAACTAACAATTAACCCAAACAAATATACATTTACACATAAACTATATGAATGTTTAAATAGTTAGTATAAAGAGAAAAAGAAAACAAAAATTAAGTTTTATTTTTACAATATGCCATACTTCCTGGCAATGGTAGTTGTATGACGGCGCAGCATAAAAGCTATGGATATTATTCGAAAATATGTTTGTTCTATGGAAGGGAAAAATATGCTTTTTTGCGTGAAAAATTTACTCTAAACAAATTAAAATTCAATTAAAAAGATGAAATGGCATTTCAGGACTTAAATCGTAACTGGATAGACAATATGGCAGACAAGGAAAAAGCAAGCAACCAGTCAGGCTGGCAGTCAGGCAACCATCTAGCCAACTGTACCAAGTAAACTCTCATACAAACATTCAGCCAAACTCTGGATAGAAGAGACATTTAGTTATACAAGTAAATAAGTAAGCTGGCAACAGCAAGGAAAGCAGAAAATAGAAAAAAACAGACAGGCACAACTAGAAGAGCAAACCAACAACAGTTGGTATACAGAACAAACCTATCTCTCAACTAACAACTTGACATCCTTAGTAATGACCACAATGAATAAGTAGTAGATGATAAGAAAAAAATCACCAGATAGCAGTTTGGGTATTGAAATGACACTTAATTCCTTAGCAAATCAACTTTTTATTCATTTCATTTTGATTTTTAATTTCATTTCATGTTCATAGTTTAATGTGGTATTCAGAGCTACAGCTTCATTGTTTCTCTTTTAACGACACAACAATTATTTTAAATACACTTTTCTTAAATTTCGTGAACTTTTGGTGAAAAAAATTTAGGAAAATTGGTATTTCTTTTGATAGTTATTCTCTGGATATATAATTCCTGTATATATTACAAACTCCTCAATTCATTTTGTTTGGACCAGTATCGTTTGAAGATCTTAAAATACTATCTGGAATAATATACTAAAGTTGTCGATTCTAATGCGAAGAGTACAAATGCAAATTTTCGTTTATTAACTTTTAACGGAAAAAATTTTCAAATATGCGAGTATGGCTGTTCATTATACAGCAAAGGATATATGGTTTTATAGCTTGAAGTTTCCAAAAGAAAAATCCGTGATCATTCCCAGTTCGTTCTCTTTGAATCTAATTGAAAACAATTTTTCTACTTACACTTTTATATCTTTTTTTTTTTTTTGAAATATTCTGTATTTAATATGGAAATATGGTAAAGATTCCATATTTACTAAAAACGCTGAGAAATTAAAAATCCGAGGAGACATTTTGAATGCAAAATGCGTTTTTTTTTTTTTTCAAAATATATTTCTAAAATATATTATTGGAATGTGTATGCAACCATCGATGTCGACAGAAATATGACGGTTTACAGCTTTTCATGCAATAAAATAAAAACAAAACAAGTAAGAAAATTATAGTCGCCCTAGACCGACCATACGATACCCTATACCACGGTTTAGAAATCCTATCTCTTCGGTCCAACTAACTGGATATAGAAAATAAGCATAAAATAAATTTGAGTGGGATTTTTATTAATTTTTTTGGCTGCAGATATGAAAAAGTTCATATCGGATGCTATATCTATGTGGGGACTAGGCACAAAAATGGACCGATCATGGCCATGTTTGGTAAAGTCTCTTGTATTTTGCAAAAATATATACAAACAAAATTTGAGAAAAATCTGTGCAATATTTTTGATTTTTGATAGATTTAAGTGAAGATCGGGAAGCAGCTCTATATGGGGCCTATGACTAAGAATTGTTCAGCTGGGATTATTTTTGAACTACTGATTAATGGATACAATAAACACATACAAACCCAATTTTACTAAGATCTATATGATAATTTGGATTTTATGGCAATTTATGTCGATTTCATAGGGGTCATTTGTGTGGGGTCTAAGTCTGAACATGAACCGATTCTCACCAGTTTCAAAAGCTCTTATCCTATGGCCGACAAAAGCTTATATGCCAAATTTCATCAAAATATATTTATATTTGCGAGCTGCAGTTTGATTACAAGGTTTACATGAACACACAGTCGGACGGACGGACGGACGGACATCGTTAAATCGAATCAGTTAGTGATTCTGATTCGATCGGTATAATAAAAGATAGGTCTAGGTCAAATATTTTTGGTAGTTACAAACAGCAGCACAAAGTCATTATACCCAAACCACATAGTGGTATAGGGTATAAAAAGTATTCCTTATCATTTCATAAGAATTTGGTTGCGTTTCACTAATCAATGAAAATTTTACAGGAATATATCGTTACAATCAATATATGATTACAACATAATTTAAATTTCTTTAGGAAGTAGTTCAAAAATCAAATGGTCATTTCTCGGAAGTGGTAAGAGTTATATTCCTACTCGTAAAAGCATTTCTCTAAATCAATTTATGAATAAATCTGTTCTATATTTTTACCACTATGTGGTTTGGGTATAATGACTTTGTGCTGCTGTTTGTAACTACCAAAAATATTTGACATAGACCCATCTTTTATTATACCGATCGAATCAGAATCAATAACTGATTCGATTTAACGATGTCCGTCCGTCTGTGTGTCCATGTAAACCTTGTAATCAAACTACAGGTCGCAAATATGAACATATTTTGATGAAATTGAAATTGTCATATAGATTGTCATAGATTGATTGAAATTGTCATATAGACCATACTCAAATTGGGTTTATATGCGTTTATTACATCCACTAATGAGTTGTCCCAAAATTATTGCTATGTGACAACTCTTACTCAAAGGCCCCATATAAAGCTGCTTCCCGATCTTCACTTAAATCTATCAAAAAACAAAAATATTGCACTGATTTTTCTCAAATTTTGTTTGTATGTATTTTTGCAAAATACAAGAGACTTTACGAAACATGGTCAGGAGCGGTCCAATTTTGAACCTAGTCCCCATAGAGATATAGCATCTGATATGAACTTTTTCATATCTGCAGCCAAAAAAATTAATAAAAATGCCACTCAAATTTGGTTTATGCTTATTTTCTATATCCCATTAGTTGGGCCTAAGAGATAGGGTCTCTAAACGCGTGGTATAGGGTATCGTATAGTCGATCTAGACGGACTATGTTATACCCTATACCACTATGTGGTTTGGGTATAATGACTTTGTGCTGCTGTTTGTAACTACCAAAAATATTTGACCTGGACCCATCTTTTATTATACCGATCGACTCAGAATCACTTTTTGAGTCGATTTAGCAATGTCCGTCCGTCCGTCCGTCCATCTGTGTGTCCATGTAAAACTTGTAATCCAACTGCAGGTCGCAAATATGAATATATTTTGATGAACTTTGGCATATAAGCTTTTATCGGCCACAGGATGAACGCTGTTGAAACTGGTGAGAATCTGTTCATCTTCAGACCTAGACCCCACACAACTGACCCCTATGAAATCGACATAAATTGCCATAAAATCCAAATTGTGATATAGATCTTACTCAAATTGGGTTTGTATGCGTTTATTACATCCATTAATGAGTAGTCCAAAAATGATCCGTATGGGACAACTCTTAGTCATAGGCCCCATATAGAGCTGCTTCCCGATCTTCACTTAAATCTATCAAAAAACAAAAATATTGCACTGATTTTTCTCAAATTTTGTTTGTATATATTTTTACAAAATACAAGAGACTTTACCAAACATAGTCAGGATTGGTCCATTTTTGGGCCTAGTCCCCATATATATATAGCATCCGATATGAACTTTTTCGTATCTGCAGCCAAAAAAATTAATACAAATCCCACTCAAATTTGGTTTATGCTTATTTTCTATGTCCAGGTAGTTTGGCCTAAGAAATATGGTCTCTAAACGCATGGTATAGGGTATCGTATAGTCGGTCTAGGCCGACTATAATTTTCTTACTTGTTAAAATTTCTTTTGTCTCTAAATTGTTGCTAAGAGTATTTGAGTGCAAACTGTTATGTAAATTGAAAAAGCCAAAGTCAATAAAAGCCCTTTTTCGGACGATGACTCATGGTACGGGCGTTATACATTTAAAAATTTTTTTACTCTATACAACCCTGTTGTCGCAATAGAATGAGCTTGTGCTGCTGTTTGTAATTATATCTGGCCAAGATCCAACTTTTAATATACCGATCAATTTCTGAGTCTATTTAGCGTTGTCTATACCTTTGTCTTGTAATTTTGTAATTAAACTACAGGTGAATACATTTCGAACAAATTTTTAATATAAGCTTTTGTGGGCCATAATACGAACAGACATATTTCCTTTAAAATTATCCCTCCGAGATCGACTGAAATTTCCGTATGTACTTATGTATATCGACAAAATATGTGTTTATTGTATACTACATAGTTATGGGATAGAGTTGTATTTAGTTTCGTAGTATCAGGATTGTGACGTGCTGGACGTCATAATTCTCTGAGCTGTAGAAAAAAAACTGAATTATCCAAAAAATTGGAGGGGGTAAGACGAGTTGAAGTAATACCTCATCGAGCTCAAATTGAATGCAATAAATGAAAAAATTGGCAGAAAAAAAATGACCGACCCCCCTAAATTTTTTCCTACCCAATATTTTCTCAGAATATATCGTCCTGTTATCTTCACCACTTATAAATTCGCGAAAATAATATTTGCGGCAGAAAAATAGGCGCAACCTAGGGGCCAAATTTAGCAATATTATAAAAAAAAGCATATTTGTATGGGATTGCCTTTGAGAAAACATTGGGGTAAAAAATCTAATGGAAGTCGGTCATACATTTTACCTCCCTAGGGAGGAGTCCTAAGCAGTTAGGTGAATTTTGTATTAGAGCCACCTTAATGATAGGAGACAGAGGGTATTTATTTGCGAAAAATATTGGGGGTTGGTCCTACATTTTACTCCTCTAAGTGTGGCAATGAAGTTTTTCTGTTGTCAATTTTTCCTTTCTGTCCCCATTTTGAGCTGCTCTATGAGGAGCCACTTCCCCTCCCCCCATTTATTGGCTCATGCAGTTTTTTCTGAACCTTACAAAATTAGAAGGTCCAGCCTTTCAGAATCGAAAAGTCGTGCCTATTGTACACATTAAAAACTAGTTCCAAAATTAACTCTGTAGGATCATTATTAGTCATATTGCTCATATAAAGTTCCTCTTGATCTGCACTTAAATCTTTCAGATTTGTTTTATAATTACATTTTTTGACGAAAAATAAGCAATTTGACTATATATGGTCGTGGTCAGTTCCATTTCCGACCTAGTCCCATATATAAAAATAGCTCCCGCTATGAACTTTTTTATTTCGGTGGTCATCAAATTTTAAACAGCGCACAATTTTGTTTATGCTTCTATTCTATATCCAATTAGTTGAATCAAAGACCAGTTCTCTAAATTTATGGTATACAATATCGATATAGACGGTCCAGGTAGATAATAATTTTCTTACTTCGTTTGAATTCAAAAAAAATTGTTAATTAAAAAAATTAAATAAGGTTTCGTTAATCGAAATAAGTTCCCGAGATATTTTCCAAAAGCAGCGATTTGTATTTGTCTATAAATGAATGCACTAAAATTTAAAATTAAGAAAAAACGTATCACACATCCAAAAACAATGTTAACCATTGACAACAGCATTATTAAAACAGACCGTTAGTGTTCATCATCGGCATGTATTATTTTCTTTTAATTACAAAATATCGCCTTTAGAGATATATGCCCGCTAACATCAAGTTGACCTTTTAAGTTTTAGAACAAAAATCAAGATACATGTAATTTTAAATATATCTGCATAACTTTAAGATGAAACTGCAACAAATGTCGTAGCCAACTGTCCAATATGTTCATTTTTCTGGATATTTATAAATGGAATAAGCCTCTTCAAATTAATTTAGATTTACTTCTATGATCTGATTAGGGTAAGCAAATTACTTTAAGGAATAGGTAGGTGTAGTTAAATTTGGTGTGAATGACAGTCACTATGGATTTGTACACCCTATACCCCTATAATTACTTTATAGTGCTGTTTGTAACTACCAACCCACCTTACGATACACCACTCGACACAGAATCACTTTCTGAGTCGATTTAACGATGTCCGTCAATCTACCTGTATTTCAATGTGAACCTTGTACGAAAACTACAGCTCGCAAATGAAAATATATTTTTAACAAATGTTGTACATAAGTTGTTGCCAACAATATAATGACTACTATTGATCGCTATTTCAATGTCCTCAACAAGATGGACTAAAATTTTTCATCCAAAAACAAATATTGATGATGATAGTCCCCATTTAAAGTAGGCTCCCGATATTTACTTCAATCTATCTACAGACATACAACTAAAGCAAAGATAGTCTGAATCGAATCTTTTTTGGACCTTGTCCCTATAAAGAACTGACATTTGATATGAACTTTAAAATATTTAACAACTCATTTATAGCCTCATCAATTATGGTTGGAACTATGAACCATTTCCAAAGGTCATGGCATCGGGTGTCCTGTAGTCGGTCTATACCGACTACAATTTTCTTACTTGTTATTTTAAAAATTCCATTTAAATATCATCTAGAAAGATATGTATATATAGGCATATATGATAATTAAAAGAAGTATTCCTTATCATTTCATAAGAATTTGGTTGCGTTTCACTAATCAATGAAAATTTTACACGAATAACTATATCGTTCCACCCAATATATAATAACAACATAATTTAAATTTCTTTTAGGAAGTAGTTCGAAAATCAAATGGTCATTTCTCGGAGTTATATTCATACTCCTACAAGTATTTCTCTAAACTTATTTTTGAATAAATCTGTTCTATAATATTTTTGTTTACGTCCATGCGTGCATATTAGCTTTTCTTTCCAAAGCAGGACATATTTTTACAAAAGAAGGAAAAAAAAATACATAAATCATAAGAACATAGGTCATAAATATTTTGTATGCAATTTTGAATCAAAACAGGAAACAAATTCACCACAGAAATGATTGCTGTATTGTATTCCTTATCATTTCATAAGAATTTGGTTGCGTTTCACTAATCAATGAAAATTTTACACGAATAACTATATCGTTCCACCCAATATATAATAACAACATAATTTAAATTTCTTTTAGGAAGTAGTTCGAAAATCAAATGGTCATTTCTCGGAGTTATATTCATACTCCTACAAGTATTTCTCTAAACTTATTTTTGAATAAATCTGTTCTATAATATTTTTGTTTACGTCCATGCGTGCATATTAGCTTTTCTTTCCAAAGCAGGACATATTTTTACAAAAGAAGGAAAAAAAAATACATAAATCATAAGAACATAGGTCATAAATATTTTGTATGCAATTTTGAATCAAAACAGGAAACAAATTCACCACAGAAATGATTGCTGTATTGTATTCCTTATCATTTCATAAGAATTTGGTTGCGTTTCACTAATCAATGAAAATTTTACACGAATAACTATATCGTTCCACCCAATATATAATAACAACATAATTTAAATTTCTTTTAGGAAGTAGTTCGAAAATCAAATGGTCATTTCTCGGAGTTATATTCATACTCCTACAAGTATTTCTCTAAACTTATTTTTGAATAAATCTGTTCTATAATATTTTTGTTTACGTCCATGCGTGCATATTAGCTTTTCTTTCCAAAGCAGGACATATTTTTACAAAAGAAGGAAAAAAAATACATAAATCATAAGAACATAGGTCATAAATATTTTGTATGCAATTTTGAATCAAAACAGGAAACAAATTCACCACAGAAATGATTGCTTCAATTTTTAAAGCGGGGATATAAAAAGTTTATAACAAATGAACAAATATTGAAATACTTGCTTTTTTGAATTTTTATGATATGTACAGATGCGTAAGTTTTTGCGTAATATAAAATTCTTTTGATACAAAATTCATACGTCTTAATTTCTTTTATATTTTTTTTACATTTGTTTTGTATTTTGTTTTTCTCGAAATTTTTGCTAATTTGGGTCTTATCCGCCTTCATCTGAATTAGCCCCTTTTGCAACTATGAGGACTTAACATAAGCAGCATGGAGGTCGGTCTGCTCTCAGGTACAATGAGTTTGTACAGATGATTGTTACTGCCAAGAAATCAAATTAGCCCGAATTTTCTTATACTAATTGATTTTAAAGCAGAATATATCAATTTTGGCATGTCCTAACTGTGTGTCTAAGGAAAACCTCTGATTTGTACGAATTTTAACATTTTATAATATAATTTTGAACATAAGCACATAAGAACATAACTTTTGAAAATCTGTGTAATTAATAATTTATATTCAAAATTTTCTTACAATGTTTTCTGAACATATTTTCGACCTCACCATATAATATCAATATCCGCTCTTCTAGCAACTTTAGTTCATTCATATTTTCTACCAACATGAATACCGTAACCAACTATACTATTTGACCTTTCCCAACTCGACTGATTATATCTTTATGACTTGTTATTGAACCATTTAAAGAAAAACTTTTTATTGTTTAAATTTTGAAAAAAAGATTGTTTCATAAATGCCCTGACATTATCAAAAAAAAAAAATCTTTTTCATTTGATTTAAACGCCATCTTAACTGTCTATAGTTAATGTGTACTTGGTATAACTTTTCATCAACACAATTTTTTGCTGTTGTTAGGTCGAAAAATGATAAGCACAGACTATAAACTACTTCACAACGATGTTTATGGTGTTGACAATTTTTCATTTAACGACTATTAAAATATAAATATAATGCTGTTGGCCAAGTATAACAAGGAAAGGTTTTGTCCACTGGGGTAAATTTTGTGCTTAGAAACTTCTTGTTTAACACAATATTGTCAACATAAACAATTTAATTTGAAAGATTGACATAATCGATATTAAAAACAAAGAACAAGAACAAATTAGTTATGCGTGATCACAAGTTGTTGATGTTTTAGAACAATAAACTTCAATTTTCTACAAGTAATAAAGTTTAATCTAATGGTATTGGCAGCAAAGAAAATATATTCTTAAAGATTTGAAAAAAAAGAAAGAGCATGATGAACCAAAGTGATCTTGAAAATCAAAGGAATAAAATATACAAAAATAAGTAAGAGTATTGTGGCAAAACAGATCTATATCTAAATATTTATTGTTATAAAAACTCTATTAAGTATAATATCTGATGCTTAGTACATACGAAACATGCCGATGTTTCTATTAATGTTCCATCGTGTGTAGCAATGTTTCATGTTCAAATTTATGTTTCAATTTTGGTTCCTAAAATATCAAATTATTTTGATATATTATGTTTCCAAACTGAATGTTCCATCGTCTGTATCGATGTTTACTATTTTTGCTCTCTTATTTCATGGAGAGCAGTCGTGCAGTAATGTTGTTTTGTATATCGGACTAAAGAAAATAAAAGGAAGACAAAAATGGCGAACATTTAAAATAATGAAAATTTTAAAAATTTTTTTAAACAATAATGAATAGTGATAATGAAAATTTTAAAAATTTTATAAACTGATATAAAAATTTATAAATTTTTATAAAATTTTGAAAGTTTTATAGCTGAATATAAAATTTATTTTCTTCCGCATATATTTGTTTAGTATGTACTAATATATTCAATAAACACACAGAACTGATGTTTCGTTTTTTGTTCCATCGTCTGTATTAAAAAATGGAAACATGATTTTTCGCATATTTCTGTTTATGTTCCATCGTATGTACTCAGCATAACAGATACATATTTTTGCAAAACGAAAACAGAACAATTCAAATAAAATTCAGTTGTTTCTAGAACCAAATAAAACGATTTGGCTATAATTAAATACGAGTTATTACTTTGGCAACGAAGATAAACAAATTTGGTATTTGGCATTAAATTGCGATTTATTATTGGGAAAAATTTTTTTTTGTGGAATACCACAAATTGCGGCAGACTTTCATTAAATTGCGGCAGACTTTCACTAAAAGCCGTTGGTTAGTGAATGGGTATTATATTGCGTACATTGGATTACCGAAAATAAAATTTAAAATTGGTATGTTACCGATTGAGTTCGGCATTTTGTGAAAAACCTCAAATGTGAACACCTGAGGTGTAGACACATGTGACATTTGGTAGTTCGGCTACTGATTCTAATCATTTTGTTACAGTTATTTTGTGATACAATAGAGAAGTCACTGCACTGCTTTGGACTTTACTTGGCTGCGGAAGAGATTACTGATGATGTCAAGAAAAGGAATAAGCTTTTACACCGAGGTGACCCCCAGTTGCAAGAAGTAATATTAAACATTCCTGGGGCCCTAGTGGAAAGTGACGGAAAGCAAAATACAATTTATGATATTTTAGTCGGAAAATTAATACCGTTTTCTTTTCTGACAAAAAATGTCGCACTTTATTTGCACTTTTTTCGAAAAGTGTATTTTTTTTTATATTCTGAATTAGGAGCAACATTATCTTATACATCAATTGAAAGGTCTCAAAGTCGAGCACTCGCGTATCGCAAAAAATTGCAGCCATAGACTTCATTCAGATCATTGTGTGAGAATGTATCCCCATTGTTCCATTTTTTGAATATTTTCACCCTATGACTTCAAAGAGGGTAATAATAATTTTTTTTTTGCTCTTTATGAACACAGCTCTTTGAGACCTTTGGATTGATGTATAAGATAAGGTTGCTGTAAGTTTATAATATATAAAAAAATATACTTTCGAAAAAAGTGCTAATAAAATGCGACATTTTTTGTCAGAAAAGAAAACGGCATAAATGAATATTTCTCCCCAAAAAGAATATAATATTTGAGAGGCATTTGTTTCGGAATATAACTCCTATTGAGGGGGAAAATTTTAACAAGTTTTTACTGCGCTGGCGATAACAAATGACAAAATGTTCATTCGGTGAGACTAAAGAAGAAATTGAAGAAATTTTTAAAAGATAAAATAATAGATTCATGGGCAACCCTCGGTTTAATAAAAAGATTGTTAGAGAAGGAGCAAAGTCTCTTAGAAATTGTAGATGCGTGCCAAGTGTACGACCAGATTGACAAAACTTCTCGTAGTAGCTGATGTGCACTGAGAAGGAGCAAGTAAACAGCGTTTCCACAAAAATCAATGTACAATCATATTCGTCAATCGAGTGCAGTCAATGCGGAAGAAGGGACATTTATCAAATTCTCCTGAATGCTCTGCCAGGCATGCAAGATTCAACAAGTGTTCGTTGCTGGGACATTTGCCAATAAAATGTAGAACATAGAAAAGGAAAATTGATAACGAAAATAACGAACCCTACAAAAAGAAGAGCACTACTACTAAAGTTCGATGCATTGCGGAGGAAGATAATTTAACTTCCGAAATTCGCGAATTTAGATGCTTCAGAATTGGGAATGATGAACGTAATGAGAAAAATATATGCTGCACTATTGGTGGAAAAGATATTCCAATTGACATTGGCTCTGTGTGTCATTTTAATCTTATCAGCGTACACGATTGGAACTTATTACAAAATCTACGTGCGGTTATATAGAATATACGCTCGCATTCTGCTAATAAATTAAAATCGTATGCTGCGATCTATCCATTGGAAATTGTTGTAGTCTTTGATGCTCCCATACGTGCGGGTAACCGAAAGGAAATAATGTCTTCCTTCTATGTTATATAAAATGGAAATCAATCTCTATTGGGAAAAGAAACAGCTCTACAGCTAAATGTTCTGAAACTGTGATTGCATGTTAATCATATTCAGGAAAAAGAACAACAAAAACCCTTTCCGAAACTACATGGCATAAAGTTGTCATTATCTATTGACCATGCTATAAAGCCAGTACAACAACCAGTACGCCGTGTTTCTGTTGCGCTGGAAGAGAAGTTAAATGATAAAATAGATGAAGCACTCCAACTTGATATTGTAGAACCTGTCTCACGTCCCAGTAAATGGATTTCTCCAATAGTTATTGCGTTCAAAGTAAATGATGACATTCGCATTTGTGTTGATATGAGATGCGCTAATCGGGCCATTCTTCGTGAAAATTACCCGTCAGCAAAAATCTTTTCTAGGCTGGACCTTAAATTTGCATACCATCAGATAGAACTGGATGAGGAAAGCCGCGAAATCACAACATATGTTATGCATATAGGTTTGTTCAGATATAAACGATTGATGTTTGGAATAAGCTCTGCTACAGAAATATTTCAAAAACTTATGTATTCGGAAGCTGCGATGAAGATCATGATGAAGCATTGAAGTCCGTCTTACACATTTTGAAGAAAAACAATGTTACCTTAAATGAAGAAAAATGTGTAATGAAAGCTAAAAAAAATCATGTTTTTGGGGCACGTACTTTCGGCAGATGGTTTTAGTGCAGAACATGAAAAGTCATGCAACAGTTCCAAGCTCCAAAATCAAAACACGAGGTACGCAGCTTTTTGGGTTTAGTAACGTATATCGGAAAGTTCTAACCAGATTTAGCAGATATGACAGATCCTCTCAGGATACTGCTTACGAAGAATGCAAAATTTTAATGGGGTCGTGAACAAGAGAAAGCGTTTTGCAAACTGAAGACGATGCTTTATGAGTCACCGATCCTCTCGTATTTTGATCCAAAATTGCGAACACGGGTAATAGCCGATGCTAGCCCTGTGGCTCTGGGAGCAGTCTTGCTGCAATTCAATGTTAATAGTGAACCCAGAATTATTTCTTTCGCAAGTAAGAGTTTATATTCAATAGGCAAGAGATATTCTCAAACTGAGAAGGAAAGTTTGGCCTTTGTTTGGTCGGTAGAGAGAATTCACTATTATATAGCTGGGTTAGATTTTGAGCTGGTAACTGACCACAAGCCACTAGAAGCCATTTTCAAACCGACTTCAAGGCCTCCTTTGTTTGGTCGGTAGAGAGAATTCACTATTATATAGCTGGGTTAGATTTTGAGCTGGTAACTGACCACAAGCCACTAGAAGCCATTTTCAAACCAACTTCAAAGCCTCCGGCTAGAATCGAAAGGTGGTTACTTAGATTGCAGGCTTTCAAATTCAAAGTAATATATCGGTCCGAAAAAGATAATATATCCAGACTCTGCAAAATTTCTGATGAGGACTCTTTTGATGGGAGGTGCGAAGAGTCAATTTTCCATGTGCTAGTGAACGAAGTTCCTGCCACTTTAACCATTTGTCTAATTAGCATGGAAAGTGGCAGAGACATGAATATTTGCGATGAAATTTCCATCAAATGCATACTATGTCTTTCATTTTCGAATATCAGCTATTTGACCAATTTTGCTGCATGGAAACCGAATCGTAATACCAAAATCTTTAAGAAAAAATGTATTGGAGTTATCACACGAGGGTCGTCCTGACGAGTCGGCAATGAACGTCGCCTTCGTTCTAACGTCTGGTGGCCATTAATTGATAGAGAGACTGAAAACTTTGTGAAAGCGTGTCGTGATTGTATCCTGGTTTCACAACCCTTAAACCCAACTCCAATGCAGAGACATCCATTTCCGAATGGTCATTGGCAATTTTTAGCAACTGATCTACAAGGACCGCTGCCTAATGGTGAATATGCTTTAGTGCTCATTGATTACTGTAATCGATACCAAGAAGTAGTTCTCTTGAAAAGAATTTCTTCTGATGTTATTATAAAAGCTATGAAGGAAATTTTCTCTAAGCCTGGCTTACTTAAAACAATTAGAACCGAGAATGGCAGACAATATGTCAGTAATGAATTAAAATGGTTTTGTGAGGAAAATAGTATATCCATAATCAGAACACCTCCCTATTGGCCACAGGCAAATGGTGAAGTGGAGAATATGAACCAAAGCAAATAATCGTGATTACAGGGAGGAAATTCAAAAGTTCGTATTTATGTACACTGTGACCCAACATGGCACAACGGGCTCAGCACCGAGTGAGCTAAAGTTCAACAGGCGTATTCGTGATAAGATTCCAGGCATTGAGGATGTAATAGAAGAGTTGATTGATTCGTCAGCTAGAGATAATAATTTAATAAACAAACAAAAGGGAAAAGAAAAGGCTGACTCAAAGAGAAGCGCAAAATACTCTAATATTCAAGTAGGTGACAGGGTGTTATTGAAAAATTTTAAATTTCCCAACAAACTCAATCCCAATTTGGATAAAACAACTTATGAAGTTTCTGAGGGAAATGGAAGTGAAGTTAAAGTTATTGGAGGAGGACGAACATAATATACAAGAAACATATTTGCTACTTATTTATTTATTTATTTATTGGAACTGCTCCATACACAAGACTAAAAGTCTTATTTTGCAGTATGGAACTGATTGTATTTAAAATTATAAAATCGTTAATAAATTAATAACTAATTACAAATTTTCTTTATATAAAATGCAAAGAACAATAAGATTAAAATTAAAGAATAAAGTTGAAATATTTGAAATTTAATTTAATCAAATGTATTATAATATCAAATAATATTTAATGTTTTAAATTGTTATGCTGAAAACAGTTTAAAAATATTTTCTTTAAATTTTCGTGCGTTACTTAAAAGTTGAGAGCTATGGGGTATAGAATTCCAGAGAGATACTGCGAATATGTAGAAATGCCACTCCGATATTAAACTTTTATATCTAATTGATCTAATTCTTTTTCCCCTGCTTATATCTGAAATATAAAGTTTGTCGTACAGATGTTCCGGTTTGTGGGTATACACTATTTTATGTAAAAAAACTAAAACTCTTATATTTAAAAGATTATCTAAAGAAACGCCATATAGTTGCGATGAAAACAAAGATACACTAGAACGTCTATTAAGTCCATACACATATCTGATTATGTTGTTAAATGCAACGTTCAATTTCCTTTTACTAATTGTATCACATTTCGCAAATAGCTCACAACCATACAGTAAAACAGGCATCAGATAAGTTTTGGCAAGTAGGATTCTTATTTTCATAGGTGTACAATGCTGGGTTTGCCACAGAGTTCTAGTCATAGAGAAAGTACGACCACAGGCATAGTTAATATGGTTCGACCACGTAAGAGTGTCATTAAAAAAAATACCTAGATTCTTAGCAGATTTAACGATTTCAATTTTCTGATTATTTATAATTATATTAGGTGTAATATTTAGTTTGGAAAGTCGCTTTTGAATTACAATGCATTTTGATTTTTTCGGATTTATCTCTAATCCATTCGCCGTTGCCCATGTATAAACACGATGGAGTTGCTGATTAATAGAGATAATACACTGGTCGATTAGGGCATTACTACAGCTGGTATAAAGCTGAACGTCATCCGCATACATTCTTACATTACAATTTGTTAAAATGCCTGGGAGGTCATTTGAGTACAATGAGAATAATAGTGGCCCAACAATGGACCCCTGAGGTACGCCCCTTGCTACAGGCAGTGTCATTGAATTTTGGATTCTAGTTTCAACATACTGATACCTGCCACGTAAGTATGTTGACAATAACTGAGTAGCGGTCGAAGAAAAATTAAAAAAGTTTTTAAGTTTGTAACAAAGAATGTTATGATCCACGGTATCAAACGCTTTTGAATGATCTAAAAGTATTAAAAATGTAGTCTTGCCATCATCAAGTTTCTCCCTAATCTCCTCTGTAACATCAACTAAGGCTGTTAGGCAGCTGTGTTTCCTCCGGAACCCAGATTGACGATCTGTTAGCAAGTTATTGTCATCCAAGAAACTAGTCATTTGTTTGTGCATAATACGCTCGAATACTTTAGAGAGAAATGGAAGAATAGCTATTGGTCTATAATCGGAACCAGCTTTGGGTATAGGAATGATTTTAGCTATAAGCATGGTAAAAAGGATTCCAGGCACTCAATGTACAGATAACACAACAGCTCAACAACATCTTTGCATGGAATCATCTCCCAGCAACAATCAACCTTCATCACCCGCCTTTGATCAAACATCAGCACAAAGTCATTATAGCCTGACCACATAGTGATATAGGGTGTAATAACGAGGCAAAAGAACGTCCTATAAACTTCTTTCTAATTTCATCAGACTAAATTAAGTCGACACTAGATGGAACGTCCTGCAACCATTTGAGAAACGAATAAAGAAATTCGCAAGAAAATGTTTAGTTTGGCTGACTATTTTTATTTGTGGGAAAAGAAGCAGTTCGTAGATGACACCGTACCAATTTGTACATTAAAGAATGGTCGGTAAATAGATTATTCCTAAATACCATGAGGCCTGTTATTACATTATCTTAATTTCATACCAAGCGATGCGAATCTACCTAGGACTAATGCCCTTCGAAAGATATTGAAAACATTATGTCACAAATAGCCTCTGTTACTAATTACGTGCAAATGGTTTGTGGTAAAATAATCTCTGAAAAAACTATTAAAAAGTTTATGGGAGATATTCCTCATAATCTTTCATTTTCGTAAAAAAAAGGTTTGTTTTGCAAAATAATATATTATAAGAGGGCAGTTTAACAATTCTGATACATTTTTATATACAACTGCAAAATATTGACCTAGCTGCGTTAGCCAGTTGTGCTGAAAGCAGACAACCTCGAAAATTTTAGCAAAAATGGAATAAGTGAATTTCGACCGCTGATAAAATATTATCTTTTGTTAAAAAACGTCATAGTCATAAATACTATGGGAACTCCATACCGTCAAATTCAGCGGTTAATTAGTGGTTTACTGAATTCCATTGTGATAGTTCCACCACAAGTGACGGCGAACATTCAGGTCGCCCAAAATCCATGGCATAATTTGTGAAATGGCTGAGGCTGCATTCATCTCCACTGAGTGAGTACATCGTATTCAACATACATGTTTCGACATAAAAAAGTTATCCGTGCAAAGGCGGCCGATCATATTAGCAACCGTGTGATCACTTCAAAGGAATGTTTGGCGACCGGCCTCATACGGTATATAGTATATAAATCAGTTTTTAAAAAACTTTAAACCGATTTTCTCGCAAATAAATGTTCGAAGTCCGCGAACATCATAACTCAAAATCTACTGGACCGATTCTTTTGAAATTTTAGACACTATATCTACACATAAATCAGCAGGTAACCACGAAGTGTTTTTTTAGTTCCATTTTCTTCCCCATTTTTTAACAAATTCCCGAAATTGTATAGCAAAAATCGTTTTTCACTTCAAAATGCTGCAAAAAAAAAAAAATAAAATTGAAAAAGACTCTTCGTCACTACCTCAGGAAACATGCCACCTTTTAAACGCATTTTGATTTTTTTATTTCACATGATCCGGTAACGAGTTATGATGTTCACCCCAAAACAACAACGTCTCCGGAGATTCGCTTCAAAGATTCTTCAAATGTTATAAATGAAATAAATAATCCAACATTATTCATATCTTCAAAAAAGTATTATGAAAATACGACTTTTTTAACTTTTAAAACCTGACCCCCCCCCCCCCCCCCCCCTTAAGAAACTTTTAGGAACCTTGCTCTAAACCAATTTTTTTTCTATGCTATTCTATTTTTTTCTTTAAATAAAATGGAGTTCGGTTATAGCGAACTCGGCGGCACCGATCAAATTAGTTCGTTGTAGACTAAGGCCGTTGTAACCGTAGTATTTTTTTGTTTTGTCCGAAAGGTTTAAAAACTTTTTTAGTTGAATAAGTTTATTTATCTTGATGCATTTTAAAAAGTTATAAAACATAAATTAAATTATTAAAAAGATACATATTAATAATTTGTCTTAATAAGAATAAAATTACCGAGTTTCTATCAAAATAAAATATATTTTTAAAATTATATAATATGAAAAACTCCCTACCTATAGAAGCAGAAAGTATAAAGCAAAGGTTGGCTACTGGCAAACTTTTGCGAAAATATACATAAAAGGACCTTTTACAAAACTTCATTTGAAAATCGAAGTTTTTGGTTTGTATTTTTTACAACTGTTTTTCGATTTTTTTTTTTTAGAAATTTTAAAAACATTAAAATTAATTTTTTAAAAATATATAAAATATAGGAGAATTCTGAAATGGAAAAAAATGTGTTTGTTAAAGTCAAAATGATAATCAATACTATGAAAATAACGAAGTCTTACCTAATAATGTTTCTACGTAACCTGTTACCTCTGTATGCAAATTTTTTAACTTTTATTGTAATTCCTTCTTACATTTTTATTAATTTTTATTATTTTAATTTTCTCAAATTTAAATTAATTTATATATTTTTTAGTTATTCTATCAACAACTTTATTTATATTAAAATATATTGCGTTGCGTTTAGGATTGGCTTTTATAGTGACTCTAATTTTATATTTTATTTGAATGAATAATCGAAACAGTTTAAGAGCGAATTCCAATGATGTAACAATTAACATGGTGAAAATACTTGCCAAACAGAAAAAAGGTGTTCAAATTTGTGACTTAAATGCTCAGAGCTTAAAGCCTAAAATTGATGAATTCAGATGGACCTTTGAGAACTCGAATGTTGATATTGTATGCGTCTCGGAGACATGGTTAGATAAGGCAACCCCGGATGGGCTTATAACTTTACAGGGCTATAAAATATTTAGATCCGATAGATTGACTGGAGGTGGAGGTGGTGTAGCAATATATATAAGAAGTAATATAACATGTAATTATTGCTCTAGAAATACAGCAACGGACAAAATCGAGTATATTTTTCTTGAAATTTCATCTTTAGGAAGAAAGATGTTGGTTGGTTGTTTATATAGGCCAAACAACACTATTGATTATACTAGTTTCATCATAAAAATTGAAACTTTAATCATGCCATACAACGACGTGGTAATAGCAGGAGACTTTAATTCTAATCTTCTAACTGAATCCTCGTTCAGGGACCATATGGAATCGATAGGTCTTACACCGACTAACACTACATTACATACTCACTTCACGAAATATAATAGCACGCTACTGGACCTTTTGTTCGTGGGTGATACATCTAAAATATTACTTTATGATCAAATTTCTGCATCATGCTTCTCCAAACATGATCTGGTTTTTGCATCATATGACTTCTTACTCGATCAAAGAGATCAAACCTATTCTTATCGCGATTTTAGAAACATAAATTATACCCTTCTTAATGAGAACTATCTTCGAGTTAATTGGAATAGAATATACGACTTGATTTCTGTTGATGATCAACTATCGTTCCTAGAGTATAATATTCTGAAGCTTTACGATGAAGCAGTCCCTTTGAGGACAAAAACAATTTCGGCAAAAAAAAGACCGTGGTTCAATTTTTCTATTCTAAATTCAATACACGAAGGGATTTAGCTTACTCTAGATGGAAGCGTTTTAAAACACCAGAACTAAAAGTTGAATTTCGTTCTGCCCGGAGGGATGCTAATAATCGATTTAGAATGGACAAAACTGAGTATTACTCTAAGCGATTCGGTACCGCCCTTGAATCTAAACACACCTGGAAAACTATTAGGGACATTGGTATTGGAACTATGGATAAAAGCATGAACTGCTCCATTAATGTTGATGAACTCAACAACATATTTATTTATACTTCGCTTCTTGTAGCGACGGACAATATGGCACAAGGCGAAAATTCTCTTTATAGTGACAATGATACGCTTGACCAGGACATATTTGAATTTTCATGTGTCAATCAATTTGATGTTTTCTCTAGTTGTTCTCAAATAATATCCAATGCAATAGGATATGATAATCTTGATCCTAAGTTCATCAGAATAATTCTGCCATCTATATTGCCGTATATTACTCATTTATTTAATACCATCATCACAACTAGCTGTTTTCCTTCGAAATGGAAGCATGCGAAGTTAATTCCAGTCCCTAAATCAAACAGTGAGTACCGGCCAATATCTATCTTAAGTTTTCTTTCAAAAGCTTTAGAAAAATTTTTACACCACCAGATAAGTGTTCACGTTTATGAAAATCACCTAATGTCTGACCGACAGTCAGGTTTCCGACCTAATCACAGCTGTGTAACTGCTTTAATTGACGTATCGGAGAGTATAAGGCGTGAACTATATGATGGTAAGATTAACTTCTTGGTGCTACTCGATCACTCCAAGGCTTTTGACACAGTTAACCATCAAATATTATGTACTAAGCTGAGGTCACATTTTAAATTTTCATCAACATCATCACAACTTGTATCATCTTACCTCACTGACCGCATTCAGTCGGTATGTTTAAACGGCATTGAGTCCAATCCCCTTACACTAACAAGAGGCGTACCTCAGGGATCTGTTCTGGGGCCACCACTTTTTTCTATTTATGCTAATGATTTGCCATAACATTTATCTCACTGCAAGATCCACATGTATGCAGACGATGTACAATTGTATTTAAGTAGTCCAGTTCAATCTATCAGAGAAAACGTTAATAAACTCAATTATGATTTAAACAACATATCTAGTTGGGCATCAGCAAACGGCCTGTGTTTAAATCCAAGAAAATCCAAATGTATCGTAATTCACAAAAAAACGTTAAATCCAATCATTCAAGATGACATCATTATAAACAACGAGAAAATTGATATTGTACGAACGGCGAAAAATTTGGGAATAGTGTTTAACAATAACTTAACTTGGTCAAATCATATCAATGCTCTGGTTGTGCAAATATATGTCAAATTAAGAACGTTGTGGTCTGTGCAGTACTTTACGCCGTTAAAAGTAAGAATGCTACTCGCGAAAGCTTATTTGATTCCTAGTCTTACTTACGGTTGTGAATTGTTTTCTTATTGTGACTCCATAAGTAAGAAGTTTTATATAATAATATTATACGATATGTTTACGGACTTAAAGGGCGAGATCAAGTATCGTTCTATTCGAAGACTCTCTATGGAGTTTCGTTTGAAAACTTGTTAAAGATTAGAACTTTAATATTTTTTTGAAAAATTATATACTCTCAAAAACCGAAGTACCTTTTTCAAAATATACGCTTTGCTAGATCGTCAAGAGGCAAAAATGTTATAATTCCCAAATTCCGATGTCTCGTTTCTGAATGGCAGTTCTTCGTAAATGCTACTCGTCTTTGGAATGCTCTTCAACATAGCTAACAAATAAACAGCAATGCAATGAGTTTTAAAAGTCTTTTTAATTATTTTAGTTAAATACTCCTGGTAGTTTTTCTTTTATAGTTATTTATATCATAATTATTTTTTTATGTCCTAATTTTTAATAACTTTAATACACCCAATTCTCTTTTTACACGATAGATACGTTCCCAATAAATTCGTGTAAAAAAAATTCGTGTAAAAAAAGATACTAGCCAAAGATGAAAATAGTAGATTGGTTCCAGACCTAAAAAATAACGTAAAAGTACAATAAACAACAATAAAAAATTTTTGTTAAAGTTTACTTGAGAATTTATTTAACGTGCTTACACATTTTAATATCTTAAATACATATAAATACATACATATATTATAAAAAAAAAAATAATGATTTGGAAAAAAGAAAATAATATCAGAAATTCATTAATATAAAAAAGGAAAACTAATATAAACATAAACAACTTTTATTTGCTGTCACTTCCCGACAATAATCGTTTACGTTTGCGTAAGGCTGCAATATCACTGCTCTCACTAGATCTATTTTGTTCATCATTTTGGGAAATTATGTCTCTATTATTATCAGTATTTTTGATTGTTGATAAGTCATTAGTTTTAGGAATGAAATCAGTTATTAAAGATTGTGTTTGAATGCGTGATAAACCTTTATAAAGTTCCCTGTAAGATGACGTTAATAATTTCAGTTCACGTTGAAATTTCGCAGCTCGTTCCTTATCAGGATCATGTTGTTCAAAATGATTACCTAAATTCCTTGCAATATCAAGACCTTCTTTAATTAGAGTTGCATTTAAAACTGGAATATCCTCTTCGTCATTATCGCTTTGTGCGTTGTTATGATGAGTCTCAATGCTAAGGTCTATAATTTCATTTTCACTCAAGCTTTGATCAACTAACAATTCCTCTATATCTGCAGATGACAGGTCATCGAAACCATCTCCACCAATTGTATGTGCCAATGTTATGATGTCAGCAAATTCATCGTTATTATGGATGTCAGGATCTTTGCTTTTGACACAATCTGGCCAAATATTTTTCCAACATGAGTTCAAAGTTGATGGCTTTAATTCAGCTAACGCTTTCCCAACATGGTTAACGCAGTCCATAATAGAAAATTGTTTCCAAACATCAATGACTGTTAATTCCTCATTTTGATCTAGTTTGTCTAGCACGTATTGGAATGAACGTTTTATGTAGTACGTTTTAAATGTAGCAATTATTCCTTGGTCTAACGGTTGTATTAAGGATGTAGTATTGGGCGGTAGGAAACAAAGTTGAACATTTGGGTGCTCCACAACCGTATGGCCAGGTGCATTGTCTATAATTAAAAGAACTTTAAATTCTAAACATTTTGCGTTCATGTAGCGTCTAACTTCTGGGATGAAGTAGTTCTGAAACCATTCTGTAAAGATTGCACTGGTCACCCAGGCCTTTTTGTTTGCCATCCAGTGAATTGGCAATTTATTGTAATCAATACCTTTCATAGAACGTGGTTTTAAAGCACGATTTACTAGCAGCGGTTTTAACATTCGTTCTCCTGACGCATTGGAACAAAACAATAGTGTAATACGGTCCTTTGCTACTTTAAAACCACCGGCAGTTTTCTGTGATTTTGCAACATAAGTTCTGCTGGGCATTTTTTTCCAAAAAAGACCAGTTTCATCTGCATTCCAAACTTGATCTGGGGTGTATCCTCCCTCTTCAATAATTTTTAAAAGTTTTTGAGGAAACTCTTTAGCAGCCAATTCATCTGCAGATGCAGTTTCTCCCTTAATTTTTATATTGTGAAGAGCATATCTTTTAAGAAAACCTGTCATCCAACCTGTACTTGCTGAAAATTCAGGTTGTTTTGACTGAGATGAAGTGCTTGGCTCTATTTCTTTAATATGTTTATATATTCTTAATGCTGTTTGCTTGATAGTCATTCCGTCTACTGGTATTCTTTTTTGTGATTTATCTTCAATCCATATTACCAAAGCTTTTTCCATCTTCTCTTTGACAACATCTCTTATATATGACGATGATTTAGCACTTATTTTTGTTCCAGAACATACAGATTTTCTAATCGCAGTTTCATTTTTCTTAATCGTTCTTATGGTAGCTTCATGAATACCAAAATGGTTTCCTACAGCCGTTGCACCTTGTCCTGTTGCAAGTTGATCTAAAATTTTAATTTTAGTATCAAGACTAATGGCTTTCCTCTTATTTATTACAGGTGATTTATGTGACATTGTGACCGGGCTACCAATATACAATAGTTAAGAAATAGTTATAATTAAACACAATTCTGATTTTCAATTATAATTAATAATGCAGCGATTTGGAAATTATTTAAAACTTACCTGTTATTGAGTTGATAAATTTGTACGAGCACTAACTTTACAGCAATTAAACGTCTTTTCTTTACTATTCTCAAAACCATACTAATTTGCGTACATAATACATTGCATTTTTACTTTATGTTTAATTCGGGGAATCCCACTCAAAGACAAAATACATACGCATAAATATAATCGACATAAACGGGATGCCATACCGTTAAATTAATTGAAATGTGTAATTTGTGAGTAGTGAGAATAAAAAAAAATCATAGAACATAAAAAATAAAAATTTATAAAAAGAATTTGTAGAATATTTAAAATCGTGTTAAAACAAAACAATTCGTGTAAAAAGAGAAAAATGTTAACTTTTTAACTCGTGTTAAATGAAAATTCGTGTAAAAATAATTCGTGTAAAAAGAGAATTAGGTGTATATATAATTTTTTATATCATTATTTATTCCTACTTCTGGTAAAATTTCATTTACATATATATATACATATTTCTTTTTTTGTAATTTTTAATTATTTTAAATTTAAAACTTTTTTTTATATATTCTATGTTATATTTTATTAATGTCACAATTTTATAAATTCTTATGTTATTGTGATGTATTTATTAAATACTTAATAAATTAAAAACGCAGCTACGCGTGTTCATGTCAGGTTGACGAGTGAGTCGATATTTTTTAAAAAGTTCTTTTTAACCAATGACAATAAAGTCATAACCAATGATGACATTCAAACCAATGAGTGCGACGCATTATATTCAAAGTGGCTAAGGATTGCCATCGCCTATTTAATGTTAATGTTTAACCCTTATGTGATGCAATACTCCACACGCCCCTCCTTAAGTTGAAAATCATAAGAGGTTATTACTGATACAAAATTCCTTAATTTAATGATTATGTCATATAATATATTTATTTATTTATTTATATCAATTACAATACAAAGTAAATTTGTATTCTAATTTGGGTCCAGGGATAAGCCGGGTGACAAACACCATTTGGCTGGTTTTTGCAGCGACAGACCAAAGCCTCTGGTGGGAATCGAACCCACGACCCCCGCATGATAGGCAAGCACGCTGCCTTCTCACCTACCGGGGCGCTTTCATATAATATATAATTTTATATTATAATGTAAATGTATTTAAAAATAATGAAACAAATGTATTTATATAAGAGAAAGTGAATGTATTAAGAATTAAATGAATGTATTAATATATATTTACATGAAAGAATATGAATGTTGATATTACATAAATGAATGAGTGAATGAATAAATGAATGCATGTATAATTGAATGAATGAAAGTTATTCTTTAATGACTTTACCTCCTACCCTTGGCCGAAGTTTTCTTCCAGTGTGTGGCTCTTGTGGTGTTAATAACTGGTTCTGAGCGTTTTCATTACTTGATGATGGATTTTCATCTAATTCGACAACAGGTGGCTTCTGCAACTCGACCTGCGGTGGACTCTGCCCTTCAGATAAGAAATGTTGTATATTTCTTATTTGATCAAGATGACGCTTTATTTTATTGTTGTTTCTAAGAAGTGTACATGAGTAGGATTGTGGACCAAGCTGTTTATTAATTGTTGCTTCAGTCCAACTAGGTTTGTTAGGATTACGATAATCCCTAACATACACATTCTGTCCCTTGTCGAAACTTGAATTTCTGCTACCTTGATGGTATTTAATACTGTTTTCTTGAGAATTAAGAATTTGGTCTCTAGTTGAGCTTGGCTTTAACGAACTTAATTTTGTTTTCAAGGCTCTTCCGAAGAAAACCTTTGTTGGGGTTTCATTAGTGGAACAGTGAATAGTGTTTCGATAATCGATTAGGAACCTAGATAGTATTTGATCCATACTTCCACTATTCTCACTTTTCAAATTTACAAGCATTGTCTTTTTAAATGTTTTTACAAAATTTTCAGCTTGGCCATTTGTCGATGGATGCCCTGGAGCGGTCAAAATATGTTTTATGCCATTTAAATTTAAAAAATTTTGAAAATTTTCTGAAGTGAATTGTCGACCATTATCATTAACCACAACGTCGACTAGGCCGTATCGGGAAAATGTTTCTCGTAACCTATTTATTGGTTGTAAAAACCTCGACAAATTTGGAAAATGAATCAATCAATACAAGAAAATACTGACCATTTATTGAGCAAGCAAAATCAATGTGGATTCTGCTCCAGACGCTGTTGCGTGGAACCCAAGGAATCAAGACACTCTTTGGAGGACTTGCTTGAAGTTCTTGACATGGCTTGCAATTGTTGACCAAAATTTCAATGTCTTTATCAAGACCTGGCCACCATATGTACGATTTAGCCAAGGATTTAGTTTTTACTATGCCGAAATGCGAGCTATGTAACTCTTTAAGAATCCCAGACCTAAGTTTGTTTGGAACAATGGTACAATAGCCCCACAATAAACATCCTTGTTCTACCGTCAACTCATTGAACTTGTCACGGAAAGAACGAAATTCGTCACCCTTGAGAGTTTCTAATCCTGCTGAGTTTACAGATTATTCTACCACCTTAGCCAAGGTCGGATCTCGTCTGGTTTCACGAGCAATATCCTTGAAATTCAATGGCAGCGTACCATCAGACTCTACGAGGTTGATGTAGGAGTACCCACTTGGTACTTTATGCACAAAATTTACTTGGGAAATTCGTTATATACTGTCGGCTTCATTTAGCGTCCCTTTTATATACTCAATTGAGTAATCGAAACCAGAAAGCGTCAATGCCCAACGTTGCATACGTGCAGAAGCCATAATAGGCAAACCCTTATTATGACCAAATATGCTTAGTAAAGGACGATGATCGGTACGCATTATGAAATTCGTTCCAAGTAAATATTGCTTGAGTTTGGTAACGCAAAATATTATGGCTAAAGCTTCCTTCTCTATTGTACTATAATTTTTCTCAGAAGTTGACAACATTCTAGAAATGAAAGCTATAGGCTTCAGCTCTCCTGAAATTTTGTGAGATAAGACTCCTCCGACTGCATTATTAGACGCGTCAGTTGTTAAAATTATCGGCAAATTGGGGGTCAAAATGAACAAGCAATTTGTCAGATGTAATAAGCCTTTTTATGTTGTCATATGTTTGTTGGCAAGTTTTGGACCACTGAAACTTCGTATTTTTTTTTTAAAGATCATAAAGAGGATACATCTTATCAGAAAAGTTCTCAACAAATTTTGAATAGTAATTCACCATTCCAATAAATGCTCTCAATTCAGTCAAGTCCCTAGGAATCGGGGCTGAAACAATGTTCGAAATTTTTTCGTTATTTTTGTAAAGTCCATTCTTATCTATATCTAAACCCAAATATGAAATTTTTGGTTTGAAAAATTCACACTTTTGCAAATTTAGTTTAAATCCGGATGTTTTAAGCTTCTCTAGAACTAATCTCAACGTATTCAGATGTTCTTTAAAGTTTTTGCCAGTTACCGTAATGTCATTTTGGTATACGACTACAGATGGTATTTCCCTCAACAAGGATTCCATTGTTTTTTGGAAAATGGCAGCAGCTGTTTTAATGCCAAATGGAAGACGCTTCAATTTTAACGTACCTATGTGCGTACTCCATGCACATAACAATTGAGACTCCTCGTCTAACAACAATTGGTTGTATGCGTTCGACAAGTCCAATTTGGTAAATAACTCCCCACCTTGCAAGTTAGCAAATATCTCATCGATACGTGGAAGAGGGTATTTGAAGTCAATTAAGTGTTTATTCAAGGTAACCTTATAGTCGCCACAAATGCGAATATCACCAATAGACTTCAACACCGGGACAAGTGGTGTACCCCATTCGCAATTGTCAACTGGCTCAAGTAAGCCTTTATCTATAAACTGTCGAAGTTGTTTTTCAATCTTGTATTTCCAAGCTAATGGCAAAGCTGTTGGCTTAAAAATATAGGTTTAGCACTCTCAGAGACCCTTAATGAAATTCGAGGTAGGCTCCCAATTCACCGTCAAAAATATCAAAAAACTCGTTTTTAGTCTCATCGATTAACACTGAGTACTCACAACCTGTTTGAACATTGTTCACTTGTTTCAACTCAAAGTTGAACTTCCTTAAAAATGACCGTCCTAATAATGGGGGACTATTACAACTTGAAACAACAACTACTATTGAATCCTTAATTCCCTTATAGGAAATAATAGCGTCATATTCACCAACTATAGAAATTCTCTTACCACTGTAATCCAAGTATGAAGTGTTGCATTCCCTCAGGGCAACGTCCAAACCGTTTTCTTTCAAGAACGACGAAGGTACCAAATTACAGAGAGCACCCGTGTCACAAACTGCGATTATGTCAACTCCATCGATGTTCACGGGAAGAGAGTACACACTGCTGGAAGAAGAACCTCCTGCCACACTAAAAATGGAAAATTCATGTGAGTTGTTATTTTCATTGTCTGTAGTATAAATATGGTTGACGTTCCTTCTTTGCTTTGTAAAACATACGGAAGCTAGGTGACCTATTCTACCGCATGAATTGCATTTGCAATTATTGTATTTGCAATCACCTGAATTATGATTGCGCCAACCACAATGTGAGCATGTTTTTTTTTGCCAGACACGTCCTTGTTGTTGCTGTAATTGCTGCTGCTGCTATTGTTGTATTTGTTGTTGTTGTTGCTGCTGTTTCTGCTATTGTTGTTGCTATTTCGGTTGTTGTTGTTTTCGCTGCTATTTCGGTTGTTGTTGTATCTGCTGTTGCTTGCCTTCGTTGATCGCCCATTAACGAAATTAACGTTTGCCTCTTGGGCTCTGGTCGCAAGTTTTGTCTCCATAATCATGGCCTTTCTCAACGCAACTTCTATGGTCAACGTCTCATCTTCCTCGCAAAATTTCTCGAACATTCTCTCGGGAAGACCCATCACAAATTGGTTTAGAACGAAATCGTTCAAATTTGCGCCAAATTTGCAATTGAGGGCGAGGGTTTTGACCTTGGCATACCATTCTGCAACATTCTCTGCCTCACTTTTTCTTGCCGAGAAGAACACCTTTCGTTCATAAAATACAATAACTGGTGGTGTGTATTGGAATTGCAAAATCTCACACAGTTCTTTAAAAGATTTCTCTGCAGGTGCAACCGGGCTGCAGAGGCTATGCAGCAGGCTGTATTGCTGGGCACCAATCGATTTAATTAAAATTGCCTTCTTTTGGTTGTCCTCAGTACAGCTAATTTCCACAAAATGGAGATCCAATCTCTCTTTCCACGTGTTCCACGCTTCGAGGTTAGGCCTAAATTCAGGCACATTTGTTTGCAATACAGAAACCGTATTTTCTGTCATATTATGACTTTAAAATTTTTTATTTAATTGGTTAAAATTTATGTTTTTTTTTTTGTGTGAGCACAAAAAGTTTTTATAATTTTTCAAAATTTTTCAATTTTTCTCGTCGCCAATGTGGTGTATTTATTAAATACTTAATAAATTAAAAAGGCAGCTACGCGTGTTCATGTCAGGTTGACGAGTGTATCGATATTTTTTAAAAAGTTCTTTTTAACCAATGACAATAAAGTCATAACCAATGATGATATTCAAACCAATGAGTGCGACGCATTATATTCAAAGTGGCTAAGGATTGCCATCGCCTATTTAATGTTAATGTTTAAACATTATGTGATGCAATACTCCACAGTTATAATATTATTCATATTAACTTTTATATATTAGTTACAATTTTATTCAATTTAATTTGGCTAAACATGTTTGTACACTACTAAAATCCTGTACTGTAATTATAAGACTTAGTCTTGTTATGCAGGAAAACATTAAAACAAATAAATAAATAAATAAATAAATAAACGGGCGCCTAGGCGCCACACAATCAACTAGTCAAATATATTTAGTACTATCAAAAAACAGCTTTGCAAATTTGTCTTTGGTCATCTACTATTAATGTCAGTAGTCAGGCAAAAAAGGGCGGGATCGGACAAAGGGGCGTGGTACTCCCATACAAATTAAATAATAAATGGCATTCATCTGGAGTACTGTAATAGTGACAGCCTTGGGACTTTGCGTAAGTCCTTTCATTACGATGGGGGGGGAGCGAGGATTAAAATAATATATGTATAATAAAGTTTCTAAACTATGAAGTGATTTTCCAGTCCCATGCAGATTCATTATATTACAATTCGACTATATTAGTTTATTTCCAAAAGCCAAGATTTCTTGTTAAAATTTTTCATTGATTGTACATACTCTACGTTTTTGGTATACTCGTATTTCTTTATTTTCCTCTACCGTTGTTAAGAATTTTTCGAAGTGTCCTTACTTTGTGATTACTTGATACTAAGTTTTGTGGCAGCTATCTTCACAAGTTTTATATCGGATTTATATCATAGCACTTTGTTTTACAAATCGTTTTTCTCATTACTTTAGTGGCGTCCATCAAGTAATCATCTTCCTATAAAACGACTTATTCAACTGGGTAAATTTATCATAGGATACTAAGTTACATTTGTACTTTATTTAGTACTTTGTTATTCCATTGATTTTCAAATTCATGATTGCATTGCAATTACAACATAAAATAGCCCAAATGACCACCTCTTCCAATAAATCATCTGTACTTAATATAATAACGAGGTAATGTGTGTTTGTTTGTTTGTTTGTTGGTAGGAGGTAATCTCCGTAACTACATATCTGATCTTCCCGAAATTTTCACAGAGTCTTACTGCGGATATGGGAACTGCTATTGGTTTTAATTTTTTAAAGATTTTTAGTGGGCGTGGCACCTCCCACACAAAGTAAATATTTAATATCATATATATTGAGTACTGTTACAGAGAGATCTTTGAAAATTTGTGTGAGGTCACCTATTGTTAATATTAGTAGCTACGCCGGAAATGAGCGGGATCGGAGAAGTGGGCGTGATACCTCCCATACAAGTAATAAATCAATATTATATACCTCGAGTACTGTGATAGAGAGAGCTGTTCAAATTTGTCCGATGTCGGACAAAAAATTGGCAGTATCAGACCAATAGGCGTGGCACCTGCCATACAAAATAAATATAAAATGCCATATACATATCTGGAGTACTGTAATAGTGAGAGTCTTGAGGCTTTGTGTGAGCCCATAAGTCATCCATGTGATTAGTTAGACAAGAAATGGGCGTGAGCGGAGCGGGCATGGCACCGCCCGTACAAAGTAAATATATGATATCATATAACTGGTGTACTAAACAAGGGAAGATTTGACACTTTGCACGACCCCATCAAACCTTAGTATGAGTAGTCGGACAAAAAATTGGCGGGTTTACACCAATGGGCGTGGCACTCCCCATGCAAACTAACTATTTAATGTCATATATCTGGAGTACTGTAAAAGAGAGAGCCTTGTGGGTTTGCGTCAGCCCATAGGTTCTTCGTATGATTAGTCGAACAAAAAAATGGGCGCGATCGAAGCAGTGAGCAAAGCACCGCCCATGCAAAGTAGATATATAATGTCATATATCTGGTGTACTATAAAAGGGAAAGACTCAACATTTTGCACGAGTCCATCAGATATAAATGTGAGTAATCCAATAAAAATTGGGCGGGATGGGATTAGTGGGCGTTACACCTCCTATATAAAAAATATGAACTACTACGAAAGCGACAGTCTCTTGACAAGTTCATTAGTTATCAATCTGATTTGTCGTGGAAAATATATCGCCAAAATCAAAAATCGCCAAACCCAAAAATCGCTAAAAATAAAAATCGCCAAAAACAAAAATCTTCAAAATCAAAAATGGGCAAAATCAAAAATCGCTAAAAAGAAAAATTGCCAAATGATATTTTAAGTTCATTGGCAATATCTAAGTGTTGCCAGATCTAATTTGGAAAATCCATGTTCTTCTCATGGGCAGCTTCATGTACCTTGCTCCAGGGTAGGAACGCCAAAAAATCTGATAATTGTTGTACCGAATGAAAAAACAAAAAACATTATATATCAGCAAGTATCGAAATAAAAAAATATATACTAATAATCTATACAAGCAGATTCCAGCCCTCGAAATTCGAGCGCAAATTCTAGGAAATTTTATTTTTTCATTAAATAAAGTCCCTATAAGTATGCTAATCATTTATAGCCAATTCACAAATCAACACAAAAAACAAACTCATTTTTATTACAAACACATTAACAAATTTAATAAACACACACATAGCATTGTATAATTTTATGTATGTGTTAGTAGAAACTTTAAATCCAATTTACTCAAATTAAGGAAAAAATTTCAAAACCTGTGAATCTACAAAACGCCTAAAAAGAAATACCTCTCAAATAATGTACGTTAACATCAGTCAATATTATAGATATGTTAGCAGGTAGAAGGTAATCTCCATAACTACTCATCTGATCTTCCAGTCTTACTGCGGATATGTGAAGTGCTACAGGCTGCAATTTTTTAAATATAGTTAGTGGGCGTGGCACCTCCCACACAAAGTAAATTTTTAATATCATATTAAGTACTATGATAGAGAGAGCTTTGCAAATTTGTCTCAGATCATCTATTGTTAACGTGAGTAGTCAGACAAAAATGGGCTTGGACAAATGCGCGTGGCACCCCCATACAAACTTAATATTAAATGTGATATATCTGAATTACTGTAACAGTGAGAGCCTTGGGAGTTTGCGTGAGCCGTTTCTGCGGGGAGGGGGTAGCGAAGCAGACCCAAACCTCGAAACAAAATATTGAAATTTTCGTAAATATTTTGGTTTTTTTTTTATATCTGTCCGCAAATATTCCATGTTATTTTACTTTTTAATATGGATTAAATTCAAAAATGAGAATTTCCAGTTCCTTAGAGAAATTTAAAAGTATCGTTAGGCATTGAAAAACATTGTTATACTTAGATTTAAAAACCAAAAAAGCGTTCTAATATTTAAAAGTCTTTTCCACGATATTGAAGCAGAATGGTAAAAAATGGGTGTTTATGGGTGTGCGATTTCAAAATTTCTTAAAAAATTATGCAAATAGTGGTGTTCTAAAAACCGAAATTTACAAAAGCCGTACTGTATTGTTTGCTTAAAGTAGTGATGCTAAAAATGCCCGTTTCGCTTGTACCAGCAATCATATGGTCATCGGAAACTTTTTTATTAATGATACCTTGGGTTTTTCAAATACACATTTTCCTACTAGGTAAGAATATTTCTCGTTGGAATAAAGAAGATAATTCAAGCTTTTAACATTGGGCATTTTTTTTTTTTTTCTATTATGTACCGTAATTCGGGAGGCTTAAGCAGTTATATACAAATTTTGAAAACATATTGACAACTTAATGCCACTACTGTACTTGTTGCCGCGAGATACGTTTAAGATTATAACCGAAATTATTATATAAGGTATATGTCAAAAAACGTTCGGATGATGATGTGACACCATTTATTGTTAGCCTAGGTAGAGGAACCGAAAACCTTCTCGCATAGTAAATATGATACATAGCGATACCATTTATCTTTTAAGTAAAGCATTTTAAAACGTAAAAGTGTTTTACTTCATTACAGACCAGTTCGGGGAAAACATCATATTTAAATGTCCTGAGGCAGATTTAAATGAATATCGAAAGCTACTTATATTACTTTTACTTCAAAAAGTAATAAAAAGTCTATGGGGAATTCATGCATGTTTGTTATCTGATATAAATATTGTTAGACTAACAATAAAAAGTAATGAAGTACATAAATGTCACCAAGTGATAAGTGCTCAATTAAGTGACAATAAAGAAAGCTAAATCAACTTTTATTGTTATTCATTATTCACAATTTGTTCCAGCATTTTTAACATATCTTCAATTTCTTTCCATCAAACTGGATTGACTTGCCAATGCACGCTTTAACACCCCCCTATTAATAATATAAACCACCTTCACAGCAGTTGGATAATTCTTTTCGCTTTATTTTAAAATGAAAAAACATATATAATATATATAACGTGACTAGAATGTTTATTGGAATGGGAAAAATTGAATCATTTCATTAAAAGAAATATACGGCTCACATTTCATTCTATCATAACACTCTTACAATTGACTTGGCCTACAGATCCAAACAGTAATAACAATTGGCCTTTTGGTATGTAGTAAGAAGACGCAATCGCTTTAAGATCAATGAGTTGTGATAATAAGATGGCGACATTATATTGGTGTATTGTATCTATTTGACTTTATTATTTTTTTATTATTTGTAAAGGAACTTATCAATGGACGTGTTTGGAATTAGTAAATAAATATTTTTAAATAGAAGCAAAGTTTATTATTCAAGCATGAATCACTCTAAATATTTATCTCACAACTGGATGTTTAATAAAAAAAAGCCATTTCAGTTTTTAAAATTTTCAGAATAAAAAGATTTCATTATTGCCAAATGAAAGCAGTATTTCTTTGACTAAACACCATTGGATGTTTTTTGGAGTTGTAAAAGGAAACTGAAGGAACGTACATAAGAGCTTTAAGTATTTATTTCATCACTGAAATCATAAGATTCTATCCACATTAGAAACAAAGGATTCGTATAGGCTAATAATATTTTAATACTGACCTATTGATATTTGTCATTAATTTTATATCTTACAACTTTTTTTTTAATTAGTGGCAACTATTATTAATTATTTGTAACCCATATTAGGGTGGAATTCATTCAAACTCCATATATCAGTTATGCTTCAGAATTGAAAATTTATTGCGATAATTTTGTTTTCGTCTTACTAAAGGTGGAGTTAGAATTCATTCAGCATGCAATTCCTATTTTAATCAAGTGTGACTTTTTTAAGATATACTTATATATATACGAATATTATATATATATACACAGAAAACAGATTCATTGTGGCTACCGAATTTATTACTAACCGAATTGCGATAAAGCTAATAACCGATTTTCGGGTTCACGATGATTACTTTTATATTGCCTTAACAGTAAATATTTTATCATAATAGAAAATTAGCAAATGATATTAAATTTCTGTTGATATAATCGAAAATACAATAGTTCCATTTTAGAACAATTCGGTTGGCAAATATTTTTTCTGTGTGTACGAACATAAGTACATTGTTATTTTTATGCCGGTTTTTTCGATGTATCGTCAAACTGCCTGGTAATTAGCCAGGACATAAATTTATTGGACCGATAAACTGCCGGTTTACAAGTTTGGTTTTCTCAATGTACCGACAAAAACATTATTTTCAGTTAGCAGTGCCTCTCAAAATACGTATGAAAGTTGGGAGAATTATTTTCAGTTGGCAATGCCTCTCAAAATTGATATGAAAGTTGGGAGAATAATTTATCTGCACGATAAATAAATAATTAGCAGATGAGTGCCGGTTAGCTTTGCGACAAAATACGTAGAAGCAAACCAGACATTGAGAAAACCAAATTTCTTTAATCGGCAGTTTCTCGTTGGGATAAAAGATAATCGCCTATTGAGAAAACGGGCATTAGTCTTTTTAATTATGAATTAATTTTACTCTATTACTTTATCGGTTTGTTTCCAAAGTTACAGCGAAAATTGTGAAAAAATTCTCTTTCCGAAAAGTAAACACAAATATGCACAGTTTTCTTTCGAAACAGTTGTAGCAAATGGTAAAGAAAAAAAATCAAAGACACATTAAAGCATATTTTAGGGGATCCAAATAATTAATAAAATTGATGCAATGCTGGTGCCATCTCACAGCGTTACAGAGTCAGTTAATCAATGATGAGCGTAAAAATTAATTTTTACAATGCAACAGCAATATGGGGCGAGAAATTCCACGTCATGGTGAAATTTCTTCAGCAAATAGCTTCAGCAAATCAAGTGAAATTAATTTTATCAATGTAATTTTTCCGCTTTTTTTTCGATTTATTGGATAACATCACATATTCGGGCGAATGATTATTATTTATTTGAAAAAATAGAAGAGATATAAACGAAGGAGTTGCATTTTTAATAATAAATCAAACATGTATCAGTATATTTGTTCCATTTTTTACCTGGATATATTAAAAAAAATATTTATTAAAGCCCTAGTTACAATTATGTTGAAGAATGAAATGAGAAATAGTTAATGGTTCTTGAGTTATAGCTGAAAATTTAGCAAACAGACATCAGGATAAGGAAAAAATATAAAACGTCATAAAAGAAAGTTTGGCGTGAGATCTATACTGGTCTGGTGATTTCTTCCTGTGTTCCACAGTGTTATTAACCGAAAATGGATCAACTGCGTTTGGTGTAATTACAAGTCATATTGTTCAATCAGCAATCTATCTTGCTTCCGAATGCTACCGAATATATACCAGATGAAAATTTACTCGTAAACACAATGTCGCACCTACATAATTCATGTGGGTTGTCAATCGGAAAGTCGTCTAATATTCCTTAAAATCATCATAGTTTAGAATATACTCACATAAGAATTGTCCTGTTGTTACAAACGAATATCGGTTGATACAACTGATGTCGGTTGCCACAACTGAAATTAGGAAGCCTGAACTGAAATTCTGTTACTTTAACGAAATTGTTGTAACGAGGTTTTAATCTTTGGCCGAGGTCCAGAATCTGCTTAAGGCCCTCAAACCTTATGCAATGAAAAAACGATTGATTTAGCGCTCTGGGGGTTTCAAAATTAATTTCGTATGTATAATCTACAATAGTAACACAATAAGCAGTGAGTCTTCTTCTCACAAGGATCTTCTTCGTGCATCGTAGATCGAATATCAAGAGTTGTAGCCTTTAGAATCGCCAGTCAACAGTGCCAGCAGTTGGCTGCACCGGGAGTCGAGTCATGAATGACCTCAGCGTATGACCTCACAGTGTTGATGACAGAACGGCTCGGTATTCACGTTGAGTTGTTTTTGTCTGCAAAGTTAGTAAGCAGAATTAGGGATGTCATTGGATCGTCGGAAGCAGTCAGCCGGATGCCGCTGGATTATCAGAAGTTCAGCCGAAGCCGCTCGATTAACGGGAGCAGTCAGCCGAAGCCGCTGGATTATCGGGAGTAGTCAGCCGTAGGCCGCTGGATTATATTTATTGATAAAAACCGCAGTAAAGTCATCCTAAATGGTGTCTTGCCGAAACAAGACTGACTTCATTCACATCAACTCTGAAAACTTAGCTTATTTAACTTACAAACTAGTTCAGAATTTTAGGTGGGGCTCTTCTTGTTAACTACATAATATTAATTTGATACGCATATAAAGGCCAGTTTACAGTAACACACTTTATAATACGACCTGTCAAAAAGTCGACTATTATTAAGAAGTCGTATCATGTAAAAAGCTTATGTTATGAAATTGACAGTCTTTAGGATTTTATTTTCGAAGGCTGATGGTTTTAGAACCAATAGCCATTTTCATCGGACCAGAGTTGTTTTTTGGTAATATTAAAGAAAAAAGTAAACAAAAACAAAGAAAGTGGAAATAAAATTTAAATTTTAAAATAAATTTTCTTGATATTCTAAACAGCTGTTTTCATAAGACTTGAGTGTGATGGTGTAAATGGCCTAAGTATGCAGCAGTAATATCGGTACGACTTTATGACAGTCCGATGAATTTTATCGAATTTTTATTTCGAAAATTTTTACGACTGGGTGGTATCGTGTAAATAGGCGTTAAGTGTCTGTAGATATGTGTTTGCTTCTGCAATTCAAAGCTGGTGTGATTTTTGACATCAATTTGTGTTGTTCGTTTATTTAAGCATGATGTAAAAAAATAATCATAAACAAATAATGTACGTTGTAAGTAGTAGGCAAAATTTGCGATGTTACGTTGCTAATTAATTCGGTTGAAGAAATATATACTCGGCTCCAGAAACGGAATTCAGCCTTTAATTCTGCTAATACAATACATTTGTTTGGCTGGAGCAACTGTTTTTTATATTAATTTGTTTAATGCAAGATAAGTTTCTGTCAATTTCAGAAACCGAATCCCTATTTGTTCTGATTATAGCAAATTAAATAGACTAACAGAACGATATATCTGTTGTGATAGACAAGTTATTTTTATGTCAATTTGTAGTTTTTATTTAATATAAAATATTAGTTACGGCGAACTACAATGAGGTGTTCTTCCTTTGTCTATTCAATCACTAATCAAGAACTTATTATATAGCGTTGCCACAATTAACAAAATTTATAAAAAACAATGTTGTCAATTTAAATAAATATTGCACTGGAAAATTAATGAATACAAATGAAACATGAAAATTGAAATGTTAAATGAAATTAGAGTGAATGTGTTGCCACATTACCCCCCTCTAAGAAACGGAGTAATTTATTGCGGTTCTGAAGTAATGTAGGCTGGCTTCAATCGGTCCAACGAAATATTTACTCTGCGTCTGTTGATATCGATGACATAAAATTTTCTTAGACGCCGAATAACGTTACACGGGCCTATATATGGCGGAGTTAATGATGGTCGAATCGAATCATCTCTTACAAAAACTCGATCGCATGTGAGTAGGTCCGGATGAATAAACATAGATTGGCGGCCATGCCAAGAGCTATCGATGGGTCGAAGATCCCGCATTACGTTACGTAATTATTGGACAATTTCAGTTTCACCAGCTTTTTTAGCTGACTCAGTAAAAAAATCTGAAGGCAAACGTAAATTGGTTCCATAAACCAATTCAGCGGGTGTAGCGTTGATGTCAGGTTTAAAAGTTGCTCGTAGACCCAACAAAATAATCGGCAGATATTGCGTCCATTTTTCTGCAGAATGGCATAGGATCGCGGATTTAAGTGTTCGGTGCCAGCGTTCAATCATGCCATTTGCCTGGGGGTGGTATGGTGTTATCTTCAGATGGCGCACTCCCAAGACTGCCATCAATTCCTTAAAAATATTACTTTCGAATTGTCGACCAAGATCAGTGGTTATGGTGCATGGAATTCCAAATCGTGAAATCCAGCCGTGTAACAAGGCGTGCGCGACCGTCGGTGCAGTCATATCTGGTGTGGCAAAGGCGTCAGGCCAACGTGTGAATCTATCGATGATTGTCAAACAGTATCGGTTACCGTTCGAAAGAGGAAATGGCCCAACTAAATCGATGTGCACGTGGATAAAACGTTCATTAGGTACCTCTCTGCGTTCGAGTGGTTCTTTGGTGTGTCGCGTTATTTTATTCTTCTGACATGGTAGACAACAGCGTACAAATTGTTTACTGTCTCGGCTTATAGCAGGCCACACAAAACGTTCGGTCATTAGCTTGCAAGTTGCTCTAGCGCCGGTATGTGCCAGATCGTGCGTTGCGTGCAAAAATTTGTCTCGAAGTGGCTTGGTTATGAACGGTCGAATTTTATCTGCACTTATGTCACAATAGACTGGCTTTGAGCTACCAAGAAGAGTAAACGGTTTTAGTTTAAGTGAACTTGAAGACGTACAAATATAAATTGATTGGATGCGTAATAATTGATTCATAATTGATGGGATGCGTAATAATTGATTCAATTCGGGAAAGCAAATCTGCTACCATATTTTCTTCACCTTTTATATGGCGAATATCTGTAGTGAGTTGTGCGATAAAATCAAGTGGTCTTGCTTGTCGGTCCGAAGTTTTATCCAATCGTTGTCGAAACGGATAGATAAGTGGTTTGTGGTCTGTGTAGACATGGCATTATCTACCTTCCAGCATAAATCGAAAATGCTTCATAGCCAAATACAAAGCGGTGAGTTCTCGATCGTATGTACTGTACCTCATCTCTGCATTCGAAATTTTACGTAAAAAATACGCCAGTGGTTGAACTTCATCTCCGACCAGTTGATTTAAAACAGCACCAGCAGCGAAATTCGAAGCGTCGACCCACAACGATAACTGAGCACCTGATTGTGGATGAGCGAGAAGTGTAGTGTTTGCTAGTTGTTATTTGCACTGTTCAAAAACAGCTGATGTTTCGTCTGTCCAAGAGAGCGGTGTTTTGTCGTTTCATTTATTGCCACTGACCATTGCATAAAGTTTCGATTGCAATTCTATGGCGTGCGGTAAAAAACGGCGATAAAAATTGAGAGAAGCTTAAAAACGTTTAAGTTCTTTAGCTACTACCGGCCGTGAAAAATTGAGCAAGGCTGCAACTCGATCTGGAAGTGGTTTTATGCCATCTTTCGTAATTAAATGGCCCAAAAATTTTAATTGGCTGACGCCAAATTCTGATTTGGCAACGTTGATAGTAAGATGATTGTCTTTAAGGCGTTGAAAGATTGTAGCTAGATGTTCACCGTGCTCTTCTTCTGTGGAAGATGCAACACATACGTCATCTATGTAAGCAAAAGCAAACTTAAGCCCTCGTAGAACATCGTGTATCAAACGTTGAAAGGTTTGTGCAGCATTTTTTAATCCAAATGTCATCTTCGTGCATGGGTACTTGTTGGAATGCTTTGCATAAGTCGATTTTCGAAAAAATGCGCTTGTTGGCCACACACAGAAAACGAATTCATTATGGCTACCGAATTTATTACCAACCGAATTGCGATAATGCTTATAACCGATTTTCGGGTTCATGATGATTACAATTCTATTGCCTTAACAGTAAATATTTTATTATAATAGAAAATTTGCAGATGATATGAAATTTCTGTTGATACAAGCGAAAATACAGTTGTTCCACTTAAGACCAATTCGGTTGGCAAATATTTTTTCTGTGTGCAAAATTGTTGTGAAATCGTGCAAGGGAGGAAGAGGGTAGCGGTCGTGGACGGTTATATTATTTAGCGTGCGGTAATCGCCACAAGGACTTGCCCAGTTGCTTTTAGATGGTCTACAAATGCCCAATTTCATCAAAAGTTCAAATTCATTACGTGCAGCTTCCAGCTTTTCGGGTGAAAGTCGTCTGGGGCGTGCATAAACAGGCTGGCCAGATGTTTCAATACGGTGCGTTACAAGCGTGTTGATTTTATTACCGGCGATGGCTGGTCTGGTTATGCCTTCATATTGTTTCAGTATGTCGGCAAATTGAATTTTGGCGTTAAAAGCTTTGATGCTCATCGCTTCTGAGTAGTCGATGCCACAAGGTGCTTTTAGTAAGGATTTTCGATCGAGAAGACACTTACCAGACAAGTCGGGTAGTAATTCGAAATAGGCTAGAAAATTTGCGTCTATAATTGGGTGGCTTACATCTGCAATAACAAAGTTCCAAACAAATTCGCGTCTCAGACCGAGATTTAATTTTAATAATTCTTGTCCATAAACGTTGATTTTAGTTCCATTTGCAGCAAAAAGTTCGTAAGTAGTTGGTTTAATTTGAGGTGATGGTAATTGTCGTGGTATAGCGGAGACGTAGGCGCCGCTATCAATCAAAAAGGTAATTGAAGTTAAAATGTTTGACCGTTTGTCTGTCTGTGTGTCCACGTAACCATGTTATCAAACAACAGGTGGCAAATATTAATAAATATTGATGAAATATGCCATAGGATAAACACTATTGAAAATCGGTGAATTTTCAAACCTAGTCCCCATACAAATGACGTCCACCAGATCGGCTTCAATTACCATAGGATCCAAATTATTACATCCATTAATATGTAGTACAAAAATAAGCCATATACATAGGACAATTCTAAGTCATGATCCCGTTATAATGCTGCTTCCCGATCTTCACTTGATCCTAAAACAAAAATAAAATATTGCACAAATTTTTCTCAAATTTAGTTTGTATAAGTTTTTACAAAAGATTATTGACTTTGCCAAATAGAGTCAGGATCTGTCAATTCTTCGACCTAGTGCCCCTATATATATAGCATCCGATATAGATCTGCAGACAAAAAATTAATAAAAATTTCACTTTTATTTATGCTTACTTTTTATACCCAATTAGACCAATTCTCTAAACGCATTGTATAAGGTATCGCATAGTCGATCTAGACCGTCTATAATTTGCTCAATTGTTTTTTTTTTTTTAATTTTTTCTTTAAAAATAAATAAATTATATTATGTTATTTAAATTTAGAAATAAATCGAAATTTGGTTATTCGAAACCGGTTTTTAAAACGAAAAATCGAATTCAAAAATCGAATAATCAAAAAACCGATTTTTTAATCATTTTGAATATTCTATAACTCTATATTCACTTTAACCGGCCTCTTGTTGTCACTAAAAATAGTTCGAACCATCAAAAATTAGAAAATTAATGTGCTTAGTCTTTTATAAAAGTGTGATATATTTTTTCATATATTTCAATTTTTATAGCCTATACCACTATGTGGTTTGGGTATAATGACTTTGTGCTGCTGTTTGTAACTACCAAAAATATTTGTCCTAGATTCATCTTTTATTATTCCGATCGACTCAGAATCACTTTCTGAGTCGATTTAGCGATGTCCGTCCGTCCGTCTGTGTGTCCATGTAAATCTTGTAATCAAACTACAGGTCGCAAATATGAATATATTTTGATGAAATTTGGTATATAAGCTTTCATATAGGATGAACACTATTGAAATTGGTGAAATTCGGTACATGTTCAAACCTAGTCCCCATACAAATGACCCCTATGAAATCGACATAAATTGCCATAAGATCCAAATTATCATATAGATCTCAGTCAAATTGGGTTTTTATGTGTTTGTTATATCCATTAATCAGTAGTCCAAAAAATAATCCCTATAGGACAATTCTTATTCATAAGCCACATATAGAGCTGGATTTGCGGAAAATTTCCCGAAAATAGTTTCCCGAAAACAATTTCCCGAAAAGAATTTCCCGAAAACAATTTCCCGAAATAACAATTTCCCGAACACAATTTCCCGAAATGACAATTTCCCGATATTACAATTTCCCGAACACAATTTCCCGAAATTACAATTTCCCTAAATTACAATTTCCCGAAATACAATTTCCCGAACACAATTTCCCGAAACTACAATTTCCCGAAATTACTATTTCTTCAAAGAGCTTGTTGATGGCATTTCCGAAACAATACCATCAGAAATTCCGGCCGAAGCGCGAACAATCAGTTCATGACCACTCGATGTAGTGGTCCGGGCAAGATCTTTCAGCTCATTAACGATATTTTCTTTAGCAACGAAAGCCGCTTCGGCCCTGTGATTGTGAAGAGCCTCTTTTTTATAGTATGGTTGTTATGACCCTACCGGTACAATGTTTTCCTCGATAAAGGATATAACTCCAATAAACGCTATCAACGGACTGACCGTCGTCATGATACAAGAAACCATTCAAAAGCAACCTCGGTTTACCTTTTTCGGTATCCAGGAATTCGAGTGGCATAGTAACTGAGTATTACAACCAAAATAACTAAAAAAAACTTCGCTATGCAAGATGGTAACGATTCCGTAGCAGCTACTGCATGGGCAGGATGTGATGGAGTGACCGTTATCCGTCGGGAAGTCTGAATACCGAAGTGTTCAAAGTCACAATGGAAAAATAAGCGTATGACACTCCAATAAATAGGTCCGGATGACGAGGGAGGGTGGAAGAGGAAGGGCGCGGTGCGGGGTGGGGGAATTGTTTTTTCGAGATGTTGTATACTCGGGAAATTGTTTTTTCAAGAAATCGTATGCAGCAAGTTTTTTTTATGGGGGAAATCAAGAATATATGGGAAGTTGTAAACTAAATATAGGGAAATTGTAATTTCGGGAAATTTTTTTCGGTAAATCGTAATTTCGGGAAATTTTAATTTCGGGAAATTGTTTTCGGGAAATTGTTTTCGGGAAATTGTAATTTCGGGAAATTGTTTTCGGGGAATTGTTTTTTCGGGGAATTGTTTTTTGGGCAATTGTTTTCGGGCAATTGTATTTGGGAAATTGTTTTCGGGAAATTTTCCGCAGACGATAGAGCTGCTTCCCGAACTTCACTAAAATCTATCAAAAAACAAAAATATTGCACGGATTTTTCTCAAATTTGGTTTGTATATATCTTCTTAAAATATTAGTGACTTTACCAAATATGGTCAGGGTCGGTCCTTTTTTCGACCTAGTCCCCATATATATGAACTTTTTCATATCTGCAGTAAAAAAAATATTAATAACAATGCCACTCAAATTTGGTTTATGCTTTTTTTCTATATCTAATTAGTTGGACCTAAACGCATGGTATAGGGTATCGTATAGTCGGTCGAGACCGACTATAATTTTCTTACTTGTTAAATTTAATTTTGTGGTATTTAAATCATTTGTTTATAATTCAAGGCATTTAAATTTTAATTTATTAAAATACTCTTATCTGTATTAAATATTTTGTAGAAACTTTGTTATCTCATTTAAATCCACTTCAATGATCATGGAAAAAAAATAAAGAAAACCCCAAAAAAAATACCATAAGAAGGAAAAACCATACATCATACTCGTACGTTTTTTTTTTCATCCACTCTAAACACTGCTGGTGACTCTTAATTTGGCTATTTGATCCCATGGAAATAAAATCCTTCTTATAAACTTTTTATTGGCTCTAAGCCAATTAAGCTATAATTTAATATACGATTACAAAACCAAGACCAAAATACATAAAAAAAAAAATTACGTTGATGATTATATTCTCAAGTGAGATATTTTTCATACAACTTACTAATTCTTAAAATTTTCATTCAAAGTTCAAAATAGAAGACCAAAAAAAGATTCCATTTTCACACCCAAAATAGAACTGAAGGCAGAACTGTAAATATAAGGGAAACCAACCATACAATTTAAACAAAAATTTCTATTTTCTTTAGTTTTACATTTCTTAAATTATTGAATAAACGAACAGTGAACAAAAAAGAATAGTTCATGTTAAGTAAAAATTTCTTTCATTTAAGCTTTTAGTGTCGACCACAAAACAAACTCAACTGTACATATGTTTAGCCATTTGTATGCATATAATAAAAGTTACGAGACCACAGAAACCACAACACAACATAGAACATCATTTATTATACCACTACCAGTCTTAAGATGAACAAATATATCTATATACGGGCTATCTCACGAACACACAAATATTTAATACAGGCTATGGTAAAGTCATTAGAATCTTAATAATTTATTGAATTTAATATTTTTGGCAAAAAAAAATAAATAACTTAATTAAAAATTATAATTTCCACTACAATGGGTTAGGAAACAAGAATATATGAGACAAAGTGAAAATGGAGAAATAAAGTTCTGTAATGAGCAGGTTGATAATGGGATAGGATCTCATACCGGGAAAGGGTTTTAATAGATAATAAAATTAAGCACAGCTTAATGTAAGCGAGATTCTTATGTATTTATTTTATGGATTTAAGAAAATTTTATATGGAATGTAACTAGATATATACTTAAATAATAAACCGGTCTTATGGTAAGTTATGTTTTATGCGGTCTTACAACATATATTACTATTACGAAGTTCACTAATAAATGTATGACTTATTCTAGAAATTGACCAAAAAATTATATTCATATTGAGATATCCTTACTCTAGGTTTAGTTTGAGTTTAAATTGTAAAAACTTTTTTCGCAAGTTTTATTTGAAATTTTTTTTAATCAAAAGATATTTTGGATATTCAAAAAGATATTTTGGAGGCTTTGTTATAATAATTTTATGTAGAAATGTAATGTTCTTGAATTTAATATAGTTGTCAAATGACATGTGTAAGACATGACACGAGTATTGAGATACATAATCAAATTTTCTTAATCCAAAGATATAGCGAATAATGTTGTTGAAAGTTACAGTTAGTTTTCTGTTATCCCTAGAGTTGCAACCTGTGAAAACCTCAGATGCATATATATATATATATATAATGTTGGTAAAAGATATGTTTCTGCAAGTAGCAATCTTATTTTCAGTGGAGTAAAGTGCTGTGTTAACCATAAGCTTCTTAACATACTATAAATTCTGCCACAGGATTGATTAATATGATCTGATCAAGTCAGAGTTCCATTAAACACAACTCCGAGATTTCGTACAGAGTCGACGATGTCAATTTTAGAGCCCCAAAGGAAGACATTAATCTCATTATCCAAATACATCACTTTCTTCTTTATTATAATACACTTCGATTTATTTGAATTAAGTCGTAGACCATTTGCCGTTGCCCAATTTAGAATACGTTTGATTTCATAATTTAGTTCTTGAGTTTTGGAAATAATTGAATCCTTGGTACTACTACTGAATGTCATCAGCGTACATCTGAACCTTAGAGAATTTAAATTGTTGTGGTAGATCATTGGCATATATCGAATAAAGTAGTGGTCCAAGGACTGAACCCTGTGGTACCGCTCTTATAACTTGCAGTGAGTTTGAGATGGAGCTACCATTAGCAACAGATTGGGATCTGTTTGTGAGATACAAAAACATGAGTCTAACTGCTAATGTAGAAAAGTTAAAAAATCTCTTCAGTTTGAGGCATAAAATTGAGTGGTGCACCGTGTCAAATGCCTTTGAGTGGTCCAATAAAACCAAATAAGATATTTTTCCATCATCCATGTTACTTCATATCTCTTCAACTACATCAGATAAAGCTGTTATACAGCTATGTTGTGGTCTGAAACCAGATTGACGCTCTGTAATTTTTTACTTGTTTTTCATTTATTAATTTGCAATATTTAACAAAATTTAAACTACAGTAAACACTAATTTACAATATTATGTTAATTGCATATACAAAGTCCTTGAAACGAGCTCTCGAGTGTGACTAAGATATTCATATATTTTTATATTTCAAATAAAGGAAATAAGGACATATTTCAAATAAAAAATATATTATGTTTAAAGTTTAATTGCGATGAAAAAATGTTTTTAAGGCATCACATTTTTATTGGCAGATATGAACACTATGACTTCAAAGATGCGTTTGATAGGGTGCCAAGGAGACGTTTGTTATATAAGCTTCATATGCTGGGAGTATCAACAAACTTAGTAAATCTTATTGGGAATATATATAGCCACACAACGTCTGCTGTATGGACAGGCAATGAATTCGAAAGTTTTGAAACATTCAGGTGAAAGCAGGGATGTTTATTATCACCACTAATTTTCACGCTATACAATGTTAATAATTTCTATGAACACCTACATGTATGTGGTAGAATGAAAGAAATCTACGCTTGTTTTTATATTCAGATGATATTTTACTGCTTGCAGATTTTTTTTTTAGTTAAAATTAGTAGTATTTAAAATACTTTACAATAGAATCTTCACAATTATTATTAAAGAAAAAAAAAATATATTATTTTCAAAAGCTCTGATGGATATTACTATTCTTTATAAAATGTACAGTTCCCCTTTTAAATGCATTAGTATTATTTTCAGATTTGATATTACTGGAAAGCATGTTGTAAAGGTGTAACCCCTTGTAAAAAAGTGCTGGTTGCAATGCCGTTGTTGTTGCGTTTGGAAATCTGAAGCTGTCAACATTTCAAGATGATAGGGTTGTATATCTCCAACATAGTTTAGTTGCTCTATTAGATATTCTGGTGTGTTTCCAGTTTTCATTTTTTGTATAAAGTGAAGTGTGTTCATTTCAAGTCTTTGTTTTATATTAAGCCATTTTAGCGCATTAAGTGTACTTTCTATAGGTGTATAAATGTTACATTTTAAAATTGATCGCAATGCTTTATTCTGTAATTTTCTATTTGTCTTTCTATTTGTGTTACTGAGCAGCATGTATATAAAATTGTTGAACCAAATTCAAAGAGTGGTTTTATCATGGTATTGTAAATATTTATAGCCGTTATTATAGATATTTTATTACGTATTCTTTTAAATAACCCGATTTTTTACCAATTTTTTCGCATATATATTCTATATGTTCATTAAATTTTAATTGTTTGTCTATTATAAAGCCAAGATATTTAATTTGATTTACTTTTTCTATGACCTCATTATTAATTTTAAATACCGATTCATTGTTCATATTTATTTCCATTTATTTTGTTTTATTTTCGTTTAATTTTAGTTTATTCATTATTAACCATTTATTGACATTATTAATATCATGCATCATGTTGTCCTGACAATGTTTATCTGTGTATCCTTATGTAAAGATCAGTGTGTCGTCTGAATACAAAATTATTTCGCATTTTTGTAAAACATTCGGCATGTCATTTATATATATGATAAACAATAGCGCACCCAAAATTGAACCTTGTGGCACTCCATATTCATTATTGATTAAGCTAGATTTCACATTATTTACTTTCACCATTTGCTTTCGTTCTGATAGACATGATTTAAACCATTTTAGCTCCTTTTCTTGTATTCCGTACATAAATAGTTTTGTTTTTATTAAAATATCTCTATCGATTGTCTCGAAAGCTCTTTTAAAATCTAAAAAGATTGCCATAATTTTCTTATTTTTCTCCACGTTTTTCCATCTATTAATAACATAAAGGGTCCGCCAAATAAATTTTTTTTTTGAAAATGTTATAAAAAAAAACTACTGAATATTATCTCAAATTTCTTTTTTTATTTGAAAGTACTATCCTTGCGGTTAATAATGGAGAAAAATTTCATTCAAATGGCTGCCTCGGCTGGCCATGCAGTAGCCTACACGATCGGTCCAATTTTTAAGCACATTATCGATTGCGTGCAGCTGCATTTCACCAATGGCTTCAAGAATATTGTTCTTCAAAGCGTCAATTGTCTCTGGCTTGTTGGCATAACACTTATCTTTGAGGGCACCCCACAAATAATAGTCCAACGGTGTCAAATTGCAGCTCCGAGGTGGCGTAACGACATCAGCTCTGCGGCTGATAATGCGATCTTCAAAAACAGGGCGAAAAACATCGAGTGTAGCTTCGGCTGTGTGGCACGTAGCGCCGTCCTGTTGAAACCAAATGTTGCCAATATCCTCCTCTTCAATTTTTGTGAACAAAAATTCGTTCAACATGGCCCGATAACGATCGCCATTGACTGTAACGGCCACTCCTTTCTCATTTTCGAAGAAAAATGGGCCATTATGCCTCTTTACCAAAATCCGCACCAAACAGTGACTTGTTTTGGGTGTATCGGCTTTTCAATATATGCGTGCGGGTTTTCTGTGCCCCAAATGCGACAATTTTGCTTGTTTACATACCGGCCAAGATTAAAAGATTAAAATGAGAAAAGATGATTTTTTGGCAAAATCGGCATCTTCTGTAAGTCGATCGCAGGCCGAAAACGCATTGGATGGTCAGTTGGCTTCAACTCCTGAAACAATTGGACTTTGTATGGCGTCATACCAAGGTCTTTATGCAAAATTCGTCTCATTGATGCCTCCGAAATGTTAAATTTTTGAGAACGACGGTGAATTGATGTTGATGGCACTTCACGCACACTTTCTGCCACAGCAGCAATATTCTCGGGTTACGAACTGTTTTTGGCTTTTCACGCTTTGGTTTATCGATGAGGATGCCAGTTTCTTTCCACAAGATAACGAACATACGGAGCTGACGGTGCTTCTCTTCTTCCAAAATCCGTACGCAATTTTCGCACACATTCTGCAACATTACCATGATTTTCAAAGTAATGTCGCAATATTTCCCAGCATTGTTCAAGCGTATACACAACCGTATTCGTTCAGCGGAAGGATAAAACTAATTATCTGTCGAATCAGACATGAGCTAAGTGTTACCATTCACGAAATAAGCACTAGTTGAAAAAAAAACGTTAGATGGCGTACCCTTTAGTTCACCGTTGTTTCACATGAATATTTTTTCCTAAATCCTGATTGATATTTGGAAAATATGTTATTTTCCTGTATGTAGTTTTCAAGTTGTTGTTTTATCACTTTTTCAATTATTTTTTTTCACATGTTTTTAGTGTATTAATTGGCTGAAACTCTTCGCATTTGGTTGTTTTTACAATTTTTTCTATTGGCGTTACCGAAGATATTTTCCATGTTTCTGGGAATTCTCCCGTTTCCAATGATTTATTAATTAAATTCATTATGAACTCATTCATTACGTTCCAATTATCTATTATTATTTTCATAGATACATTGTTAAATTCAGGTTTATTTTTGATATCTTTACATATATTTTTAAGTTCTTGTAGATTTATTGCATGAAAGTTAAATTTATGATTAATCACAGGTATTTGATTTATATATTGCTCTTCTTCTATTGAGTTTCTTATTGATTTTATACTATCTACAAAGTATTTATTAAATTGGCTGGCTATGTGTATGTTTTCCTTATATTCAGTTTGATTAAATATCACAGTTTTTATAACATTTTTATTTTTATTTAGTATTAACTCTTTAATTTCCTTCCATATTTGCTTTTGATCTTTGGCATTAGTTAGTTTTTCATTGACAAATTTATCCTTCTCATAAGTGATTTGTGTCTTATACTTGTTTCTTATTATTTTATAATTATTCCATGCTACACTTGTGTTCTCGTTTTTTGCTATATAGTATTTGATTATTTTCTCTTTTTTGAGTAGTTTTAATTCTTTATTAAACCCTTTATTTACATTATTCTTTTCTGTAATTGTTTTCTTTCTTGTGAATTTTTTAATTGTGTTCTCTATGCAGGCATCAATACGGTCAGCATTATTATTGACATTATCATTTTGATTATATTTTAGTACTCCATTTATTTCCCTTTTCCTTTGAGTATTCACTGTTTCTATTTGCAATTGTTATATCTGTCGCTTAATGATCTGCTATTTTGTTTGCAATGTTATTTCTTACGCTCACGTCAACATTATTTGTTACAACAAAGTCTATTAATTATTTTGAATTCTCTGTGATCCTCGTATACTCGGTGACTATTTGCCTGAGACCGTTATCATTTAGAGTAACTTGTGTTCTGTTTTTATATGTTTCATCATTATTTCAGTCTATGTTGAAATCGCCTGCTATAAATAATTTCATAATTTGTTTCACAGATCCTTTCAATTAATTCATCAAATGCATCACAAAATTCTCCTTCTCTACAGCTTGGAGATCTATAAGCGGCCACAATAACAAAAAGCGTATTTTTATTTTTTACCAGATATGCACTCAGCCAATATTTTGAATCGGCTACTTTTTCACCAATGTAATGCAACCAATGACAAAAAGACGTACTGCAACCAATGGGATATGGCGGTAAATTTGTCGGAAATGCAAGTATTCAGAAAAGGTGGAAGATTATATATAAAACTGTTGGAATGTACTTCCTGAAGTGAGAATAGCAAATGAATATTTCTACCTTGTTGTCACACTGACGCCAAAAATGTCTTGTGTAAAGCATTTGGAAAAAAGTAACAATTCAGCAAAGTGCAGAGTCAATGCATCCCGGAAACAGTTTAGAAACAATATAACGATAACAATTTCATCTAAATGGAGACTTTTCCAAGTTGTATGCAGGTCACAAGTGTGGAAACAAATATAGAGGATAATCACTTTTAAAGCATATATTTACAAAATACTGTATAAATTTAACTGTGATAGACAACCCACAAACTCTCAAACTCTAGACAAATTAACTAACTTGGAACCGACTATAACATAAAATTTGAGAGTATGTTTGAAAAAGAATGGCTAAATTGAGGTGCTGGCTTATTGCGAAACCTTAAGATACAACATATATAAGAAACAAAGATAAATGTGTTGAACAGCGAAACATGCTTTTGTATGTTTCTGAATCATAGTAAAGGTATACAAGCTATACATGTTCAATTGTTCAATACATGATTTTATGACAAATGACCTGTATTGAAGGAATTCGGAATCACAAAATTTGGTAAACCCAATCTCAACGACGATGAGATAATGGAAGAGTTAAATGGAAAAACTGTTGATGCCCGTAACAGGCTGTACAAATTTATTTGTAATATGACTATTGGAAAACTAATGGTTACTTACTCTGTCCCTGTATGGTGGCCGAATATTGAGCAAGCGATTACTAAGGCCATCCTGAACAAGGTGCACCGCATTACTTACATTAGTATCACCGCGGCGAACAGAACGTGTCAAACCGATGCTATCGGTGTCATGCTTAACATGACACCACTACATACGACTTCAGGATTTTGGCAACATGAAGGACGGTGACATAAAGGTTCACATGAGAGTCGCAAGACCCAGTAGAGAAGGTCACGGACAGAATGCTACCAAGAAAGATATTTATCAGAGACTTTAAAACAATGATATTGGAACGGAGCTTACGGAGCAGTAGGACCTCGAAACAAGGGCAGGGTCCCATGTGTGGTTCATAGATGGCTCAAAACAATCAAAAGGGGATATGGGCATGGGCACATTCGGTCCCCATTTTCAATGTGCCTTACCAATGGGAAAATGCTCATCCATTTTTCAAGCGGATATCTTAGAATATCTATGAATATCTTAGAAGAACGACAAACAGGGCACTCATTTACATACTATCCGACAGTCAGGTTACACTAAAGGAAATTATGTCATACAACGTGACATTTAAATACTTTTGGAATTGATACACTTTTGGAATTGATACTGGATTTCGGGACACGAAGGGCATGAGGGCAACAAAGGGACAGAGGGGCACGTCTCCCTTTCTTCGGTCCAGAATCATTCTGTGGTTTTCCGGTAGGATACATCAAAGAACAAATAAAGAGGTGGAGGGAATTACAAATTGTCCCGGCCAACTGCAAGCTAAGAGACATTTAACTCCATCCAGCGTTCAATCGGAAAGACTACATCTCTGTGAGTGTCCAAAACTAAGTTCTAAAAGAACCCTTGCACTTGGATGATACACTGTATCCCCCAAGACATTTGATATCTCATGCCGAATATGGTAATTAGATTTATAAGGAGAATTATTCACTAGGAGACAACCATGGGCTGCACAAAAGATCAAATTGGTCGCAGTGCGTAGAGCCTTCGTTATCTAATCTAATCCATTCAAGATTTAATTTAATTTTGTAAATGACAGACAACTTTTTTGTCACTGTCATGAAATCTCTTTATTGTATATATATATATATATCTGTGTGATATCTGTGATCTACAAAAATCTCTACTTACAATACTAGTATCATGCTTCATAATATTTAACTGTCTTAACATTAGCTCTTCTATAATTATGATACAAAATTGGTAACCATTATCGATTTTATGCAATTGAATTTATCAGGTGGTACGAATCCAGTTTACAATGCTTCCTTTATATATTCTTCATTTATGTAATGCGGTGCCATTACTAAATTACTTTTATTCCAAAATGTATATCTTTAATTATTATTTCGAATTAATACTATTTTTAATAAAACTATATACTCTTACTATGTTAGACGTGTTGCATAGTTTGTTGTTTGATACATACTTAGAAAAATTGCATTGTTGAAAACCCGAATCTTTTCCATGTATGATGGTAAAACATTAAACCAAATTAAGGATTGGTACATAAGAATTTTGATTCTAGGTTACGGGAATCTTCAGTAAAACATAGATTTATAAACAATAAAAACCCTTTCCTGAGTCCAGGGGATCTGAAACTTCTGGATCGACTCAACAACTTATTGCGACCCAAAGCTTTCCAATGGTACAAGACTATTGGTAAAAATGCTCTTATCGAATGTTTTAGAAGCAACAATATTCACAAAAACTGGAGCTGCTGGCAATGTTTTTATATCAAGAATACCGCTGATATCGAGCGATATGCCCTTTGATTTTAAAAGACTACAATTCCCAGTACATCTTGCATTTGCCATGACAATTAATAAATCACAAGGACAATCTCTTAAGGTAGCAAGTATCAACTTAGTGTCTCCCCGTTCTCAGAGTTGGAAGCAGTGCGTGGATGCGGACGCTACGCGCTCGCGGAACACAGCTCAGCTAAAATATCGCAATGATATGAAAAATATACCTTGGCGATTAAAATAAGTTAACGGCAACTGCGCAGCAGTACGGGTGTAGCTGTCAAAAGCGCGGAAGCGCCGCACAGTGGATCGTTTCATATAGGCTAGACGAAAAAAAATTAAAGTGTAATTTCGATATGATTGGAATGGAAGAGTTTTCTTAGAAGTCCCGAGACTGAAAAACGCTATTTTTGAACCACCTATTCATTCTACGTTTTACACAATTAACTGTTAAACTTTAAATTTTCAATTATCTTGTTTTCGAATTTTGCTCAGCAAAAAAATAGTGCAATAGAAAAAAAAAGTTTTTCTCTGTTATTTGGGTTTCTAATTTATTTCTTACTAGATGTAACCCGGTGTGCTTCGCTTTCCATATTAGATATGGCAACACTTTTTAACGATTTTTGCTTTTGACCATTTTTGATTTTAAAGATTTTTGTTTTTGGGCGATTTTTATTTTTTTTCGCGATTTTTGCGTTTGGCGATTTTTGATTTTGGCGATATATTTTCCACGACAAATCACATTGATAACTAATGAACTTGTCAAAAGACTTTCGCTTTCGTAGTGCTTCATATTTTTTTACATAGGAGGTGTCACGCCCACTAATCCCATCCCGCCCAATATTTATTGGACTACTCACATTAATATTTGATGGACTCATGCAAAATGTCGAGCCTTTCCCTTTTATAGTGCACCAGTTATATGATATAAGATACCTACTTTGCATGGGCGGTGCTACGCCCACTGCTCCGATCACGCCCATTTTATTGTTCGCCTAATCACACAAAGAACCTATGGGCTCGGACAAAACCACAAAGCTCTCTCTTTTACAGTACTCCAGATATATGACATTAAATAGTTACTTTGCATGGGGAGTGCCACGCCCACTGGTGTGAACCCGCCAATTTTTTGTCCGACTAATCATACTAAGATCTGACGGGATCGTGCAAAATTTCAAAATTTCAGTTATATGATATCATATATTTACTTTGTATGGGCGGTGACACGCCCACTGCTCCGATCATGCCCATTTTTTGTTTAACTAATCACATGAATAACTTATGGACTCAAACAAAGTCCCAAGACTCTCACTGTTACAATAATCCTGATATATGGCATTTTATATTTACTTTGTATGGCAGGTGCCACGCCTATTGGTCCGATACTGCCCATTTTGCATCCGACTACTCACAGTAATAATAGGTGACATCAGAAAATTTTGAAAAGCTCTCTCTATCACATTGCTCGAGATACATAATATTGAACTATTACTTGTATGGGAGGTACCACGGCCACTTATTCGATACCGCCCATTTCCGGCGTAGCTACTTATATTAACAATGGGTGACCTCACACAAATTTGCAAAGCTCTCCCTATCATAGTACTCAATATATGTATATGATATTAAAAATTTACTTTGTATGGGAGGTGCCACGCCCACCAAAAATATTTAAAAAATTATAGCCTATAGCACTTCCCATATCCGCAGTAAGACTCTGTGAAAATTTCAGGAATATCAGATGGGTAGTTACGAAGACTACCTACTACAAACAAACAAACAAACACACATTACCCCTTTATTATATTAGAATAGATTTAATTAACATGATCATTAATATATAAAAGTGTGTCTAAATAAATACCTAACTCGGTTCAATTAGTTTAATTGTAATAAGGGATGACATAGAAATACTCGTACATGCTAAAATTACTAAATATTATCAGCAAACTCTGCTAAAATATCCGCCAATGCAGATTTGAGAACATACAAAGTCCAAAATGTTCCAGAGAAGAAGTCTGTAAAAAATTAGAGGCCAAAAATAGAAAACGGAAATTGAAATGTTTCGTAAAAAATACTCATACTGTATAAAGGGCGCCGAAACGTATGTTGTTGCAGATTTTTGGCAGCTTTCGGGTTAAAATTATTATGTTTATAATAGTCAAGGAAATGCTGAAAAGAAGCTAAAGAAGTTTTCAAAAAAGTTCCTGGTATGGCAAGCAATATACGCTTGTTGAAAAAAGGAAGTCATTTATTAAAACGAGCTCTATAATTACCGAAATTTTTGTTAAGGAGCGTTTGTAAAAACACTTCTTCTTTTCATTGGCAAACACAATGTGTCCTCATATTTTTGGTACAATTTCGCATCCTGTCACTATGGTAAGAAAGCTCTCGAATGATACAAGAACAACAACTCGGTTTTTATATGAAAGGAGCTAAATCCTCCAAACTTTTCGAAGCTTTAGCCAGTGGTGAGATATCAGGCTCTAGTGAAAATGGAGTTTAGGAGTAAAAAATATGGAAGATTTTAAATGGAGATGGACCAATTATTCCAAAAAGTGATAGAGACTACTATAAAATATCTAATGGGTGAGTTTTTGGAAAAAGTTCGTAAGTTCTTAAGTAGTGAATATACCTATAAAAATTGTCTTTTTTGGTAAGCTTTAATATAATTTCAATTAGTTCAAATTAAAGTAAATAAAGGTTTCCTTATTATTACATTTTATGAATGTTAAGATTTTTTCGAGCCATCCTTTTAATCTTATGGTTGCATAAGATCACTAGATCCTTTTTATCTATAATATAAATAGGCTATGCGATTTCTTGTTACCTATGTTTTGTTCTACCGTTTTACCCAATTTTGACCAAACATATATTATTTTAAAGGTATTTCTTTTTAGCTGTTCACCAGATTTACTGTTTTTTTAGTTTTTGCTTTATTTTGAGTAAATTGCATTTAAAGTTGCTACTAACACATACATAAAATTATACATATGCTATGTGCGTGTTTATTAAATTTGTAAATGTGTTTGTTAATGAGTTTGTCATTTTCATTCAAAATAATAATAAGCAAAAAAAAAGTGTTGGTTTGTGAATTGGCTAAGTTGAGAAAAAAGTTGCTTAGCTTGTAATTTCAAGCGCTGGAATCTGCTAGTTTTTATTATTTACTTTATATTGTATTTGGCATTTACTGTACATTTGTATGCATTCGTATGCAGCACATAAGTTGTTACAGATATTTACATTTATAACAGTCAAATTTCACAGTCAAAGTACAAGAGAAATACAAAAAGTATCCTAAGATATACCGACATACTCCTATATAAGAAGAATAAACTCAAGTCGAGTGTACTACAAGTACTCTTACATGCTTTAAGACATCCTTTGACATCCCCTGCTTCTGCCTTTAACTTCTGCTGCTATGCAACTGTCTTGAATATGTTTTATTTTTATTTTTAAACATAAATTATTCATTTGTCCAAGTATCATCATCATATTTTGTGTCTCGACCTGTTTAATGTTTTACATTTTGTTATTTAAATAGTTAAATAGAATTTTTTTTTATTTATATAAATATTAGAAATTTCTCTTGTTAATATAAGAGGGTTTGTTGTTTTTGAGCACTTGTTGTTTTGTTTGTTATTTTAATATTTTGGCAATAAGTACACGTATCTGTTGTATAGCTTCGTTTCTTAGAAAAAGCTATTCAGTTTTGATAACAAGAGTATTTTAAAAGAAATCGTTTAAATTTTTAGGTTTCTAAGTTTTAAAGAAAACATTTTAAAAATTCACAAGAACTTTTAAAAGTACTACTATGGTTTTGTATTTTATTAGTGTTGACTTATTAGAATCTATAATATTAATAGGCTAGGAGATTTCTTGTGACTGATGTGTTGTTCTACCGTTTTATCCCGATATTTCTTTTTCGCCATTTTGCAGATTTACAGATTTTTAATTTTTTTTTTATTTTGAGTAAATTGCATTTAAAGTTGCTGCTAACACAAACATAAAATTTTACAATGCTATATGTGTGCTTATTAAGTTTGTTAATGTGTTTGTAATAAAAATGAGTTTGTTTTTTTGTGTTGATTTGTAAATTGGCTATAATTGATTACTAGGGTTATTATTTAATGAAGAAATTAAATTTCCTAGAATTTGCACTCGAATTTCGAGGGCTGGAATCTGCTAGTATAATTAAATATGCTCCATGGATATAACCACTAAAGGCTGGGATCTTTCGAAAGTTTGATCTTAATATATCCACGGTCAGAAAAAAAAAAATAAAATTAAAATTAGAATAAAGAGAAACACGGTGTTAAATATTAACAAAGAAAATAATGTTTATTACAGATAAAATTTTAGTTTGAAATATTGGCAGATTCCTGCCCTCGAAATTAAAATTGGCTATGATTTTACTTAATAAGAAGCAAAAAATATATTGGAATAATTCAATAGGAAGAAACATATAGACTTGAACACACGAATATTTTCTCAACTAAACCTAAAAAAATGGGTTTTGTGAATGAAATAAATGCTGTCAGCTCTAAAAAAAACCTCAATTCAAAGTTTTATAAAAAAAAGAATGAAATATCTAAAATATTAATGAAAAACATCTATAGGAACTAACTAAAAGACACCTATCTATAATAAATTGAAATAAAAAATTAAAAACTAAAAATTAAAAAACCAAATTAGAAAACGAAAAACTAAAATTAAAAAACTAATAACTAAAAACCTTAAATTAAAAATTGGAAACCTTAAAACTAAAAACTTAAATTAAAAAATTGTAAGCAAATATAAAAAAATTGTTTGAAAATCGTTAATATTACATAATTTTAATTTTAGTTCGGCTTGAGGTCACAAATTTTAATAAAATTAAATAAAACAGAATTGTTTTAAATTTTATTATTAATTTTTGTTTATTTAAAACCCAATATTTCGATCGAAATCATCGATCATCTTCAGGGGATCTTTTTAATGAAATATGTATAAAAACAAATAACACAATAAATACAAATATACATATAAAAAGCGGATAATACATTTATCACAAAAAGTTTAATTACACACATTTAAAAAAAAAAAAAACAAATATTCCGCTATTATTTCTGTTTGTTTTTTGGTTTATTGTCACATTGTGTTTGATTTTAATCTATATATGTCAATTGTATGTATGTCTTTAAACTTGAGCGCATTTGTCAGTATCAGTTTTGTAATTTAGCCTCTTCTCTGTCTGCACATCAATAATGTGTAGCATTTCTAGAGTGTATCTCTTTTTGTAGTTACTCTCACCCACTAACATCTTTACATCGTCAAAGTTAGGTTTATGACCAGTCAAAGTACAGTGGGCTGCTAAAGCGGTTTTTTGCGATAAAGGTTTGTCAATTTGATCTGATCTGACTTATGCGATGCAAGTCTAGCTTTAAGTTTAGTTTTTGTCGTGCCAACATACCTTTTGGCATACGTTGGATCGTTAATATTTGAAAAAAAAAATTAAAGATTTGGTCTGATGTAATAACAAATTTATTAAATAAATATTAAAGTCTGAAAAATGATTTTTAAATTACGATACTAAACATTAAAATTGGCTATGATTTTACTTAATAGGAAGCAAAATATATATTGGAATAATAATTGTATGAATTTTTGTTTCACATGGACATGATATTGAAAGAAATATACAACTTTCTTCAATTATTCTCTAACATTGAATACGATGAATATAAAAATACTCCTATTAAAATACAAAATAATTGGTAATTCCTCCATATAATAACAAAAAATTTGTGGCATACTTTAAGAAGCCCTTAATTTTACATATTCAATCAAAAATTGACAAAATATTCGTTCAATTAAAGATCAACCAAATTTTATAGCTTAAAATACCAAGCGCCTAGCGTCGACAAAAAATAAAGTATATTTTAGGTTTAAATAAATATTGCCACCTCTCAAAAAATATATTAATAATTAGCACTATAAAATTTAAAAAAAAATAATATAAAGTATCTTTTAGACATTAACAACATAACAATAGCAGCGTCATCTACAAAAACTTGTGGTTACAAATGGAAGCTCATCAAAAAAAAATATAAAGTATCTTTTAGGCATTTGTGAATCTGCTAAAACCAGGGTTGCTTTCCTACCAGAACTTGATGCACGCTTTTGTACGTACAAGCTGCTCCAGAAGGTACATAAACACACTACTGTTTATGAACAAAGACACTGATTTCTGGGAAACAGTTATTTTTTCAGACGAGTCTAAATTCTATATTTTTGCCAGTGACGGTCGCAAATTTGTGTGGAGAAATGAAGGTGAAGTTTTAAATTCGTGTAGTATAAAAATACTGTTAAACACGGTGCCGGAAAAGTAATGGTGGGGGATGTTATGAGTGCAAATGGAGTAAGCAACCTGGTTTTTATGAAAGGAAATATGAACAAAACGGATTATTTAAATATTTAAATAAAAATTTTGCTCAATCTACTTAAAAAATGGGTTTGGGGGACAGCTTCATATTCGTCCAAAATAACTCTACTTTCCGAAATGAACATTCAAGATTGAACTCGATATCGTGTGTATACCGTATGCTAGGGTTAGGATATAATCACTTTGCGGTGATGTTTGTAACTAACAAAAATATTTGACCTAGACCCACCTTTTTATATAGTGATTAACTCAAAATCACTTTCTGAGTCTATTAAGCGATGTCCGTCCGTCCGTCTGTGTGCCCCTGTAATCAAACTACAAAGTACAGTCGTTTATATTTTTTTAGTAATTTTCGAAGAATTTATTATATTAATATTGCATACGTCCCTAGACGGAGCAAGAGTGAAAAAACAAACAACTGTCCCACTTATATGTTGCGGTTCATGCATTTGCAATTGTCAAAAGAAAAATGTCCAATTAATTTTATTTTTGAAATATCATACTCTCTTGGTTGGTTCTATTCGTACATTGCAAACAAATCCTTTATACGAGTATGTACTGTTTATTTTAGTAAGGTGATTTTTATATAAACAATTAAATGATTATTAAGTGATTTTATTATTATAAGAGTTATGCGACTTTTGAGTAAAATTTTAAATATCTTTGAGTCAAAAAATTTTGTAGCTACAAAGATTTTGCTTATAGCAAAATGATTTTTATACGGCTTTGTGAATTCAGGAAGAATATGTCCCTTTTGTGCAACTGTAAGTAGAATACATTTATTCTAAAATTCAATCATGCTGTAAATAAGAGAAAATTTCCACGCTTATGTTTAGAAAGTAGGTAATCTTCTTCGCCCATAGCTCAATTTTAATCGGAATAACTGAATGAGACATCAGGAAATGAAAAAATATAAGTTTTTTTATACAAATCTGTGGTCAGGGTATAATGGAGTTTGTGATAATGTTGAAACTACCAACAAAATTTGACATAGAGCCACCTTTTCTTCCATATGTCGACTAGGATTCCCATTCTGAGTGAATTTTGCGATGTCCGTCGGTTCGTCTATCTCCAAACTGGTAACAAAACTATGTATCGCAGGTATAAGTATACATATTTTGATGAAATTTAATTTGTCATAGGACGAAAGCTGTTGAAATTGATACATATTCACACCTAGTCATCACAAAAGTGATCCGTATGAGATCGCGCAATATACATATATATATCATTTAACCTGTAGTCCAAATATAAACGCTCTAGTACCATTCTAAAGCTGTCTTCCGCACTTCACTTAAATCTATTAAACAACAAAAATATTGCAAAGATTTGTTTAAAATTTCGTTTGTTTATATTTTGCGAAAAATAATTGACACTTTTCGAGTGTCAATAAACTTTTGATATGATTAAAAATTTTCTAGTGGTACATCCAAGATCAAATCTTTTGGAATATATACAATTTATAGTTGGCTTGAAAATATAGATTTTTGTACCGTGTGCTTAAAGGATTCTTTTCTTGTAAAATGATCTTAAAACCGCAGCACTTACTAATACCATCGAAACTACTTCTATTAGTATTTTGGAGCAAATTGCTATGGGGTGTATTCTCTATCCCATCGCCGGGAGCAAAACTTCCGCTATAGCACCAGTAGGTTTTTCGATAATATCGTTATTGGAAATTATCAGATCGTCCAATTCAATTCGCTGTGATTTTGTAAAACCAATGCCATAAAAAATTCAGCAATATAGTCAGTTTGCTCAGATTTTCTTGTTATTGTAGGTGGAGCAAAAGGTCTGCAAGATTCTCCAGGATTCTGAACTCTGTTTTTAATAACGATATCACAAATAGTACTGGTACCTTTGTCGGTAATCATAGATCCCTGCGCCAAATTAATATCAGCAGGTAAGCTGGCGATCCTAATTTTAGCACATATATCAAAAACAGCTTCACCTTTTTAGCAAAGAAATTTCAATTTGAGATGTAGATGAAATAGAGAAATTAATGTTTTCTACACCTTGTGCAATTTGCTTGATACACCCCCGGTGCACCATACCCATAAAACGTGAATAGCAGCTTAAATTAAAGTTGCTTGTGATAAACTTACTTGGCGTTCCTGATTTGAAGGCACAATTACGCGTTGTTGCTGTTATAATATCTTAGTTTTCTAGAAAAAAAGTTGTATAAGAACTTGTTGTATGCTCTTTCTTTTGCTGTTTTGCATCACAAATATTTGCAAAAATCGGCCAATCAGGTATTAAAGGATATAACGATGGTCTTATGACATATATTCGTAACAGTAGTCACCGTTTCTTTTACACCAATCCACCACATTGCAGCATAGTCCTAGAAGAGTAGAGGCATGCCACGCAAAGCGTCGGTATCTGAAATTTTTTTTATATATTTATAAACGCTTATGGCATAAAAAAATTCTTTCACAACAGCAATTTCGCTTTGCCCTTTATACTGCCTTGTACATTGAGTAAATGAATCACCTCTGCTGGAACCACGCACAACCACTAATATATGTTGAAACTTATCAAAAGAAAAAGTTGATATGGGTTAGTCTTTAATAATTTCTGTAGAAATATACTTGACACCGAACTCCTCGTTCGTAATATCGGCAGTCCCTGTGTTTATTTGTTTAGTTTTGGACACTTCTTTCATTTTTTACTTTGTCGCTTGTTGGGCGCCAATCATATTACTGAGATTTACGGTTTCATGTGTTATTTAAAATAGTTTAATATATTTTGCATAATTTTTAAAAGAATATACGGCAGTGATTTTAGTCGTTATTACCTTGTTAAGCCAGAGTTATCTACAACTATTTCCAATGTTGCACGTTCTCAATATCCTTTTTGTTGCACAATTAACAGTATATACAAACTTTTCTGGATTGGCGAGATTATTATTTGATTATTGTTTTGAAAATAAGAACGTCCCCCACATTTAAAGTCATATTTTGCGAACATCCCATATTATATTCCAGGCTTAGGGCATTCAGGCGCTTCACCCAAAGAATATTTTTCTCCAAGGCTATTAAATTTAATCGGTTTAGCAGCCTTGACTATAAATGCTCAAATACAATGCGCTTGAAGAATTTTAACTATAGATTCAGCGTAAAAAGATGACCATCTTCCATACCTATCTCTAAAATAAGGGCATAGTTTAGTGTAAATTGTGGTAATTTTAATACTCTTTTTAAGAAAAATCTTTGCAAACTATCCGCCTCTTCGAAATGTGAATAAACCAGATTTGTGCGCCATATAATTGGATGTAACGACACATAGCAATAAAAAGATGAATTTTCGGTTGAAAGGAAATGTAATGCTTAAAAAGTTACTCCATATCATATTTATACAATTTTTTTTTTAACTTCTACATGCTCTGCAAATACACATTTTGGTGTGATTATCATACCATGATAATTGCATTCATTTATTTTTTCAATTTCATTCCCGGCATAAGTCCACTTTTCGTTTTTGGCACCCCTTCCAACATTTTTGAACACCATAATCTTCGATTTTAATAAATAAATCTGTAGCACTTTAACAACATCAGCTATTACCACAATATCTTCGGCATATAACAGAAGCTTTATAATCAAATATCCAACATATAAACCACCATCAAGCTGATCATGCAGATCATTTATATAGAGGTAACAGAGTAGTGGGGCCAACAAGAAACATTATTTTACTCTTGATATGGTCTCGAATTTTTCCGATACTTCTGTTCCATTCCAAACTGTAGAATATGTATTTTTATAAACGTTTTCAATTAAACGAACCATTTAAGTGGACAATCCTGTTGCATTTGCAACCATGTCAAACGCCGCTCTGAAGTCCAGAAAAAATGCACATACTTTTCTTCTCTCATTGAACCTTAAGTGCAGTATTGTTGTTAATCTATATATATAAAATTCATTTTCTGTTTGTTTGTTTGACCGCTATACAAATTTTTATTTTTCAACGGATTTTCCTGAAATTTTGTACACACGATCTCCATACCCCAAGAAAGGTCGCCATATACTTTTTACCGGCCACGCCTACTTTTACGCCCACTGTTTATGTAAAATTAATTTTCTGTGTTATTCATATTTGTTCACTATAAAAATTTTTATTTTTTAACAGATTTCCCTGAAATTCGGTACACATGATCCCTGTAATCCAGCTAAGGTCACCATATACTATTTATTGACCACGCCTACTTTTACGCCCACTTTTAATATACAATTAATTTTCTGCTTTTTGGTATATTTGTTCGCTATACAAATTTTTATTTTTCAACGGAATTCTCTGAAATTTACTACACACGATCTCCGTACCCCAGGCCAGGTCACCGTGTGATTCTTGCGGCCACACCTACTTTTACGCTCACTTTGTGTATACAATTCATATTCTGTTTTTTGGTACATTTGTTCGCTACATAATTTTTTTTAAACGGATTTTGCTGAAATTTGCTACACACGATCTCTGTACTCCAGAGAGGTCGCCATATGATTCTTGCCGGCCACGCCTACTTCTACGCCCACTTTTTATACAAAATTAATTTTCTGTTTTTTGGTAAATTTGTTCATTATAGAAATTTTTATTTTTCAAGGGATGTCTAAAATTTGGTAACACGATCTCTATACTACAGGGAAGGTCACCATATGCTGCTTACAGGCCACGCCTACTTTGCGCCAACTTCTATGTATATAAAACTTTTTTTTCTTTAATTTGTTTCTTTATTTGATTGCTATACAAACTTTTATTTTTCAATGGCTTTCTCCGAAACTTAGTACATACAGGGAAGGTCGCCATATGATTTTTACCGACCACGTCTACTTTTACGCCCAATTTTCATATAAAATTCATATATTGTTGTGTGGCATATTTTTTCTCTAAACAAATTTGTACTTTTCAATGGATTTCTCTGAAATTTGGTTTACACGGAAATAACTACACGGTGAACAAATTCCCTAAACTTAAAAAAAAGGTACCCAAAAGAAATGAACAAATTCCCAATTTTTTTTTAAATCGAAATAAAAAATGAACTTACTCCCCAAATTCATTTTTAAATTTTACATATTTTTATTTAATGAATTTTGTTAAATATTTATTTTAGTGAACATTTGCATACTGCTCTCAATATATGTCCTAAAATAAATGCATTTAAAATGAGTATTCTTTTCAATAGCATCATTTCGTTGCGCGGAAGCTTAGATAGAATATCGGAATGATCTGAAAAATATATTTGGACAATTAAAATAAGTTGGCAACAGCTGTGCGGTTTGGCTGCCAAACGCGCGGACGCGAAGCGCTCTCGGAACACAGCTCAGCTAAAATAGGGATTAAAATAAGTTAACGAGAACTAAGCGCCAGCACGGCTAGTAGCTGCAAGGAAGCGGCGCGCGGACGCGGACGCGACGGATGCGGACGCGACGCGCTCGCGGAACATAGCTCAGCTAAAATATCTTAATGACCTGAAAAATATATTTTGGCGATTAAAATAAGTTGACAACAACTGCGCGGCAGCACGGGTGTGGCTGCCAAACGCGCGGAAGCGGACGCGACTCGCTCGCGGAACACAGCTTAGTGAAATGTCGTATGATAAAATTTATCTACGTATGTGGAATAATTACCTGTCGATCAAAATAGGCCACACATATACTATAAGCAGTTGCTTAAAGAAACCTTGCGACACAATATTAAACGTCGCATAAGTGTTCCATTTCTGAAACTTGAATTTGACGTCTCTGCTCAATGATGATCACTTATTGAATGAAGTAATTCAATTTTTAAAAGTTCTGATTCCTTTAATTTGCGAACCATTTCGTTATATTTGATGTTTATAAATAAACTAAAAAAAAAAAAACTTAAAGCGGTTTCGCAGCTTATTTTTGAAGCATTTTTGCTTATAAAAAACTTCTAAATTAAAAAATTAAAAAATTTTTAATTGAAATAAAAAATGAATTTACTGCCCATACAAATTTTTGGGGAGAAAGTTCATTTTATTGGGGAATTTGTTAATTGGGGACTAAGTGCTCAGCGCCTGGTAAGCATAGTGAACCATTTTTCAATCCAAAGGCCTTTTTATCCCGGGCAAGACCAGGTAAAAACAGCTAGTTATAAATATTATCAACGGTAGAATAATTTTTTCTGAAACCAGCTTGATACTCGGAAAGTATGTTGTATTTGTATACCCAGTTATACAATCTCTACGTTATAACATCCATCAACACTTTAACAATAGCATTCATAAAGGACATGCCTCTGTAGTTACTTGGTTCTTTTATATGCCCCTTTTTAAATATTGGAAATATAACAGTGGTAACAGATAACTTATCGAATTGCATATTGTTGAGTAAAGTGTTATACGTACCTTTTAAATCAGTAATTAATTCACTCGGTGAGTTTTTAAGAAACGCATACGGAATTTTATCTTCCCCTGGGGATTTATCCGGTTTGGCCTTTGCAAATACTTCACAAATTTCTGTGTTAGTTATATTTTCGTCCAAAAAATCATCAGTTTGATACATTGGAGCATAAAGTATATCTCTTGCGGTTGCAATACGATTTAATAATCTCATGAAATATGATTTAAAAACGGATGAAGGTATATTTTGGAACTCTTGATAGCTTTTGCTTTTTATTTCGTTAGCCATGTCTGTTACATGGCTTTGTTTTATATCCAATTCTTTATAATATTCATCCTTTTTAGTCTTTCAAATCATTTTAAACTTTTCATTTGCCATTAAATATTTTCTTTTTGTTTCTGGGTTCCAGTCGTGTTCACAGTTTCCTAACAATTTAAACGGGGATTTTCCAGCTGCAGAGAATTTCCAGTCAAACCATTTATTTTTGGCTTTAAACAGTTGATTGCTTTTACTATTTTATGTTGCAGATTTGCGTATAATATCTAATATGTCTTCCACATCTAAAAAATCTTTATTCCTCTTTAACTCGCTTAGGTTCTTTAATACATTTTCATTATATTGTTTTTTTTTATGTGATTTTTCCACGATATTTTTGGAAGAAAAAGATTTTTGCTTTGATCACTTTGAATTCGTAAGTTAAGTTCAAGACATATTGCCATATGGTCTGACCATGTTTTTTCATCCACACTGAAATAGTCGACATGTCCTAGCAGTTGCTGTTATATATCATATATCTGTGGTCACAAGCATTAACCGTCTAAGTCGAAAATCATGCTTTCGAGAAAAATAACTTTTTATATAACTGCAATGGGGCTTCATTACGACTTAGGTCAGTATGTTTTCATTAATAATTTTTTAATAAACAGTGTTAGAGAAATGGTGATTTCACAGAAATATGAAGCGTTTTTAGTAGAACGTAATAGCATACTTAACTCAAATCATCCTTAAGTCGACTTAAGTGGTTATCGCTTGTGACCACAGATATGTCGATAACGGGGTCTGCCCTACCACCTATAAATATGTATTTTCCAAATTCATCAGCTCTCGTGGCTCCACTAAGAACTGTCAAACTATAATCATCGCAGAATTCCATTACTTGCTTCACCATTCTATTACTTTCCGAGTCTTCTAAATAACCATCTATTATTTTAAATAAATAATGAATACTTTGCATTTTAAGATACAAAATATTATTTTAATTATTTACTTTAATCTTAAAGAAAGCACATAACCGACACTTAAAAAGCCTGAACATTTATGTTTCCTTCTTGCTTGCCGCAAATCAATTGTACAATGATCTACAAATATGATCAGATATATTCATTCAAATTTATTTAGATGTAACTCAGAGTGGCACTTAAGAATTTGTATCGTTAAATTCAAATGCGACATTCAAATATTAAACTAAAATAATAAATTAATAATAAAATATATCTATATATTAATACGCAAATGAAATTTTTTATTCCCTTTTTAAGCAAAATGCGGGCACGGAGGAGTGTGAAATTTGGCATAATTATGGAGGAGAAGCGGAGATTGTTAAAATCTATTTATAATATATTTTAAAAATATATTAAATCAAATAAAATGAAATATTTATAATAACTCGTTGCATCCTGTTAATGCGAATGATTTAAATTGTATATCACACGCCCTGTGTTGAACTGTGAACTGCTAAAATTGATTGGCATACCTTTAGACTCAATTAAATATTCATAATTTTTTTTATATATATAGAGTAAAAAAACATTGAGAGAAAAAAATGGAATGAAAAAATAATATTTGCTAGAATTTGCACTCGAATTTCGAATTTCCACAGACATCTGTGGAGTGCAAATTTTCATACAATTGTACGGAAAATTGTCTAGCTTTTTCGAGTTATAGTTCGTCCACGGCAGTAAGACAATCCGATTTATGCTTTCGAACATTTCGAAAATTTTAATCGTTACTACTCGAGCTTCTCGATCTAAGAGCTACCCGAGTAGCACGAGTACTCGAACTTGACCATACTTACTACTTATGCATACTCTAAATGCAAGCCAATTAAATAGATTTTGAACAAATTTTATAATCTCCTTTAAATCCACTTCAATAATCATGGTAAGGTAAGGTAATGCAAAATCTAAAAAAAATTCATAAGATTTAAAACCCATAAATCATACTACTTATATCGATTACTACTGTATCATGTTACCTGACTAACATATCCATTGAAAGATATGTTTCGATACTTTCAGGCAGAGAAGAAGTCAGGACAACAAGTGAGAAATGTCAAGAAAAGCTCAGCAACCACGTTAACACTGTGGCTATTTCTATTGAAACTAGATGATTAAAACGCAAGCATGTATCTCAATATTCAATTAGCTTACTATCGCTCGCCGTAGTCATTTGTAATCATTAATGTTTTTAACAATATCCCTAAAAGTTTTTTCGCTTGTTAGAGAATTGCTCTATCAAAATTTTTAAAATTTTTCTATTCTTCTCCAAAAAACTTAAAGATATTTTTTAAATTTTAATTTCTACGTTAATTTTTTCATCGAATAAATTGAAATCTACACGCTCTTTATTAAGTTAATGTAGGTGATTAACAAACGTAGATATTTTCCGTGCTTTTTACATCATATCTCCCTAATATTAATTTTCTAAAAAATACTAAGTTCTTTAAAAGAGTTAACAGTTTATAATGAAACCATCAACTTCATCTAGAGCATTTATCTCCAATTCGATGTATAAGAGAACTTTGACCCAGAAATATAATAATTTATTCCAGGAACTGTTTGTAGTCATTCCGTGAAATTTCCTAATTAATTTTTTAATTAAGAAATCTAAAATCTTATCATGTTCATCGTTGAATACTTCTTTTGTTCTCTGTACATTCGTTTTGTAAGTAAGCTTAAACTTGGGCTAGTCGAAATACATATTTTTGGGTCATACACATTATGAAAATATTGTTTCAAATGCATGTTGTCTGCACCTTAGGTATAGAACATATTTTTCTAATTATTTCAAGAAGATTGTAAATCGCTATAAATTTTCCAGTGTTTGAGGCGTTTTTATTAAATACAAATGTTTCAATTCTATCCAAAATTTGGTGGTCCTCTAAAGAAAAGAAATAAGAATGAGTTTTTTTAACTCCCGTAGAATAAATAGGTTAATATTTCTATTAAAAATCATTTTACGTGTTCCAGGATAAACATTTTTTAATAGTTTTTAGAAAAAGTGGTTTGATAAAAAGGTCAGTTTGACATACGTGGTAAAAAGGGTTAAGATTACTGAAACTAATTCAGAATACTCTTTTAGGTACTTGGCACAACAACTGGAATGTATGATAAACAAACGATCGTTCTGAAATTTTACCTCAAAGGCTTGTATCAAGTGGCACAAGTAATGCTAAAATTCAAAACGTATTCCTCATATACTTTATTTCCACCCTAATATGTTTTTATCGCTATGAAATTAAATTAAATAAATTATTTTTTACATTTTCCTGGGTTTCTTCTTCTTCTATATTTGTGTTTAATTTTTTATGGAAAAGATGATGTTGCTGTCATGAATTGTTTCGCACTGTGAATCTGGGTTGTCAACACAACCACACAGAATTTGTTTTTGGTTGACCGAAAGCTTTTTTTTACCTTAAAAATCACATAACAGTTGTGTTGCAGAATGACTCTAAAAATAACACTGACTAAAAACTTAACTTCTGTCAAAACACACGTAAAAATCCAATACATTAAAAAAATTGAAAGATATATAGTTCCCGTTATATTAGTTTTTATAGATGAATTCGGTTTCTAGCGCATAACGCAAATTTAATTATCGTGGAAGCAGGAGCATAACTACATTTTCCACGAATGTGCAAATTAGTCGAGAAAAACTGGGAGGCACAGGTATTTTATTTTTACCTGTTTCTGAATATATACTTATGCAAGACATTCATTGAGCAGAATGCAAGTATACGAGAAATATGTATGTCAAGTTTTTCGACAGGAAACATATATTTGAAATTTTTAATTTCGTTATATATAGCGTAATTTTGTTTGGTAGTAAAAAAAATTTTTAACCACACTGCACATTTGTATCAAGGCTATTTCGAAAGTTTTTCTTATCTTAACTTCCTACGCCACAGTGGTTCAAAACCAAAAAAAAGTGGTAATAAGTCTGGAACTTCTAAACTATTGGTTGGATTGGAATAGTATATTCTAGGCGATTGTAGTCAAGGATATAGGCTTTCAAAATATTAATTTTTGAGATTCCCTGTTGTAACACAGGATGAGCTACAGGGTGCCAAAGTCGACCGCCTCGAGGTGGAAAATGCTTTCAAAGCTTGTAACTTTTATAAATATGAAGTGATTTTTACGTTTTTTAAATTTTTCCAATAACCATTAAATTATTAACAAAAAACATGCTTATACGACTTAGTTATCGCTTATGGTTTAAAAAAATATTTGATTTTAAAAATCAACATTTGAACTTTTCACCAAATTCTTTCTTGGTTTTTCGCAAATAACAATTTTATTAAAATAGATAAAAAAAAAATCGAAAAATATGTGGCGATAGCCAGTTCTTTTTAAAAAAATACGTTGAAGTATTTTTTGAATTATTTCAAACTGTTTAGTGAGCACAAAATCTTAAAGTTGACTTTTTGAATCAGGTTCTAAAAATTGCAAATTTTTGCCAAAAAATACCCTTCATTCTTTCACTTTTTTCTCACAACCTTGGTAAAACATGTATATATTTTTCTACATACTTTAAAAAAATATGCTTCAAGAATGGTTGTAAGCGAAATTTTTAATATTTTTGGACATGCACCCTACGTCCAGCATTGGACGAAATTGGGCAATTTTAAAAAAAAAAACTAAGTTTTAAAAGTTAATACAAAAATATCCGCTCGATTTCTTCAAATATTTCACCACAGTATTAAAGCCCCAAATATTTTTATTTATTTGCCGCAACAAAATTCACCGCCGTTACATAAACGTGGTCAGGAGGGCTTAAATGGTGAAAAAAGTCAAATTTTCATACGAATTTTTTTTGTTAACATAAAAAACATATAAAGATTAGTTATTTTTATACCCTATACCACTATGTGGTTTGGGTATAATGACTTTGTGCTGCTGTTTGTAACAACCAAAAATATTTGACCTAGACCCATCTTTAATTATACCGATCGAATCAGAATCACTTTCTGAGTTGATTTAACAATGTCCGTCCGTCCGTCCGTCCGTCCGTCTGTGTGTGCATGTAAAGCTTGTAATCAAACTGCAGGTCGCAAATATGAATATATTTTGATGAAATTTGGTATATAAGCTTTTATCGGCCATGGGATGAACGCTATTGAAATTGGTGAGAATCGGTCCATGTTCAGACCTAGCCCCCATACAAATTACCCATATGAAATCGACATAAATTGCCATAAGATCCAAATTGTCATATAGATCTTACTCAAATTGGGTTTGTATGCATTCATTACACCCACTAATGAGTAGTCCAAAAATGATCCCTTTGACCCCATATAGAGCTGCTTCCCGATCTTCACTTAAATCTATTAAAAAACAAAAATATTGCACTGATTCTTCTCAAATTTTGTTTGTACATATTTTTTCAAAATACAAGAGACTTTACCAAACATGATCAGGATCGGTCCATTTTTGGACCTAGTCCCTTTATAGATATAGCATCCGATATGAACTTTTTCATATCTGCAGCCAAAAAAATTAATAAAAATCACACTGAAATTTGGTTTTTGCTTATTTTCAATGTCCAGTTAGTTGGGCCTAAGAGATAGGGTTTCTAAACGCATGGTATAGGGTATCGTATAGTCGGTCTAGACCGACTATAATTTTCTTACTTGTTATATTTTGTTTATTGATTCAGAACGGCATTTAAATTATCTAAAACGCTTCAAAAAATCATTTTGATAACGTTAACAGTTTTTGAGATATTTATATTCAAATTTCAGAAAAAAATATAGAAAAACTATTGTTTTTCGTTTTTTTTTGGTTTTTTTGGTAAAGTGTTCCCAAAATTTTTGAATTTTACTTATTATTATATATATTGTTAAAGAAGACATATTTATCTATTCAACGATATATAACATGTCTATCAAATATATTGTAACATGCTGAAATAATGACCCCAAACCACACTCCACAGGCAAAAATTTAGCTATTTCTCTATTTGTTCATATAAATGGTCATTTACATAAGGAATGACATATTTTTTTATTGTTTTTTGGTAAAGGGTTGCATACGTTTTTATTACTTCAAATAATTTTATATATCTTTTCAAAAAAGGTATAATTATAAGTTAATGGTGTATGAAATATTTACCTAATGAATTTCAACTGATCATAAAATTGCCCGAAACTCTGATACCTATTGCAAAATATCTGTAATTCACAATACCTTTTTATGCAAAAAAAAAACAGGTAAAAGCCAAATCCTTAGATTCACTAAAACAAAATGTAAGTATTGGTTGAAGTACCCGCCCGATATATTACCTTTCAAAAAGTATTTTCAGTATATAACCATGAGTTTCTTGTTTATTAAGATCACTTACGTATAATCTATCATGGGGGTTACATTAAAGTATTATTCACTTTGCAAAGTTACTTGGGAAAATCCTTCCGATTCTACTATTCATTCATCACGTTCGGAAAAAGTATCGAAATTATTTTATACAATTAACAACACTTACGGTTTAAATGTGAGATCTGAAGAGGTTGAAAATTTTTACAAAGCTTACGAAAGAAGATTTGGCCAATCGGGTTTATCAAAATCAAAGTTTATGACTAAAAATGAAGAATGGTTGAAAACCGGCCTCACAGTACAAATTGAGAAAAAGGCATTTGGTCGACCTAAAAAGGACTACGAAAATGTTCAATCAAGGACAAAAAAGAAAAAACAAGAAGAAATCATTAGTAACCATTCGCCTAATAAAATTAAGGATTCTTTTAAATCAGCCTTGACACGCACGCAACCAAAGGAAGCTGCTAAAATTGTAGATGTGCTACCATCTGCATCTCCTAAGCGGTTGAAGCGTATGGTGCAAAGTATTCCAACGCCAAAATCGTCAACATCATTTACAGAAGAGGATGCGTTAGCTCTTATTTTAAATTTGGGATTGACAAGAAATAAATATGGTATTTTGAGAAAAGCTCTCAAAGAAAAAGGATTTGATATTTTTCCTACCAGCAGAGCCATAAAGGAAACAAAAAATAATATCCTACCATCTAATGTGAAATCCAATACTGAAAGTGCAAATGTTGGATTGCTTGAAAACACTGCATCTAGAATAATATCCACATTTAGCAAAGAAGAAATAGAAATATGCAACAATTCACAAGTTACGTTAATATGTAAATGATGGAACATCTGGATTTTCTGAGTATAGACAACAAGTAGAAGCAATTCAGAAATAGATTTTTCAACAATTTTTATGACTCAGTACCATTAAAAATTAGGCTATATAATGAGACATGTTCTTCTTCTAGTGAGAGAGAATATCAGGACATATGGAGTAATTTAACACCCGGATCTAAGTTTCTATGTCGGCCAATCCGATTTGAGTACACAAAGGAAGACAAAGTTACAACACAAAGCTTAGTGAGTTCAATAAATCAAGAAATTTCGAGATTGTCTCCAGTTTTTGTGGAAATATCTGGAAGTGTCATTAAAGTGCTATTTCAACCACTTTTTACAATGATTGATGGGAAAGTAGCCAATGCCGTTACAGATATAACATCTACTTGTAAATGTAATATATGTGGAAAGAAAAGTTCAGAATTTCATAACAGTTGTGATGAAATTCCTATTAATGAAAATGCTTTAAAATTTGGAATATCACCACTTCATGCAAGAATACGATTTCTGGAATATTGCTTGCATCTCGCATATGATCTAAAATACCAGAACAAATTCCAGAACAAGAAAATATACCAGTTAAAACAAGTAAGAAAATTATAGTCGTTCTAGACCGACTATACGATACCCTATACCATGCGTTTAGAAACCCTATCTCTTAGGCCCAACTAACTGGACATAGAAAATAAGCAAAAACCAAATTTGAGTGGGATTTTTATTAATTTTTTTGGCTGCAGATATAAAAAAGTTCATATCGGATGCTATATCTATAAAGGGTCTAGGTCCAAAAATGGACCGATCCTGATCATGTTTGGTAAAGTCTCTTGTATTTTGCAAAAATATGTACAAACAGAATTTGAGAAGAATCAGTGCAATATTTTTGTTTTTTAATAGATTTAACTGAAGATCGGGAAGAAGCTCTATATGGGGTCAAAGGGATCATTTTTGGACTACTCATTAGTGGATGTAATGAACGCATACAAACCCAATTTGAGTAAGATCTATATGACAATTTGGATCTTATGGCAATTTATGTCGATTTCATATGGGTAATTTGTATGGGGGCTAGGTCTGAACATGGACCGATTCTCACCAATTTCAACAGCGTTCATCCCAAATTTCATCAAAATATATTCATATTTGCGACCTGCAGTTTGATTACAAGCTTTACATGGACACACAGACGGACGGACGGACGGACGGACGGACGGACATTGTTAAATCAACTCAGAAAGTGATTCTGATTCGATCGGTATAATTAAAGATGGGTCTAGGTCAAATATTTTTGGTTGTTACAAACAGCAGCACAAAGTCATTATACCCAAACCACATAGTGGTATAGGGTATAAATAATACTATATCTACATATCTACACGCCATACGAAAAACTGAGAAGAAAAGAATTCAGGATGAATTTAAAATGCAACTTGGTCTAATTATCGATAAGCCTCTTTGTAGCTATGGAAGTTCAAATGATGGTAATACAGTAAGACGGTTCCTTGTAGATCCCGAAACTACTTCTTTGATTACTGGCATTGACACGGCTTTAATCGCACGGTTTAAAGTAATATTAGCTGTCATTAATAGTAAACAACAAATTAGTGCGGAGAAATTGAAAATATATGCTAGTGGAACTAAGGAATTAATAATGAACTTATATCCTTGGAGGCCAATGACACCAACTGTAGACAAAGTATTAGCTCATGGGAAAGAAATAATACAAAATAGCATCCTGCCCTTGGCAGAAGTGACTGAAGAAGCACAAGAAGCTAGAAACAGAGATGTCAAACACTTTAGACTTTTTAATACAAGAAAATGTAGCAAAGAAGCCCAAAATTCCGATTTAATGGAATATTTATTGATATCATCAGATCCAGTAATATACTCCATAAGAACAAAATGGTTACCAAAAATAAGTCTTGAAATAGAAAATGATGATTCCGAAGCTATGGATATAAAACATCTTTTATCTTTTGATATATCTGATTGTTTTGTAGAAAATAACTAGCAAAAAACAGACAATTGTTATGTAATTTTAAGCCTATTATAAAACAAATAAAAAATACTCATTAAAAAAAATTTAGTTATATTTGTTATTTAATAATGAAAATATCTTAGGCATTGGCTTTTTACCTGTTTTTTTTTTTTTTTTTTTTTGTATAAAATCAGCATCAGAGTTTCGGGCAATTTTATGATCAGTTGAAATTCATTAGGTAAATATTTCATACACCATTAACTTATAATTATACCTTTTTTGAAAAGATATATAAAATTATTTGAAGTAATAAAAACGTATGCAACCCTTTACCAAAAAACAATAAAAAAATATGTCATTCCTTATGTAAATGACCATTTATATGAACAAATAGAGAAATAGCTAAATTTTTGCCTGTGGAGTGTGGTTTGGGGTCATTATTTCAGTATGTTGCAATATATTTGATAGACATGTTATATATCGTTGAATAGATAAATATGTCTTCTTTAACAATATATATAATAATAAGTAAAATTCAAAAATTTTGGGAACACATTACCAAAAAAACGAAAAAAAAACGAAAAACAATAGTTTTTCTATATTTTTTTCTGAAATTTGAATATAAATATCTCAAAAACTGTTAACGTTACCAAAATGATTTTTTGAAGCGTTTTAGATAATTTAAATGCCGTTCTGAATCAATAAACAAAATATAAAAATAACTAATCTTTATATGTTTTTTATGTTAACAAAAAAAATTCGTATGAAAATTTGACTTTTTTCACCATTTAAGCCCTTTTGACCACGTTTATGTAACGGCGGTGAATTTTGTTGCGGCAAATAAATAAAAATATTTGGGGCTTTAATACTGCGGTGAAATATTTGAAGAAATCGAGCGGATATTTTTGTATTAACTTTTAAAACTTAGTTTTTTTTTTAAAATTGCCCCAATTCGTCCAATGCTGGACGTAGGGTGCATGTCCAAAAATATTAAAAATTTCGCTTACAACCATTCCTGAAGCATATTCTTTTAAAATATGTAGAAAAATATATACATGTTTTACCAACGTTGTGAGAAAAAAGTGAAAGAATGAAGGGTATTTTTTGGCAAAAATTTGCAATTTTTAGAACCTGATTCAAAAAGTCAAATTTAAGATTTTGTGCTCACTAAACAGTTTGAAATAATTCAAAAAATACTTCAACATATTTTTTTAAAAAGAACTGGCTATCGCCACATATTTTTCGATTTTTTTTATCTATTTTAATAAAATTGTTATTTGCGAAAAACCAAGAAAGAATTTGGTGAAAAGTTCAAATGTTGATTTTTAAAATCAAATATTTTTTAAACCATAAGCGATAACTAAGTCGTATAAGCATGTTTTTTGTTAATAATTTAATGGTTATTGGAAAAATTTAAAAAACGTAAAAATCACTTCATATTTATAAAAGTTACAAGCTTTGAAAGCATTTTCCACCTCGAGGCGGTCGAATTTGGCACCCTGTAGCTCACCCTGTGTTACAACAGGGTATCTCAAAAATAAATATTTTGAAAGCCTATATCCTTGACTACAATCGCCTAGAATATACTATTCCAATCCAACCAATAGTTTAGAAGTTCCAGACTTATTACCACTTTTTTTTGGTTTTGAACCACTGTGCTACGTAAATATATGGAAGGAGTTTGTATACGAAATATAAACAAAGTATTTTTCAACCGATCTATATATAAAAAGTTTTAATTGTCTCTTCTTACTCCAGCATAATTGGCCGATATTTCCAGGTATTATTTAGAGGAAATTACAATAACGATAGCCCTGTACAACACTATTACGAGCAGTGAATAAATCCAATACCCTCCACACACTGGTGTGGTAGTTGGAGAAATTAATATGAACCCCATAAAATAAAAATACTCCTGATCCTTATATTAAGCGAAGTGAAAATAGTGATGTCGGTCTGGTCGGCTTTCCTTCTGTGGAAATCACTATTACGCTCTCAATAGGTCAGCTGGATTGTCAATTTTTAGTGAGCAATAGCTCCGGCGATTTTAATGACAATGTAAAACAAGTAAGAAAAATCGGTCTAGACCGACTATACGATACCCTATACCATGCGTTTGGAAACCCTGTGTCTTAGGCCCAACTAACTGGACATAGAAAATAAGCAAAACCAAATTTGAGTGGGATTTTTATACCCTATACCACTATGTGGTTTGGGTATAATGACTTTGTGCTGCTGTTTGTAACAACCAAAAATATTTGACCTAGACCCATCTTTAATTATACCGATCGAATCAGAATCACTTTCTGAGTTGATTTAACAATGTCCGTCCGTCCGTCCGTCCGTCCGTCCGTCCGTCCGTCTGTGTGTCCATGTAAAGCTTGTAATCAAACTGCAGGTCGCAAATATGAATATATTTTGATGAAATTTGGTATATAAGCTTTTATCGGCCATGGGATGAACGCTATTGAAATTGGTGAGAATCGGTCCATGTTCAGACCTAGCCCCCATACAAATTACCCATATGAAATCGACATAAATTGCCATAAGATCCAAATTGTCATATAGATCTTACTCAAATTGGGTTTGTATGCGTTCATTACATCCACTAATGAGTAGTCCAAAAATGATCCCTTTGACCCCATATAGAGCTTCTTCCCGATCTTCAGTTAAATCTATTAAAAAACAAAAATATTGCACTGATTCTTCTCAAATTCTGTTTGTACATATTTTTGCAAAATACAAGAGACTTTACCAAACATGATCAGGATCGGTCCATTTTTGGACCTAGCCCCTTTATAGATATAGCATCCGATATGAACTTTTTTATATCTGCAGCCAAAAAAATTAATAAAAATCCCACTCAAATTTGGTTTTTGCTTATTTTCTATGTCCAGTTAGTTGGGCCTAAGAGATAGGGTTTCTAAACGCATGGTATAGGGTATCGTATAGTCGGTCCAGACCGACTATAATTTTCTTACTTGTTATTAATTTTTTTGGCTGCAGATATGAAAAAGTTCATATCGGATGCTATATCTATATGGGGACTAGGTCCAAAAATGGACCGATCCTGACCATGGTTGGTAACGTCTCTTGTATTTTGCAAAAACATATACAAACAAAATTTGAGAAGAATCAGTGCAATATTTTTGTTTTTTAATAGATTTAAGTGAATATCGGGAAGCTGCTCTGTATGGGGCCAAAGGGATCATTTTTGGACTACTCATTAATGGATGTAATGAACGCATACAAACCCAATTTGAGTAAGATCTTTATGACAATTTGGATCTTATGGCAATTTATGTCGATTTCATTGGGGTAATTTGTATGGGGGCTAGGTCTGAACATGGACCGAATTTCACGAATTTCAATAGCGTTCATCCCATGGCCGATAAAAGCTTATATACCATATTTGCGACCTGCACTTTGATTACAAGCTTTACATGGACACACAGACGGACGGACGGACGGACGGACGGACGGACATTGTTAAATCAACTCAAAAAGTGATTCTGATTCGATCGGTATAATTAAAGATGGGTCTGGGTCAAATAATTTTGGTTGTTATAAACAGCAGCACAAAGTCATTATACCCAAACCACATAGTGGTATAGGGTATAATGAACTCTTGAAGAATATGATTTTTTCTATCTTAATCTTTTTATTGCTGTTATGCTACATGTTGTAATTTTTTTTATAAAAAAAAATAAATAAATAAAATTAAAAGTAAATCAGATTTTCATAATTTTTTTTTTTAAACTTTAGTTGTAATCAGTTTTTCTTTTAAGAAATCTAAGTTTTCTATTTATACAAAAGAGTTGCGAGGATGATCATCGCCCAGCCCAAACCATTCGACCCAGAAGCTTGATATTTGGACTGTAGGTTCCTCTCTCGCTGTAACGAACCACTAAGAATGGATATTTAAAAATTCGGACACTTACTGGGTAAAAGCAGACAAAAATGGGGAAAACGGCAACAAATTAATCAATGAATATGAAATTTGGAGTGTAGGCTCCATCCGAGAAACAAATGTGGGCTCAGAACCAATTTTTTCGAAATTCATCCATTTAAGGGGGAAAAACGGCCAAAAAGGGTAAAAATGTATCTTTCTGCATTTTCTTCACATATTAATCTATATCTATGAACTTTGTTATACGTCTCCACCGAATACGTGTGCATCAGTCAATAATGATTTTATTGCTAATTCTAACGCCTAGAGGAGAAAAAAACGGCCAAAAAAGAAACAAGTAAGAAAATTATAGTCGGTCTAGACCGACTATACGATACCCTATACCATGCGTTTAGAAACCCTATCTCTTAGGCCCAACTAACTGGACATTGAAAGTAAGCAAAAACCAAATTTGAGTGGGATTTTTATTAATTTTTTTGGCTGCAGATATGAAAAAATTCATATCGGATGCTATATCTATAAAGGGACTAGGTCCAAAAATGGACCGATCCTGACCATGGTTGGTAACGTCTCTTGTATTTTGCAAAAACATATACAAACAAAATTTGAGAAGAATCAGTTCAATATTTTTGTTTTTTAATAGATTTAAGTGAAGATCGGGAAGCAGCTCTATATGGGGTCAAAGGGATCATTTTTGGACTACTCATTGGTGGATGTAATGAACGCATACAAACCCAATTTGAGTAATATCTATATGACAATTTGGATCTTATGGCAATTTATGTCGATTTCATATGGGTAATTTGTATGGGGGCTAGGTCTGAACATGGACCGATTCTCACCAATTTCAATAGCGTTCATCCCATGGCCGATAAAAGCTTATGTACCAAATTTCATCAAAATATATTCATATTTGCGACCTGCAGTTTGATTACAAGCTTTACATGGACACACAGACGGACGGACGGACGGACGGACATTGTTAAATCAACTCAGAAAGTGATTCTGATTCGATCGGTATAATTAAAGATGGGTCTAGGTCAAATATTTTTGGTTGTTACAAACAGCAGCACAAAGTCATTATACCCAAACCACATAGTGGTATAGGGTATAAAAATTGTATATATGGTATCCACTAAACAAAAGAATGTAGGAATATGAAATATAGTATGTGGATTCCAATAGAGATAGAAACATCAGATAAGAGGAAAACTTTTGGAAATTTGGATGTTAAGGGCGGTAGAAAGGGTCCACCGCCAAAGAATAAAAAAAGTTTAAATTCGAGCCTCTAAGGGGTAAAAGCGGCCAAAAAGGGGGGAAAATTGTAACAAATGAATCTAGGAATATGAAATTTGGTGTGTAGACTCCATCGGAGAAACAAATATGGGCCCAGGATTATTGTATTCAAAATTCGGCCATTTAATAAAAAAAACTGACAAAAAAGGTAAACATTGTACCTTGCTGATTTTCTTAACATATTACTTAATTAATCTATATATATGAATTTTGGTATACAGATTCCATCGAATATTTGAGAGACTACTTATTTAAAAATTATCTTTAATTAAAAAGAAAATTCTATAAAATGGTTTTTATTAACAATTTTATTTACGTTATTTTTTTGAATGCTTTTTTTGTTCGAAACTGAGCTAATTACTATATTTTACTAAGCGGACAAAAAGGGAAAAATGGTAACAAATGAGTATAGGAATATGAAATTTGGTGCATAGACTTCGTTCGAGAAACAAATATGGGCTCAGGATTAATTTCTTCGAAATCCCATTTAAGGGGAAAAACGCCAAAAAAAAAGGGTAAAAATTGTACCTTTCTGCATCTTCTTATCATATTGATATATATATATATATATACATGAATTTTGGTATACTCACTCTACCGAATACGTAGGCATCAGTCCAGAATGGATTTATTGCTAAATCTAACGTCTAGGGAGGAAAACCGGCCAAAAAGAGGAAAAATTCTACATTTGGTATCTTCTAGACAAACGAATATGAAATATAGTTTGTGGATAGAAACATCAAATGAAACGAAATCTTTTGGAAATACGGATCTTAAAACGGGGTAAAAATGGCCCGTAAATGTAAGAGTGTACCTTTTTGTATCGTCTTTACAAAGTAATTCAGGAATATGAAATTTAATATGTAGATTCCACCAGAAACACAAACATCGGAGAAGAATAAAATTTGTTTTAATTCGAGCCTTAAGGGGAAAACTGATACTTTTCAACTGGTAAATTTTCCTTTGAAAGTACATTTTCTTAACAAAAGAAGTAAGAAATTTATAGTCGGTATAGACCTATACCCTATACCATGCGTTTAGAGAATTGGTCTTAGGTAAAACTAATTAGGTTTAGAAAAAAAGCATAAACCAAATCCACGTCGAAAATTGGACCAATCCTGACCATATTTGGTAAAGTCACTTATTTTTTACAACAACATATACAAACCAATTTTGAGAAAAATCTGTGCAATATTTTTGTTTTTGATAGGTTTAAGTGAATTGTCCTATATGGTTTATTGTTGGTCTATGGATTAATGGATGTAATAAACACACAAAAACCCAATTCGACTGAGATCTATTTCATAATTTGAATCTTATGGCAAGTTTTGTCGATATTGTAGGGGTCATTTGAGTGGAGAGTAGGTCTGAACATGAGCCCATTTTCACCAATTTCAATAGCGTTTGTCCTATGGCTTGATAAATAAAATAATATTATTTTTTATCTTTATAATTTGAATAATTTTCGAACCTACTATGAATAAAAAAGTGGTACTTATATAGAGTAGGTGGCAATACATTTTAAACTTTTACAAAATTCTAAATTTGCAAATTTTATAATAAAATAATTGTTTTTTTTTTTTTTTTGGAAGATAACACATTTTTACAAAAAATACAATTAAAAAAATAGGTATGCGAAAAAGAAATATTTTTTTAGAGTTGGCAAAACAGTGGAAACTGTTTACCAGAGTTGACTAAAATAATAAAAATAGAAGAACGAGTGAAAGAAACTATAAAAAAAATCTTAGCCGTTATTTAAATATAGATTTTGATATTTTCTTTCAATTATTATAAAATAATGGCAAGAATAAAATTTTATGAAGAGTTAAAAACCAGAATAATAGATGATTTTCGTGATGGTGCTAAGCAAAAGAATATTTGTGAGAAATATTCTATGAATAAATGTATAAAACGTCTGACTAGCATTAATCTTGCTAGAAAAAACCCATGAACTGGAATTAGAATACTGTTGACGAATAGCGTTGATGAAAAAGTTGAATATTTAAATGAACCCAAAACGGCTACGCGGGGGCTTAACTAAAATAAATTAATACAATCGTTCGGTAATAAGAATCATCTACCCCCCAAGGCCATGTGTTATTGTGTAGTAAAGGTTTCCATTGTTATGTCAACAGCATAAAAATTAATACTTTTAAGTTTTGTTAATTTTTTCTGAAGTTATGTTAATATTTCTTCTATGTTAAAATAATTTTTAATTTTATGAAAAAATTTTTTGTTATTGACCTGAACGGTCAATAAAATATATATTGCTAAAAGTTTCCATCGTATTGTCACTCACACCATATTTCTTATATTTTTAAATATTATTATGGCTTAAATAACACTGCTTTACAAATTTTTAATTTGGAAAAATACCAAGAACGGCACATGCCTAGCTAAGTTAACTGGGACCTCCTGAACACGAAAAAAGCTGTAATTTTTTTTTTCTAAGTACCTTTTTTATATAACGGTACTTTTGTGTTTTTCGGTGTATGGTCCCACTCAAACCCTTGTGGAGCCCAACCGAGAAGTTCGGTTGAGATAAATGGCATATCGTTGGAAAGGTAATTGAATGCACTTTTCGGCGATATGCTGCAAATTTCTATCTGATAAGAAATGGCTGAGTTACAACACCTCAAATTTAAAAATTTGCCTATTTTTTACGTTTTTTTTCAAAATTTTTCATTTTTATTTCGTTTTTTTTTTTAGGTTATAGTGAAGTTCTGGAATGTTTTATTTTTTTACTAAATAGTTTATTTATCGGATGAAAAATAAAGTTTTTATTAAGGATTTTGTGGAACGACAATATTTTCATTTTCATTGTCACACACTATATTCGGCGTTAATTCAAAAAAATTTAATTAAAATGACGAGCGACTTGAACTTTTGCGTTTCTTTTCGGATGGATCTTCGCGAATGAGGAACCAACAATAGTCCGCCATCATTTGTTCATCCCACCAGCCTTTGTAACGTCTCTCGATTTCTTCCATTTTCTGGTGAAATCTTTCACCTTGTTCATCACTTTCGGAGCCCCAAGTTCGTGGGGAAAATATCCAAATGACTGAATAAGAAGTGTAATTTAGGTGTCATATTTGAACCTAAAAGGTAAAAAGAATAAATTTTCAAATGATATCAGCCTTTTTGATATACATGTTTTCACTCAACGCTTACCATTGGCATTGAATTTTTGCAGTAATGTATCGATCTTCGCAGCGTAATCAGGACTTCTGTAGTTTCCCAAAAAGTTGTGAACGATGTCCTGGAGTGCGTCCCATGCCTCCAAATGAGCTGGACCTAAACACTCATTAAATGCTTGGTCACCGTACAGAGCCCGAATTTGAGGTCCATCAAATATACCAGCTTCAATTTTGCTCGCTGTGGCTCTCGGAAATTTTTGTTTAAGGTAATTCATGGCGAGACTGTCTTTTGGCAATTTATTCACAATATTTGTAAATAACCCAAGCTTAATATGTAATGGAGGAAGTATTATCTTCTCCTGAGGAATGAGTGGGTCATTTTTGATATTGTACTCTCCGTGCGTACGTCCACTTCGCTCGGGCCAAACTTTTCGGGTGTAGTGATTCTGACGGTCACGGCTGTCCCATAGACATAGAAAACAGGGAAACTTCGTATTGCCCCCTTGCAATCCAGATAGTATGTCAACTAATTTAAAATCAGAGCAAACTTTCCATTGATGTTGGTCATAATGTATGAGATCGAGAAGTTCTTTCATTGCTTCATATGTTCCCTTTATGTGTTTTCCATATCCGATTGGAATTGATGGTTTCGTATTCCCTTTATGAAGCAAGACTGCCTTCAAACTATCCTTGCCTCCATCAAGAAAAAGACGCCATTCCTCTGGGTTATAATTTTGTTGGAGAGCAGAGAAAAGACCACATATGTTGGCACAGAAACAAAAGTTTGCCGTTTTTGCGAAAAACTGTGCAAGTTGTTTGCTGCGATCACGGTAATATGTAACACGTGTCTCAGGAGCACAATATCCCCACTGTTGCAATCGTGATGCAAGTAATTCAAATTTCGATTTCGGCAAATAGAAATCTCGGCACAAATCATTGAGCTCGGCCTGAGTAAGTAAATGGGGTTTCTTATTTGGTTGCATTTCTGATCAACTCATCTGATGAATCATTTTTTATTGTTCTTACCAATTTTATTTAATATTGTTCGGCAGTTGTTACATGCACTAGTCGGTGTCCACGGTTTGTCGAGAGACGCAGGTCGAAAGCCGAAATACTTCTTATACGCTTCAGATAAATTTTTCGTATTAATTTTTCGCATGAAATGTTGTGATTTCTTTTTCACAAGAACACCACAAACATAACAAAATTCCTTGGGATCGATTGAACACATTTTATTTTTTGCACGTACAAAGCCAAACTGACATGTGTTTACTGTGACAGAGACAGAGCAAAATGTCATATTTCGTTAATCAGGGCTAACAACATATTCAAATTCCGTTTTCTTAAAATACGTTAAAACTGATGGACGCCGAATATACTGTGTGAGCAATGAAAATGAAAATATTGTCGTTCCAAAAAATCGTTAATTAAAACTGCCCCAAGGTGCAGAAAGACGTTGTTCGTGGAGAAGGTTTTCACGCTCAAGCACTTTGGCACATTCAGTTCTCGCTTGTTTGTGCAGAAGATCAATATTTGTATTTTTATTAATACTAGCAGATTCCAGCACTCGAAATTCAAGCGCATATTCTAGGAAATTTTCTTTTTTCCCTAAATAAAAACCCTAAAAGTATGCTAATCAATTATAGCCAATTCACAAATCAACCCAAAATAAACACATTTTTATTAGAAACACAGTAACAAATTTAATAAGCACACACATAGCATTGTATAATTTTATGTATATGTTAGTAGCAACTTTAAATGCAATTTAGTCAAAATAAAGGAAAAAATTAAAAAATCTGTAAATCTGTAAATCGGCTAAAAAGAAATACCTTTCAAATAATATACGTCTGGTCAAAATTGGGATAAAACGGTAGAACAAAACATCAGTCACAAGAAATCGCCTAGCCTATTAATATTATAGATGCCAATTACTGAACACTTCCTCTCTGGATCTGACTGCATTTTTGCAACTCTGGCTAAACTTATGTTTTGATGAATTCAAGTTAAACAAAATCGCCGACAAAAAAATTTATTACTTGCAAATTTACGGGATTAGCAACATCAGACAATACTAAAAAGGGACGATATAAAACCATTTAAAAGTAATTATTCGATTTGTGAAATAAGCTCCGAAAATAGCGATAACATCTACAGAACGGAAAGTAAAGCACTTAATTCAAAGTTTTTCAAAAGACCTAGAACTTACAGTTTTGACAGAAATTTTTATATATATATATTTTATATATATATATATTTTTAACCAGCGAAAATTTAGAATGGCAGTCCGAAACAAGTAGCGCTGAAGATGTAATGCGTGACTCTGATTCTTTGATTATAAATCTTTTGATATGCTGAAAGTTTTTGGAAGGCAGTTGCATCATTGGTTACAAATTAAAATGTAAACTTTAAAAGCATTGGCTAAGACAGACGTCAACATTTCAACGCCATAACAAGAAATATAAATCGTATACAAAAAACATTGAAAAATGAAAACTGGCGCCTCAATTTTGATGGAAAGAAAATTGATGGTAAAGAAATTGTATCGAAAAATTAAACAGTTATGTGTTCTTGTTCTTAGAAATGGTAAATCATTAAATATATTTAATGGTGTAAGGAAACTTTTGACGAATATGGTTTGCGGATATCAATTAAAATAATAATTTCTGATACAACTAATGTTCACACAAGCAAAACAAATGGAGTTGTACTATTAAGTCAAATATTTATGACATTTGACCATTTGATCAAACGAAGTTATGCTTGACGAAACAGTTACTTATCTCCCATGACAACAACAAATTATTTAACAACTGCTGATTCCAAACACAAAACACACTCCATCTAGATCATTAGTTGTGGTAATTTTTATTTTTATTTTTTTTTTTTGGTAAGAAGTTGAAGAAAATGAAATGCAAAAAACCCACAATACTGGTTGAAGAGACAAAATTGTATTTAAATTTCTTACTTCTTAAATTTCTTATTCAACTGAAAATACTAGAATTTAGTATTAAAATTTTTTGAAAACAATTTTCCGCTGATTTTATTTTAGAAAGTATAACCTTTTTTTATATACAATATTGTGTAGCAGACCAGCTCTTCCCACACATCCACATACATATATAGAATATATATAAGTTGCTTCTGCTCTCAGCTTTTCAGTATCAACATTATTCGCAATCTTACAAACAAACATTGAAATTTATTTAGGGTTCTGTAGCAGTACTCATTGAAATTTCAAGTACTATCTAACTTTTTATTCATGTTTTTGGCTAAAAGGTAATGTTGTTGTTTTTTCTTAGTCTTTTTTACTTTTTTATCCTGCAAAAAAAGAGAAATATTTACTAAAATGTAGAAATAATTAAATATTTTTTTAAATTGCTCGCAAGTAATTTTTTATTTAAGGTAAAAAAATAAACAAAACATATTTTTTAGGTAAATATATACAACTAGTGGATTGTGTGGCGCCTAGGCGCCCGTTTATTTTGACTTTAACAAACAAATTTTTTTTTCCATTTCAGAATTTTCTTATATTTTATATGTTTTAAAAATTTAATTTTAATGTTTTTAAAATTTCTTAAAAAAAAAAATACAAACCAACAGCATCGATTTTCAAATGAAGTTTTGTAAAAGGTCCAGGAGCCAACCTTTGCCTTATACTTTCTGCTTCTATACATAAGGAATTTTTAATATTATATGATTTTAAAAAAATATTTTATTTTGATAGAAACTCGGAAATTTTAGCCTTATTAAGACAACCGATTAATATGTATATTTTTAATAATCTAATATTTAATTTATAACTTTTTAAAATGCATCAAAATAAATAAACTTATTCAACTAAAAAAAGTTTTTAAACCTTTCGGACAAAACAAAAAAATACTACGGTTATAACGAACTTAGTCTATAACGAACTAATTTGGCCTTTCCCGCCGAGTTCGTTGTTAACCGAACTCCATTTTATTGTAGAAAAAATAGAATAGCATAGAAAAAAAACGTTTTAGAGCAAGGTTCCTAAAAGTTTCCTTAGGGGGGGGGGGGGGGGTTAAGGTTTTAAAAGTTAAAAAAGTCGTATTTTCATAATTCTTTTTTGAAGGCATGAATACACGTTATAGCACAACATTTGAAGAATCTTTGAAAAAAATTTCAACTAAAACTTTTTATAAATAAGTCCGTGACAGCCAACATCCGGAGGCGTTGTTGTTTTGCGGTGAACATCATAACTCGCTACCGGACCATTTGAAATAAAAAAATCGAAATGCGTTTAAAAGGTGGCATGTTTCCCGAAGTAGTGACGAAGAGTTTTTAATTTTTTTTTTGCAGCATTTTGAAGTGAAAAACGATTTTTGCTATACAATTTCGGGAATTTGTTGTTAAAAAATGGGGAAGAAAATGGAATAAAAAAAACCTTCGTGGTTACCTAATGATTTATATGTAGATATAGTGTCTAAAATTTCAAAAGAATCGGTCAAGTATATTTTGAGTTATGATGTTCACGGACTTCAAACATTAATTTGCGAGATAATCGGTTTATAGTTTTTTAAAAACGGCAATGAGGCCGGTCGCTGGAAACGATGTAGCTTCTTAAGTTATGCTTCGATATACTTAAAATTTTGACACAACACTCTCGACATGTTGTGCATTCAGGAAGAGAAATGCAAAAAAAGGTTTTCAAACCTACCACCCCTTAAGGAAATGCAAACACCAATACACCTACACCAAAAAGTAAAAAATATTTCATATTTCATCATACATGTAAACTGAAGAAAGAGAACTACATTTTTTGCAAAGTTATCTATAAATCCAAAAAAGAAAAAATAAGAGCGTATTAGTTTTACTTTAAAAAAAAATCGCCTTTAATTATTCCATGATAATTTCAATAAATTATTCAAATTAAAATCTTAAATACACCTATTTACGTAATTTATGTTTGTCTAAATTTTTTTAAAAGCAAATTATACAAAAATATTATGAGTGAAAAAAGAATTATTTTCCCACCTCTCTTCTAAAATTACAATGTAATTTAATAATGCAAAGTTACAATAATTTAAATTTTAAACTCAATATTGCACTATTTTTTCAAGGGCTTTTCAATACAGAGCTATAAACGAAATCATACGCTGGCCAACAATAAAATCTACGTTGAAGATCTCTTTATTCTCAAATATTTATCAAAAAAAACATACTCTTTGGTAAGTGCTGGCTATCAGAGAACCTGAGCGAAAGCACTCTTAACAATACAAAACAATTTTGAGATGAAAAACAAAACAGACAAACGGATTGTTTAGTTTGATAAAAGAATGCATATCGGACGACGTTAAATGAGAAAAATAAAAATGTTTAAAATTTCATTCATTACTTTTTTTGCAGAATTTTTTCATTGACCAACAACGGGAATTTGAATAGATCGTAGTTTTTTTATGCATTTTTTGCGTTCAACTTATTCCATATGTAACACGAAATCTGCATATGTAGTGCTATTGTCGTTAGGAGTGCTGCCAATTTTGGCAACTTATTGTAATTTCGACGATTTTTCAATTTGTTGCAATGATTTGTTTAAGTTGTTAAAATGATGATTGAAGTTTTAAAATTTTCAGTAGTATAAAAATTACGATTTCAAGGGTTAACAATTAATGGGTTGTTTATCGAAAATTGATAGTTTTTGTTCAGTGTAAATGGAAATTACAAAATATGTATAGATTTAATTCTGGGTCAAGTCGTTTCAAAACGGAAGTACCTTGAATAGCATCTCTATTTAAGATTTAAGTTTTAATTACGGCGATACTTTAAACCTATATTATATGTTTCAGCTATAGATACATGTCAATAAAATTATTTAGTTGATTGCTGTGTTAAATTTTTTTCTTAGAAATTTTATCACTAATACATTTCTATATATAGAAATAACCAATGCTGTAATAATATTCGTAATGTGAATGATATAAATAAATTTTATTGCTTCCTTTTGTAATATTTTTTCGAGTTTTATAAGCGGTAAAATTTTATTGACAATTTCTTGTTTTAAAAATTACAATTTTGGCGATTTAGTTTCCAAGATTGTAGATTTTCAGAAGATTTTATTAGCAGCACTGGTCGGTAACAAAGAAGAGAGAAAATTGTGTGTGTTTTTGTATAAAATGAGAAAGATAAAATTTTGTTTGTGTATTCCACATAGCTTTGTAAGGAGTGATATGTGTGTGTATTATTTCAGCGTTACAGAATCAGTCAGTCAGTCAGTGAGTCAGGGATCAGCGTAAATATATATAAGATTAATAAATAGTTGGAACATTAAAAATAAATCAAAATATTATTAAGAAAATGATAAAAGTAATAAAAAATGTTGGTCAATTTTGTAACTAAATCTACAAAATGCAAATAAAAAAGTGGTGCTCAAAGTCTTATCAGCTCAATATGTTCCCATTGGCTAAGTTCCATTAATAGCAAGCAAATCGAGCATTATTTTGAATAATTTTTTACATTTTTTTTGACATACTGGAGGAAAGGTGATGGCATGCCTTCGTTGATATCTCACACCAAGTTTTTCGGTAAAACAATCAAATTTTTTTGCGAAGGAGCCTTCATGGGAATTTTCCAAATGAGCTTAAACGTGGACGTGTGGTAGAAGAGACATACATAATGCATAATGAGAAGGAAAATTAAAACTACTGATTATATTAGATATTGTAGTAATTGTTATGTTACTATGAACATACCGGTCTTCCGTAGAATTCAAAGGAATTTTCCAGGCTTAAAAAAATAAGCTAAATTTCAACCACACGCGCTGAGTATAATTTACTAAATAATAAATTTTTTATCCAAGGTATTTGGATAATTTAAAATAAAACATTGCTTATAACCCGAAGTCCTTCTTTGACTTTTACTCAATACTTTAACTGTCGATAACTATCCACTTTTAATAAGATTTGCATCGATATCAAATATTCCGTTCTTTTATACGAAAATAGTTTTCAGTCTTTGATTCAGTTGAAAATTTCTTGAAAGCCTTGTCCTGATGGTGTTTGTGCTTGTTTTTTGAGAAATTGCGCACAGATTGCAAGTTTGCTCATAACGTGTATTTTAAACTCTCTTTTGCAATTTTCTTACTTCTTGGAAAAAATCATTTATTATGCATTTATATAAGTCAAGTGGAAAGGCGAATGTGTTATTCCTAAATTCAACTAAAGTCGACTGTATCTACCTTTCAACATGGCTTTCTTAAATCTAGGTCAACACTTACTAATCTTCTAGAATTTTTTACTCATATTTTCAAAGGTTTTGTTCATGGGCAGCAGACGTATCTCATATACTCGTACACTGATTTTAATAAACATTTTGATATGGTGGATCATAACGTTTTACTTTTAGAACTAAGAATCATTGACGTACATAGATCTATTATTTTGTGGATTAAGTCGTACCATTTGTGTTTCGCAATATTGAATCTAATATTGTAAATTTTACTTCTGATATGCCCCATTGCAGAAATTATTATTTCTACTATACTTCCATGATCTTGCGACTCTAATTTCGATTTTTAACAGCCTTATATATGAAAATGATGTTAAGTTATTTCACAGTTTCAATGGCATAAATAGCCTTATTACTCGTCAACGTGAGCTTGATTTATTAGTTGAATGGTGTTATTTATGTGAACTTGATAGAACTGAATCTTAAGAAATGTAAACATATGGTATTTTAGAAAAGGGGGATAATTTCTTACGAGTATAGTATTAATGGAATAGCATTCAATATTGTTCGAAGATATCTGGATCTTGTAGAACTTAAGGATAGGAAACTTGACTTCATTGTATATATTAGTGTGACTGTTAGTAAGGCAAGATCTGCTCCTGGTTTCGTTAAAATGTTAGCTAGGGAGTTTTCTGATTCATATGATATACATATGCTTATATTTAACTATGTCTCTTACTAATTATCAGCTGACGATATAATTCTGTACTTGGGGACGTCTTCTCTCTGTCGGCAGATATGTAATGAACAATTAATATTATTTATTTATTGTTGTTAAATTCGGTGAAATGGTGTGATTTTCAAAAAAATCGAGAGAACGTGCGGGAGCCATTGATAACCACTAGCATTCAGTCGGTTGGGGGGGTTATTGTCCCTCAAATCTTTCATACCGAAATGAAAACGTCCATACATAAAATTATTATATAGAGTCCCTCAATCACATAAAAAAAACATTAAAACAGGAGAGGATTTATATGTTGATTAGTAAAACTATTCGATGATATTTACCCCATATTTAGATTACAAGTTCCGCGGTAATTCAAGCCATCAACCGTAACCAAAAATAAAGCTTATATTTTTGGATATCTCCATATGGAATTGAAGATAAACATCTCTTGACCATCCCTACCATTGATCTTTAGCCATGCCATTGTTTATGCTAAGATCCCTAACTTAATAAAACTTACACCATTTCTATCACATCTCGTAAGAAAACTGAATTGATTTACAGTTCCATTATAAAATTCATTTGTTTATTTAAAAACCATTATAAGAAATATCTATTTAAGTTTTAAATTTTTTTTTTTTTTTTTAGTTTAATACTCAACAATTCCTGTTTCTTAAAATTAATGGGAGTCGCATTATTAAAATATAGGACGTAGAAAGGTTAGACTTTATGAATATAGGATAAATCTCTTGATAGTATGTGAATACCCCTAATAATAAGTTTAAACAAACTATCAAAAAAAAAATTACTTAACTATAGTATTCAATAGGAGTATTATTACTTTGGAGCAATCCAATAAATGGTTGAAGATAAACCATAATGATGTTTAAGTGAAGCAAAAACTAAAATACCGATATTAATTGATCTGAGAGTGAACTGACGAGTGTTTATAAGAGTCACAAAACGAAATAAAAAAGTAAAAAAAAGTATAAAACAACAAATTAAAGATTGGTTGGCTCGTCGCACTTAGGCATTGTTTAGTTGTTGCTTCAGCAAATTTAAAAAAAAACAAATTATTAAAGCTAAATAAGAGATGCAAAACGAAAAAAAAATAAAGATGTATTTATTGACTCACCAATATCTGCAACTGCGGTTTGATGAGGCCTCTTCAAATTGCTGCTGCGATGATGATGTTAAAGAGTGTTAATGTAATTATTGGTTTTGCATGTAAGATATGGGGAATTCCATATAACTTAACGAATTTACTAAATAATTTACTAGAAAAAAAATTATAATGAGTCAATGGCTGAGATATAAAAATCTAAATGCCAATATCATAGTGCTGTAGGAATTTAATTTTATACGATAATGATTTCATAATGTTTAAGACTTGTTCCACATCAACTAACTAAAGAAATATTTAAACACTATGATATTCACATTTAAGTGTAGGCATTACATATGTATTTTAGTTACAACTGGGGTTTATTATTTAACGTGGTGTCGACTGAAAGTCCACGAAGGTGATGTACGTGAAGACTTGTTCCTTTATAGACCTTTATAAATTAATTCCAGGTTTCCACTGTTAATGCCAGCATATAATCCTAATAATCCGGTATGGTAGAGAAAAATATGGTAGACGATCTAGGTGACTTTGGCCAGTAAATGATGGGACACACACTTGAATTTGTAAGTTGTGAAATTTTGTCTTTCGGAAATTTACCCCAATTTAAAAGGCGATTTAACATACGTTATCGGATGTCCAAGATTTTTGGGAGACTTCACTTGGTATTACTAAGTAATAAATTGTTTATTCCACTGTTTTTTCCCCCATTATAATATAGTTCTTGACATGAGGTTTATTATACAAATACTGATGAGTATAATCAGCGTTATTGTTTCGTGTATAACTTTCACTTTTGTTTTTGATGATTGTTCAGTAGGTCAGTGTGGTGTAAAAATACTGTTGTAGAGAGACTTTTTTTTTTTTTTTTTGTATTTGATTGGCGTGGAAAAAACTACACAGTGGTGGCTCGTGAAGACAGACCCCTACTGACGTTGTTGTCAACCTTGAATTCGAGGATGGCAATTCATCCAATGATAATGCAGAATATGGAAGATACTCATGAATTGGATACGCCGTTGAACTTGCTTTTGTTGTTAGCGATTATTATATTTTCTGTTGAAATCTAGCAGGAACCACTTTTTTGGCGAAAGGTGTTCACGCGTTCAGAGTAGGTCCGAAAAAGAAATTCTAAAAAGTACGCAGCCTTTAATATGACATTCTAAGGAAATAAAGCTCGAAGATTTTCGATAAATTATCGACTAAATCGCATGTTACTTTCTGCGTTGCAATGCGTTCATATGCGTCGTGGTTAACTATGTTTATTAAACACAGCACCCAAAAAAATAATTTCTTAAGCAGGATACCTCTCAAAACTGATGGAATGGATATTGCAAATATTTTCTCTACTTTTATCACAATTTTTATTTTTCTTTCTTAGATACTATGACCAAATGCATAATAAAATATTTAATACTTTATACTAATATAACAACCCAATATGTAAGTTTAAGAGTTTCATGTAAATTAGCGGGGACACAAACCATTTTGATGGTGGAGCTACTGAAGTTTTAATTGTTTGAGATAAAAAAAAAAAGTTAACATTATGTGAAATGTACAGGCGACGATAAAACTTAAAACAATATCTAACAAAATCAGAATGCAGGAAAACCATTAACAGACTTTTGACCATTAATCGTATATTACAGATATGGAAAAAACGAGGTTGAATATCTGCCGTTTTTTCATTTTAATAAATTTGCTTTATAGTAAAGTCAAACTTGACACCATATCAACAATCCTAAATAATAAAAATTTTATTTGCATTTGAATTAGGGGATGTAATTGGGTTGGGTGCCAGATTAACATATCGAGGGTTTACTTTCAGAAAGTGTTATATGCAATTTACAGTATAATATAAGTTTGTTTTTAAACTATTCTCTATGATAGCTGTTATCTATGATAATGATTTTAATTTTCTAAATCAAGAGTAGGATTAATTCTCCAAAATGGCTGGACCGATCTTGATGAAAATTTTACGGAACCTTCCAAAATGGCATGGCGGGTGGCACTGTGAAGCCTGATTATTGGTCTGTGTGTAGAAGGGCATGCCAAAATCAAATTTTAATATCATACCACTAATGGCATCTATATGTATAAAAAGTAAGAAAATTGTAGTCGCTCTAAACCGACTATACGATACTCTGGATCCGACCGGCTCCACCCTGTTTGGGGGATAACTGGCAGGAGCCGGGCAGTGACCAGTCTTGGTAACGATGCCTCACAAAAGGCGCTAAAATGGTACCTAGTGTTAACGATGGTCAAGGCTTCCCAAGGTGGTACTGATGTAACATGAGCTGAAAAATAAAGTTTGGAATGTTGTCGATGTTATCGCTAGTACTTGTATGACACCGTCAGCAGGAAGAATGGGTGAAATAGACGAGAGTGTTATAAGTTGGAAAACGAAGCCCGATGGTTTTTGGGTCAGCTGCTATACTATTTGAAAAAAATCTGTGCAATATTTATGCTTTTTGATATATTTAACTGAAGATCGGGAATCAGCTTCATGTGGGACTACTAAGAATTGTTCTACAGTGTTTATTTTTGGACTACTAACAAATGCATGTAATAGACGAACACAGACCAAATTTTACTGACACCTATATGAAATTTAGATATTGTACGGGGTCTACGTCTGAACACGAACCGATTTTCACAGATTTCAACAGCATTCATCATATGGTAGACAGAAGCGTATATACTAAATTTCATGAATATATATTCATATTTGCGACTTTTAGTTTGATTACAAAGTTAAATGGACACACAGAAGGACGGACCGATGGACAGACGGACGGACGGATATCGCCAAAGCGACTCAGAAAGTGATTCTTAGTCGATCGGTATAATAAGTCATTATATCCTGATCATATAATGGTATAGAGTATAAAAATGGATGGACCGATCTTAATGAAATTTTCAGGGAATCTTCAGAATAGCCTAGCGGGTGGGACTTGAAGCCTGATATTTGATTGTTGGTCAGTGGGCGGAGGGGCGTCACAAAATCAAATTTTAATGAATAATGCCATTAATGCCATCAATATATATAAAAAATTTTAAGGGAAGCTTCAGAATAGCCTGGCGCGTGACACTGTCTATTAAAATTTAGATGCAATATAAAAACAAAATGTTTATACCCTATACCACTATGTGGTCAGGGTATAATGAGTTTGTGCTGATGTTTGTAACTACCAAAAATATCTGACCTAGACCCATCTTTTATTACACCGATCGACTCAGAATCACTTTCTGAGTCGCTTTGGCGATATCCGTCCGTCCGTCTGTACATCGGTCTGGATATAGAAAATAATCATAAACCAAATTTTAGTGCTATTTTTATTAATTTGTGGCATTCAGATATGAAAAAGTTCATATTTGAAATTATTTTTTTGTGTGGTCTGGGTAAAAATATGGACCTAATAAGCCCATATTTACTACAGCCGCCTAGATTTAAGTGAGGATGAGAACCAACCTTATATAGGGCCTATGATTACAAATGGTACCACAGGGTTTATTTTGGGTCTAACATGCAAACATACACCGGGAACTTACAACAATTTAAGTCGGTCTGATTGGAGTTAAATGCATGGGGGCTATGTCTGCTCATACACCGAATTTCATCACTTTCAGCAGCGTTCGTCATATGAACGATAAAATCCTATATACTAATTTTCATTAAAATATATTCAAATCTAGTTTAAGCAGCTTCTGCAAATTGCCGATAGTAACGAAAAGCACGAATATAATTTAGATTTTAATTGCCTGTTGCAATATCTATTTCTTCAACAAATTAATAATTTTTTTTTATAAAAAGAGCATATAGAAAAAAATCAATGTGAGTCCGATCACAGGGGAGATGTGTAAACATCTACACCTTTTCCAATTGTATTTCAGAAAGTATCAAATGTATTTTAGAAAACATCAAATGTATTTCAGAAAACATCAATTAAATTTGAGAAAGTATCAATTTGTTTCAGAAAACATTAATTGATTTTCAGAAAATATCAAATGTATTTCTGAAATTATCAAATGCATTTCAGAAAATATCAACTGATTTTCAGAAAATATCTATTGAAATTCAGAATTAAAAAATAGTTTACCCTACAATACCGAAAAGTTATTATTGTTTTTATTAGTGATTTGGAGTCGCAGAAATTTTTAGCAATATTTAGACTTATTTGTTATGCACTGAAAAATAAACTACCAAGGGCGGCCTTTTAATCGAAAGAAGATGAGGACTTCATTCGTTAATCAGCTGCAATATAAACTCCAGGATATAATTTTGACCGATTTTGAAGTCATAATTTTGAAAGAAACACGTGGGTAAAAACATATGAAATCAACCAATGAGTTGACCGCACCGATTTCGAATTGGATGAATTTTGGTACGAAGGGAAAGTTAAACATAATAATAGCGTTTGCCAACTTTCAGTGTCGTAGCTCTCGTATTTTCAGAATTATGGCCATTCCAAGTTGGCAAAAATCAATAAAAATGCACTCAGATACCTTAACACAATTTTTAATATCTCGAAAAGTATTCATTGTACGTTAATAATCAAGGGCTCATTTTACAGACTAAAACATGCGCCATTCCAAAAAAAATTTTTTTTCAAATTTTCGATCAAGGATAATGTAAATAAAAAAGGACTAAAATTTCCAAAGGATATTTCTCGAAAATCAATATTTTTAAAAATTTCAAAAAAATATATGTTAATTCTTATTATGTTTTGTACAAGTCTGTCAAATATCAATGTGGAGTCTTTATTACAACATGAGTTATTAAGAAAAAAGCAGGCGAAGGTTTATGTATTTCATGAAATGTACCAAAATACAAAAAGGTGACAAATTACAAAAAGAAGGACATATCAAATGTAACGGAACTTTTTCGACTTTACAACCTAGACGAAATATTTATTGCCTGTTCACACAAAAAATTTACAAATATTTTATGACCTGTGGTCGGCTTATTGGCAGTAGCAAATTCAGTCCCTATTTAAAAAACATTTTATGACCCGTAGTTCACGCAAATTTTCCAATTCAAGAAAAGCAAGGCGTGTATTTTTTTACCTGTAATCTATTTTTTGTACCAAAAAAAAAACAGTATAAATCGTTCAGAGACTGTAAGTCAAACTTCAGTTGAATACTAGATTTCATAAGTGCTAAACGTCAAAGTGTTATAGTGTTAAAGTGACTTGATCGTTTGAAAAAACAAAAAAAAGAGACTAAATATTTAAATAAATTATAATTATTGTCAATACAAAAAAGTCGTGCACAATTCATTCGGTTGTGGTATTTAAAAAAAAAAATATGCCATTCCATTCAACATTTTGCTGTAATCCTTTTAACAAATTCGGTCACACTGGGTGCAATAAAAGTTTAAGACAAGTCCAAGAATGGATGCTACAGTATACTAAGGATAAAAACATTACGATCTCAAATAAAATTTGTGGGACATGTAGAATAAAATTTTCGCATCTGAAGAAATCTAATAAATCTAATTTGGAAGAAGGTTCAGACATAAACGAAAATGTAGATACTTTCGATGACATTGCGTCAGGCACGGAAGAAGATGACATTGCGTCAGGCACGGAAGAAGTTGCTATTTCAAAATTAAACCAATCTTTACCGTATCTGGAACAATCTCCGATAAAAAAGAAGAAGTTACATTAAAAACGGTACAGAGATGGAAAATTCAGGAAAATAAGTGATTCGATTCAAGATAAAATTTTCCACGGTTCAGCACAATCAACTTCGCATATGTGCCCACAATCCGAAATAATAGAACAATTAAAAGAAAAGTTTAAAACATTAACAAAAAATAGCGAGAAAATCCAACTGCTAACAATTTTACCAAAAAGCTGGGCAATACATAAAATTGAGGAAGAATTCCTGGTTACAAACTATATCGCGCGAAAAGTTAAGCATTTGGTTGAAACAAAGGGTGTGATGAGTACGCCTAACCCAAAACTGGGAAGTCCAATTTCACCAGTGACAAGCAATTTAGTAAAATCCTTTTATGAATCCGATGACGTCAGCAGGTGTATGCCCGGACAGAAAAATTTCGTGTCTTTTTTTGAAAATGGTACAAAAGTCAGGAAAAATAAAAGACTTTTGCTTGGAAACTTAAGAGAAATGTACGCCTTATTCAAGGAACGACATGATGGAATAAAAATAGGTATTTCCAAGTTTTGCCCACTTCGTCCGAGGAATATAATTCTAGCAAATGCGAGTGGATCTCATAACGTGTGTGTTTGTACAAAGCATCAAAATGTGAAGCTGATGATTGATGCCATAAATTTAAAAAAATTGACTGCTGGTGTTCCGAATTATCAGCTTGAATGTTACAAAGATTGTTTGAAACAAATGACATGCATTCCATCTTCTTCAAAGTGTCACCTACGTAAATGTAACAAGTGTCCAGGAATTGAGAATTTAAAAGCAAAACTAAATCAATTACTAGAGCAAAATGATATTGATGAAATAACATATAAACAATGGGTAAGTGTAGATAAGGATAATTTGGAGACCATGATTGGCCAAGCCGACGTTTTTGTGGATTCCCTATGTGAAAAACTTGAAATTCTATTACCTCATTCATTTATTGCAAAACAGCAGGCAGCATATCTGAGCGAAAGAAAATCAAATTTGGAAGAAAATGAGTATATAGCAGTTTGCGATTTTTCAGAAAATGCTTCTTTTACTATTCAGGATGCAGTCCAGGGATTTCACTGGAACAACTCTCAGGCCACTTTATACCCAATTGCTATTTATTTTAAATCAGATGGAAAAACACAACATACAAACTTCATAATAATATCTGATTGTCTTGTACACGATTCTGTAGCTGTTCACCTGTTCCATCGCCACCTGAATGTATTTTTGAGAAAAAAGTTTAAAACAACCCCGAAGAAAATCACGTATTTTTCAGATGGTAGTGCTGCCCAGTTTAAAAATAAAAAGAACTTTATCAATTTATGTTATCATATGGAAGATTTTGGATGTAATGCTGAGTGGCATTTTTTTGCAACAAGCCATGGAAAAGGCCCAAGTGACGGTCTTGGAGGTACCGTAAAGAGAGAGGCACGTCGAGCTAGTTTACAGCGTCCATTACAAGGTCAAATAACTACTCCAAAACAATTATATGAATGGTGCCTGCAAAATCTTTTGAACTGTAATTTCGAGTTTTTAACTCTAGAAGACCACGAAGAAGAAGCACGGTTCCTTCAAATTCGTTTTAAAGATTTGCGTACTATTCCTGGAACTCAAAAGCTGCATTCTATTGAACCTGTAGATAAAAAAAAAATTAAAGTCAAGCGATACGCGGCAGATGCAGATTTTTTAATTGAAATCCTTCAGAAATAAATAAATATGCTGTAATAAAGTGTTTAATAATGATAATACATTATGTTGTACTTTTTATTAAAGGTTTAGCAATGGAGAAAAAGAGTTTAAGCAAAGAAAAGTCGAAAAAGTTCCGTTACATTTGATTTGTCCTTCTTTTTGTAATTTGTCACCTTTTTGTATTTTGGTACATTTCATGAAATACATAAACCTTCGCCTGCTTTTTTCTTAATAACTCATGTTGTAATAAAGACTCCACATTGAAATTTGACAGACTTGTACAAAATATAATAAGAATTAACATATATTTTTTTGAAATTTTTAAAAATATTGATTTTCGAGAAATATCCTTTGGAAATTTTAGTCCTTTTTTATTTACATTATCCTTGATCGAAAATTTGAAAAAAAATTTTTTTTGGAATGGCGCATGTTTTAGTCTGTAAAATGAGCCCTTGATTATTAACGTACAATGAATACTTTTCGAGATATTAAAAATTGTGTTAAGGTATCTGAGTGAATTTTTATTGATTTTTGCCAACTTGGAGTGGCGATAATTCTGAAAGTTCGAAGGCTATATGTCTGAAAGTTGGCAAATATTATTGTGCCGATCCATAGATCATGTGTACAAAATCTTATCAAATTTGGAGGTGATGAGGTCACAAATGTTAATATTTTCGGTTGATTTCATATGTTTTTACCCACGTTTATATCGTCAGTCAAAATTGACTTTTTGTATTGTAGTTACGGCCTTTTACTTAAAAATTACTATTTTACCATAAATTTGTTTTCATAAAAAAAATCCATCTTCATTTTTCAGCTTGATTCTAAAATTAGGGTACCCTATACCACTATGTGGTTTGGGTATAATGACTTTGTGCGGCTGTTTGTAACAACCAAAAATATTTGACCTACACCCATATTTAATTAAACCAATCGAATCAGAATCACTATCTGATTCGATTTAACGATGTCCGTCCGTCCGTCCGTCGTTCGTCTGTGTGTCCATGTAAAGCTTTAATCAAACTGCAGGTCGCAAATATGAATATATTTTGATTAAATTTGGTATTTGATCTTTTATCGGCCATGGGATGAACGCTATTGAAATTGGTAAGAATCGGTTCATGTTCAGACCTAGCCCCCATACAAATGAAATCAAATGAACCCTATGAAATCAACATATATTGCCATAAGATCCAAATTATCATACAAAATTGGGTTTGTATGTATATATTACATCCATTAATCAGTAGTCCAAAAATGATCCCTATTGGACAACTCTTAGTCATAGGCCCCATATAGAGCTGCTTCCCGATCTTCACTTAAATCTATCAAAAAACAAAAATATTGCACTGATTCTTCTCAAATTTTGTTTGTATATATTTTTGCAAAATACAAGAGATTTTAAAAACACGGTCAGGATCGGTCCATTTTTGGGCCTAGTCCCCATATAGATATAGCAACCGATATGAACTTTTTCATACTGCAGCCGAAAAAATTAATAAAAATCCCACTCAAATTTGGTTTATGCTTATTTTCTATATCCAGTTAGTTGGGCCTGAGAGATAGGGTCTCTAAGCGCATGGTATAGGGTATCGTATAGTCGGTCTAGACCGACTATAATTTTCTTACTTGTTCTTCTTTTATGATGTTTTTTGCTTCTCCTGTAAAAAAAATGACGATATGTAGTTTTCAAGAGATATTACAAACCCAGTGTAATACTTAAAAAAATATATTTTTATATAGCGTCCTGACTATTTTTCTGATACACAAATGATATTTTCTGAAATTCAATTCATATTTTCTGAAGTAAATTTAATAATTTCTGAAATACATTTGATGTTTTCTGAAATACATTTGATATATTCTGAAATACATTTGATAATTTCAGAAATACATTTTATGTTTTCTGAAATACATTTGAAGTTTTCTGAAACACATTATATAATTGCTGAAATACATCTGATGTTTTCTGAAATACATTTACAATTTTCTGAAATACATTTGATGGTGTCTGAAATACATTTGATAATTCCTGAAATACATTTGATATTTTCTGAAATACATTTGATAATTTCTGAAACTCAATTGATATTTTCTGAAATTCAATTAATATTTTCTGAACTACATATGATACTTTCTAAAAATCAATTCATGGTTTCTGAAATACAATTGATTATTACTGAAAATCAATTAATGTTTTCTGAAATTCACTTGATACTTTCTGAAACACAATTGATATTTTGTGAAAATCAATTGATGTTTTCTGAAACACAATTAATACGTTTTGCAATTCAATTGATGTTTTCTGAAATACAATTGATACTTTCTGAAATAAAATTGATAATTTCTGAAAATCAGTTAATGTTTTCTGAAACAAATTGATACTTTCTGAAATTCATTTGATATTTTCTGGAATACAATTCGAAAGTAGTAATTAAAAAACACGTAAATTTATTTTTGACTCCTTCAAAGTTTTTCTAGTATATATACAATGGAATATTTAAAAGTAACGAAAAAGATTTGTGATTTAGCTAAACAGACAGCGAACTCGGCGGTTCTGCTTACTAAAAAAGTTCTGTCAATAGCAACTGTATACTTGAAATTGAAAAAAAGAAACAACTCTGTAAGTTTGCGAACATGTTAAACTCACAACACACCTAGCGGTCAATAGCTTGAATATTCAAAATTAACTAAAAAGATTTTTGATTTTGCTAAACAGACAACGATCTCGGCGGTTCTAGCTTACTAAATACACCAATACACTTACATATACCACACACCGATTTTCCCTTACGTTGTTTTTGTGATTGTATTGTGAAATTGGATTTTACCCCCCTCTGAGCGCATGGATGTTTAAACATCAAAAACAATTACAGAGTTAAGAAACGAGGAACAAAGAGCAGCCACAGATGTGAAATAAATACTATTCTTAAGATTGCGATATGGAGAAAATTGAGGCGTCACACAGTGGCGCCCGTAGAGCAAACGAGGTTGCAAAAATCAAAATTTTCATGTGCGCCGACGAAGTTTTGAATAAGCCCATATTATAGGAAACTTTCCAACAATTTCAAATATGCTACTCTTAATAATATCACATTTTCAGTTTAGAAGATATACCCGTCCAAATTCGACCGACTTTCGGTTTTCAAAAAAACACACAATTTTTAGTCAATTTGTTACGATTTCAGGTGTAGTATCACGAAAAATAGGTAACGAATCGCCTTATTTTTTATTTGTGTTGGTTGATGTATTTATTGAATGTATAATGATAAAAAAAAATTAACTGTTTGCTTTGTGTTTCTCCTGGTAAATCACTATTTAAAAACTATCCGTTTTTTCACTATTTTTCAACTTTGACGGAAAATAAAAAAAATCTATATTTTTCTATATTTGCCATATTTGCAAAGCATGTTCTTTGATTATTTCTTTACATAATTCAAAAGGCTTTATCTGCCCGTACGTGCCCATTTGGCTTCTAGAGGTAAAAAAGTTTAAAAAGACATGGTTGCAGAAATTGTATGGCGTGCATCCCTTACATGTTTTGACTGACAGTAGTTTGATCTAATAGTTTGAAAATTGCATTTTAAGTCGGTTGTCTACCTGTGAGCCTCTGCCAATGTCTACTCCCAATATTCTGTTACAGACACAGGATGCACAAAAAACTACTCATTGAAATTCGCAGGTACGCACCTCACTTAAAAATTACTTTGGAGTACAAATGGTCAAGAACAATATTGGCTTATGGTCCCTCCAGGTAGGCACAAATCTTATTTAGACACGAGCGTAATATCAAAATTGCATATTTCAGCCTAAATCCATATGTATGCAGGGAACAGGTAAATTTTTAGGCATGGTAGCATAAGCCTATATATTGCAAAATAAGCATAATGACTTATAGTCCCTCCAGTTAGGCACAAATCTTATTTAGACACGAGCATAATATCAAAATTGCGTAATTCAGCCTAAATCCATATGTATGCAGGGAACAGGTAAATTTTTAGGCATGGTAGCATAAGCCTCTATATTGCAAAATAAGCATAATGCCTGGATTAGTCTACGACTGAAAGTTGGCGCAACAATTACTGAAACCATGGCGTTAAACTGTTTAAAAGGTCAACCACACCAAAGCGGAAGCTGCTTTAGAAGAACATGATAGCTTATACGGAACTAGATGATTGTGTGGCGCCTAGGCGCCCGTTTAAAAATTATGAATAAAAAAATAAAAATACACGCAAAATTTATAATAAATTATATTTCTTTTAATATAGTAGTAAATTGAAAATTATATTGTTACATATGTACATGTGAAAAAAGATTATGTCTGTAGAAATTATATATGTACATAAGTATCAAAACAGATAAGAAATATTTGGCAAAAAAGTTTTTCAATTTAGAATCTCTTGAAAAACTATATTTTGTGTGAAATATCGTTGGTCATTTAATAGTTTTCCTTGCTGTGGGTTCGATTGAATACGTATCTTACCTTGGCTTGCAACTTTTGATCGTGACATACAGTTGACCGTGTGAAAATACCGCGGTCTCCAAATTTATGCCAACGTAATCAAATGACTGGCCTTGAGCCTTGTTTATGGTAATTGCGTATGCAGGAATTACTGGAAACTGGCGGCGTTTTAATATGAAAGGTAATGTGGTGTCGGTTGGGGTGAGGTCAATCCTAGGAATTAGAACCGTATCGTTTTAGTCAGCGTTACAGAATCAGTCAGTCTCTCAATCAGTCAGAGAGGCAGGGATTAGCGTAAATATATTTAAGATATTACCCGCCCTTCACACGTTAAATTTTTGGCTGTCAAGTTGTAATGCACTCATACTTTTTTATTATTTTTTACTAAACAATCATACGTTTCAATTCTCTCTTTCAATTTTTCGATGGGACAGTTGCGTAACAATTTTTTGACTATTGTATGTGTGATCAACTTGACTTGAACGTGGGAAGGCCGGGTAAAGTGAGGAGATTGGAGATTCACAAAACTATTAAAATTTAATACAAAGCAGTGCGCTTATAACGAACCCTGGTTGTAATAAATTTTTGTTTATAGCGAAGAATTTCTTCGGTCCCAAGAGTTTTAATCACATTTTTCATACAAAATGCTTCTCTTATAGCGAAAAGTGGTTATATTAAACTTTTGACTTTAACAAACAATTTTTTTTTCAATTTCGGAATTTTCCTATATTATCAGGCATGTCACAGAACCAAAATCGTAACGAAAGTGAAGTTGAATTCCTATTTGGCTTCTTTAGGAAATTAAAATCGATAATTTTTTTGTGGAATAAAACCACTTTCAATTTCCTAAGTGGAATTGAAATTTTCAGTATCAGAAAGAATATTTATTGAGTTCATGGAATGCCATCAACATATAGCCGGGGGATTTGTTAAGGGAGACCGGGTTGTTGTGGACTCTTACTGGGCAGACTTGATATCACAAATGTATTTGATATATCAAATGTCGTCGACGCAGTTTTTCAACATAATTATGATTTTGCTCTGATTCAATTACCGCACCTATTGATATGCCGGGCATTTTAATTTTTTAAATAAAATTACAAAATATTTTCACAATTTTTATTATTTTTTTGTTTGTTTACAACAATCATCTGTTTTATGTTTACGTTGCGTTGCCATATTTATCGCCCAAAAACGAATTTTCAACTTAAATCAATTTTAATGAAAACGAAAAAAAACTGAAGAAGCAAAAACAATATTGATCGAAATAGTAACTTCGAAAACAAATCGATTTCGATCGAAATTTGTGACATGCCTGTATATATATTTTTAAGAAATTAATTTTAATTTAATTTAATTTTAATACAAAACAAAAACTTCGATTTTCAAATGAAGTTTTGTAAAAGGTCCTTTTATGTATATTTTCGCTAAAGTTTGCCAGTAGCCAACCTTTGCTTTGTACTTTCTGCTTCTACACATAAGGAGTTTTTAATATTATATGATTTTAAAAAAATATTTTATTTTGATAGAAATTCGGTAATTTTAGTCTTATTAAGGCAAACTATTAATATGTATCTTTTTAATAATTTAATTTATGTTTTATAACTTTTTAAAATGCATCAAAATAAATAAACTTATTCAACTAAAAAAAGTTTTTAAACCTTTCGGACAAAGCAAAAAAAATACTACGGTTATAACGCACTTAGTCTAACTATTTTTTCCGGTCCCGCCGAGTTCATTTTAACCGAACTCCATTGTACTGTAAAAAAAAATATAGAATAGCATAGAAAAAAAAACGTGTTTTAGAGCAAGGTTCCTAAATGTTTCTAAAGGTTTTAAAAGTTAAAAAAAGTGGTATTTTCGTAATTATTTTATTTATTTCATATGTACGTTATAGCATAACATTTGAACAATCTTTGAAAAAATTTTCAATTAAAAATTTTAATAAATAAGACCGTGACAGCGAATCTCCGGAGCCGTTGTTTTTTTGCGGTGAACATCATAACTCGTTACTGGATCATGTGAAATAAAAAAATCGAAATGCATTTCAAAGGTTACATGTTTCCTGAGGTAGTGACGAAGAGTTTTTTACATTTTTTTTTTGCAGCATTTTGAAGTGAAAAACAATTTTTGTTATACAATTTCGGGAATTTGTTGTTAAAAAATGGGGAAGAAAATGGAATTAAAAAAACTCTTCGTGGTTACCTGGTGATTTATGTGTAGATATAGTGTCTAAAAGTTCAAAAGAATCGGTCAAGTAGATTTTGAGTTATGATGTTCACGGACTTCGAACATTTATTTGCGAGAAAATCGGTTTAAAGTTTTCTAAAAACTGATTTATATACGATATACCGTATGAGGCCGGTAGCTGGAAACGCTGTATCGTTTTAAGTTTTGCTCTGATTTACGTCAAATTTTGACACAACACGCTCGACATGTTGTGCATTCAGAAAGAGAAATGCAAAAAAGGTTATATAACCTACCACCCCTTAAGGAAGTGCAAACACCAATACACCTACACAGAAGAGAAAAAATATTTCATAGTTCATCATACATGTAAACTGAAAAAGAGAACTAAATTTTTTGAGAAGTTATCTATAAATCCAAAAAATACAAAATCAGAGCGTATTAGTTTTATTTCAAAAAAAAAAACTTATTATTCCAAATCGCCTTTAATTCTTTCAATAAATTCTTCAAATTAAAATCTTAAATATACCTATTTACGTAATTTATGGTTGTCAACATTTTTTGAAAGCAAATTATGCAAAAAATAATATTATGAATGAAAAAAAATTATTTCCCACCTCTCTTCTGAAATTACAATGTAATTTAATTATGCAAAGTTAGAATAATTTAAATTTTAAACTTAATATTGCACTATTTTTTTAAGTGCTTTTCAATACAGAGCTTTATATGAAATCATACGGTAGACAACAACAAAATCCACATTGAAGATCTCTTTTTTTTTCAAATATTTATCAAAAAAAGCACACTCTTTGCTGGCCATCAGAGAAACTGAGCAAAAGCACTCCTAACAATACAAAACAATTTTGATAAAAATGTTTAAAATTTCCTTCATTACTTTTTTTGCAGAATTTTTTCATTGACCAACAAAGGGAATTTAAGAAGAATTTGAATAGATATTAGTTTTTTGATGCATTTTTTGCGTTCATCTTATTCCATATGTAATACGAAATCTGCATATGTAGTGCTATTTTCGTTAGCAGTGCTGCTAATTTTGACAACTTATTTTAATTTCGACGATTTTTCAATTTGTTAAAATGATTTGTTAAATTTGTTAAAATGATTTGTTAAATTTGTTAGAATGATGATTGAAGATTTCAAATTTTCAGTAGTACAAAAATTATGATTTCAAGGGTTAATAATTAATGGGTTGTTAATCGAAAATTGATAGTTTTAGTTCAGTGTAAATTTAAATTACAAAATATGTATAGATTTAATTCTGGGTCAAGTCGTTTCAAAACGGAAATACCTTGCATAGCATCTCCATTTAAGATTTAAGTTTTAATTACGGTGATACTTTAAACCTTCATATATTATATGTTTCAGCTATAGATACATGCCAATAAAATTATTTAATTGATTGCTGTGTTAAATTTTTTTCGTTGAAATTTCACCACTAATACATTTTTATATATAGAAATAACCAATGCTGTAATAATATTCGTAATATGAATGATATAAATAAATTTTATTGCTTCCTTTTGAAATATTTTTCGAGTTTTATAAGCGGTAAAATTTTCTTGACATTTCTTGTTTTAAAAATGACGATTTTGGCGATTTAGTTTCAAAAATTGTCGATTTTCAGAAGATTTTATTAGCAGCACTGTAGCCCGTTTCTATAACTTTCGTTACGCATTATAACGAACGATATAACGAATTTAGTGGTGTAACGAACGGCGGTGTTTCTATAAGTGTGGTGGAATTCATTTTCGTTATAATTTTCGTTAAAGTTTTCGTTATTATATGTTCAACAGAAAGTGTAGTGATATTTTGCGCAAAAACAAACATGAGTGAGGTAAGGTTTAAAAATTATACTATTGTGTGCAAATTATAATTATTAAAACATATTATTTACAGAAGAAAGTACGTACTGGTAAAATTTCCAAAGGCCAAAAGCAAAAGCTTTTGGAAATTTTACGTGGCCACAGAAATGTGGCTATGGGGCAGTTTGGTGGACCAAATAGCGGCAAATCGGCACAGGCTATTTGGGAAACAGTGGCGGCAGAGCTTAATGCATGCGGACCAGCATGTAAGACGAGTGACCAGTGGAAAAAGGTTCGTCCATTTTTTTATTTATTTATATGAAGTTGTATTCAGCAAATGAAAAAGAGTATATTTATATTATATATGTTATATATAGTGTGTATAATATACACATACACTGTATATGTTTGAATTCATCATAACCGTTATATATCTATTTTTACAGTGTTGGGCAGACTGGAAATCTATTGTCAAGAAGCAGCAAGCTGCGGTTAATAGATTCAACCAAGCCACTGGGAATCGTCCTGCCATCGAAGGTCCGCCGCCGCTAGAAGGGATGGACAAGGAGGTCCTGGAGTTCTTCCCAGCTGCTCTTGTTGGTGGCGATGGTGGAACCATAGAGTCGGGATTCCAGGAGGTAATTTATGTTTTTATTTAAAAAGTTAAGTTATTTTTAATTACAATTTTTGAAATTTAGGAGAATAATTTTGATATGGAAGTGCAGGAAACACTGGAGGAACTTTTGGCGACGCCTGGTAAAGAAGTAACTGAAGTGGCAAACACAACAAAAGCAGCACGGACCGCCACTTCCTCTTTCTCAAGTGCTTTTGAGGAAGTGAAGGAGCTGATGAAGAAGCAGGAGGAGAAGAGGTGTAGTGAAATGGCAGAGCTCATGAATGTACTCAAAACGATGACTTCCTCTCTGCAATCAATTGATGCGTCACTTAAAACTTTGGCTGAAAAGAAGCAAATCTAAGTTCTATTAATATGTACATATATTAATTTTCTTTTAATTATTTGTACATATGTTGAATTGTGTTTAATTTTTTGTTTTTTTATACCTATTTTTATTTTAAATGAATTAATGAATTGTTTTGTTTGCTATAAATTTGTTGTTTTATTTTTCTTGTTTAATTGAAATAGTTCCTTACAATAGATTCGCGAACTCTTCGTCCTTGATTTAAGACATTGGGAATATCTTCGTCGATAGTTTCCTCATGCATGATTGAAATATCGGACCCATTTACGTCTGGAATGGTTTGCTTATGAATTAGTCTGAAATTGTGCAACGTCAAGCAGGCATTGATTATAACGCCAGAATATAATGGGGAAACTAAAATCCCGCGCTCATGCGACAAGCACGTAAAGACTTTTTTTAAAACTCCATTAAGCCTTTCTACGCAGTTGCGAGCTTGGATATGGACCTTGTTATATTTTTCTTGCCCCACAGATTCCGGATTTCGAAATGGTGTCATGAGCCATGGCTGAAGTGGATAACCAGAGTCTCCTATGAGCCAATTGGAGTTTGCATTAGCATTATATTGTGATTCCAAATACTCCTTGCATTTGGAATTTTCCCATATGTAGGCGTCATGGGTACTTCCACCGAACCGTGCATTGGCAGACAATATATTAAGGTCGTAATCGCTTATCAACTGTACATTTTTAGAAAAATACCCTTTTCTATTAATGTAACAGCACTCAACATCCATTGAGGGTTTTTTTATTTTCACGTGCGTACAATCGATGGCCCCAATGGATCCGGGAAACCCAGTGCAAGAAAAAAATCTACAATTATGCATACAATATAGTATAGAAAGTGAAATTATATTATCGTATATTACCTCTGTTTAATTCTATTCGACTCTGCCACCGTTTTGGGAAAGCGTATATATTTGCACATAAGCTTATTTTGTATGATGTAGGAAACTTCATGGATGGAGCGATGCACCATTGTCTTGCTCATCGAACAAACGAAATCCTGCCCAATATCCCTTAAGTAGGATCCTGTCGCATAATAATGCAATGCTGCTGCCATCCTCAATGGTTTTGGAATAAAAGTTATTCTTACGCCGTCTTTCATGTAAGGGCGTATTTCATGCAACAACGCTATTGCTGCATCTTTTTTAAATCTAAAAAGCTCTTCAAATCGCGCTTCCGGGAGGTGAAAAGGGTCGGTTGAATCCCTTAGGTAGCGTCTATGTACACGCAGCATATTTCGCTGGTCAACTAATATTGCTAGTACGGCAGCTTCAAGCATAGTCACAAGCTTCAAAAAAATTAAATAAGTAAACAATTCATATTTTCACACTTGCTTTATTTATCTATACTTACTTTTTTAAATGAATAATTCAGCAAATCAATACAATGCAATATGTTCAAGTAAAATGTACAAGTAGAATTGAAGTAAACAAAACAACTCAGCTGTTATACATAACGAACAGTGTTTTGTTTCCACTGTTTCATACACTTCATAATAACTCGCCACGCTCGTAAAGAAAGGTAAGTTTTCTGAGTTGTAGAAACACTTCGAAGCAAAATTTCGTTATGACCCATTCGTTATGAAAAAAATAAAAATCATTCGTTATCATAACGAAAAGTTATAGAAACGGGCTACTGGTCGGTAACAAAGAAGAGAGAAAATTGTGTGTGTGTTTGTATAAAATGAGAAAGATTAAATTTTGTTTGTGTATTTCACATATCTTTGTAGGGAGTGCTATGTGTGTGTATTATTTCAGCGTTACAGAATCAGTCAGTCAGTCAGTGAGTCAGGGATCAGCGTAAATATATATAAGAAGATTATTGAGAGAAGTGAAATTATAGAAAATAATTTTTATCTGATATATGCAAATATTAAGGCAAAATGGGTGAAATCTAATCGAACCATTCAGAACTTCAACTCCAAATACGAGGACTGGCTTAATGAAGACACCATCCTGGATATATTGGCAGTAGATAAACTCACCACATCAACCAGAGGAGCAAAAGAAAGGCCAAAAAAAAGTATTGAGGAGTGTTCAATTTTCACAAGAAAGAGGAAACTTGCCGATGCCACCAATGACTTGACCACGAAGCATTCATCGGACGCGCTGTCTATTAAATATACAAAGGATAGTGAAAGAGTTAGGTCGCAGATTACAACATCTGTTGCTGATGCTAGCCCACTGCGACTAAAAAGGATTAAGGAAAGCATTCCCACGCCCACAAACGCACACATTAAAAAGTATGGTTCCGAAGAAGTCTTGGCCTTGTTTATGGACTTACAACTTTCCAAAGAAAAATATGAGATACTACGGGTATCCTTGATGCGACACGGGGCTGACGTTTTACCAGGATACAAGCATATTACGCAAGCCAAAATAAATTCACGACAACTGTATACGGAGTTTACGGAAGTCTCTGTGAAAGCCAATCTGCAGGATCTCATGGGCCATACAGCTAAACGGTTGTTGGAGAGTCTTCCTGAAAATGAGGTGAAAATTCTTCCTGAGAAACTGACATTGATCAGCAAATGGGGCTGCGATGGATCATCCGGACAAAGCGTTTATAAGCAAAGGATATCTTCCGATGACGCCAAAATATCGGACGGAAATATGTTTATGGCATCTGTTGTTCCTTTGCGGCTAAAATCTGATGTTTCCCTGCACTGGAAAAATCCACCTCCGGCATCAGTGCATTATTGCCGACGAATAATGTTTCAGTTTTCAAGGGAATCGGCAGAACTCATAAGGACCACGGTGAAGGGTATTGAAGAACAAATAAGCAAGATTAAGCCTACAAAGCTGCAAATTGGAGAAGGGAAATATATTGAATGCAATCACGAGTTCCACCTGACCATGGTTGACGGAAAAGTCGTTAACGAACTGACAGGAACAACCTCAACATTGTCATGCCCGATTTGCAAAAAGAGTCAGAAGAACTTTGGTAATTTAAACGATTCTACAAACGAGAATTACGAATATGGAATGTCACCATTGCACGCAAGGATAAGGTGTATGGAGTTCTTGCTAAAACTGGCGTATACCCTGCCACAAGAGGAGGAAAACTTCGATGAAAATACATCAATAAAGTATAAGGAAAAGATCAGAAAGAAGCAAATACAGGATGCTTTTTTTAAACAAGTTGGACTAAAAGTAGACTGTCCCAAGCACGGATACGGTAACTCAAACGACGGCAACACTTCCAGGAGATTTTTTGAAAATGATGAGGCAGTAACTAGAATCACTGGAATTGACAATCAAATCTTGAAAAGATTGGGAACGATCTTGAATATTTTAAACTGCAAAGAAAATGTCAATTCTACAAAATATGGAGAATATGCATCGAAAACTGTATCTCTTTTAGCAGAAATGTATCCACAGAAGAAGTTGACCCCGACCGTCCATAAAATATTGTCGCATGGCAAAGATATAATTGAGTACCAGTCTTTGCCAATTGGAGAGCTTTCTGAAGAAGCACAGGAGACTCTTAACATATTTTATAAAAAATATAGATTGCAGAACACATTCAAAGCATCAATGATAAGGCAAAATTAGGACCTCTTCAACATGTTGGCAGCATCTTCCGATCCACTTATTTCTTCCCTGCGGCATGTGAAGTCACGAATAAGAGTTAGAAAATAATTATAGTTTAGAAATGATTAGTCTTTTAGATATACCTTCCTTACGAATTGTGATGAATATTTTACAGAAAATTGAAAAAATAAATTTAAAAAAGAAGTAATTTTTTTTTTTTAATTTGATGGGTAATAATTTAAAACATAAAACCCTAAAGAAAGAAAATAAAAATAATTTTTTTTAGTTACCATAAAATTGATTTTTCTACAAATTTTAACTTTGATAACCCATAAGTAGGCCCCTACAAAGCGTAGCACCCTTTCCGAACGCTCATTTCATAGGCTGAACAGCTATCTATCATATGCTGTTTAAACTGTTCAATTATGTTATTCGATTCAAAATATATGATTTTTGCAACGAAAAAACTCCAATGGCGCAACTGTGCGTCACCAACAAATTTTATCAAACTTAAAATAAAAGTTGTCTTCTATCAAACCTATAAAGAGCGCACTTTAGCTATCGCTTAGGATTTCGTAATAAATTACTTTATCAGTATAAGAACTTATAATAGAGAATTCTATAAGTTCTTCGTGGTAATTTTATCAATTTATATTTATCAATTTCAGTACATATTTTTCTTTGCTTTTCTAAATTTAAATTTAATTAGCTTCTAACTTCTAATTTAGTATCTATTTTTCTCAATATTAATTTGTAATTCCCATTATTAGATACGACTTACTCATAATTGCCTAATATGGATATCTTTGGAAGTTGTTTAAAACCACAATTGAATCGTTTATTTCAGAAACCAGTCAAGCAACAAAAAACAAGTTAGAAAATTATAGTCGGTCTAGACCGACTATACGATACCCTATACCATGCGTTGAGAGACCCTATCTCTCAGGCCCAACTCTATAGTAAATATATAGTAAATATAGTAAATAAGCATAAACCAAATTCGAGTGGGATTTTTATTAATTTTTTCGGCTGCAGATATGAAAAAGTTCATATCGGATGCTATATCTATATGATTACTAGGCCCAAAAATGGACCGATCCTGACCATGTTTGGTAAAGTCTCTTGTATTTTGCAAAAATATATACAAGCAAAATTTGAGAAGAATCAGTGCAATATTTTTGTTTTTTGATAGATTTAAGTGAAGATCGGGAAGCAGCTCTATGTGGGGCCTATGACTAAGAGTTGTCCAATAGGGATCATTTTTGGACTATTGATTAATGGATATAATATATACATACAAACCCAATTTGACTAAGATTTGTATGATAATTTGGATCTTATGGCAATATATGTTGCTTTCATAAGGGTCATTTGTATGGGGGCTAGGTCTGAACATGGACCGATTCTCACCAATTTCAACAGCTTTCATCCCATAGCCGATATAGGATTAAATACCAAATTTCATCAAAATAAATTCATATTTGCGACCTGCAGTTTGATTACAAGCTTTACATGGACACACAGACTGACGGACGGACGGACGGACATCTTTAAATCGAATCAGATGGTGATTCTGATTCGATCGGTATAATTAAAGATGGGTGTAGGTCAAATAGTTTTGGTTGTTATAAACAGCAGCACAAAGTCATTATACCCAAACCACATAGTGGTATAGGGTATAAAAACCAAAAATTGAGTTATTGGACGATTACTATATTTTAAAGGTAAATACATTGTTTAATGCAAAAACAATTAAAATTTTGCCCCATGCGATGGTGAAGCAAAGTCGAGATATCTCTGTTTAGTGCAGAAAGAAGTCAAGTGAAAGTTTTTTTTTTTTTGATTTACTCAAAATCAATAATTTGTTGCTTGACTGGTTTCTGAAATAAACGATTCAATATTTTTTTTAGACTGACTAAGTGGTAAGTGGTTTCTATCAGAATTATATTAAAAGATTTCAGATGGAGTAATTAATTACAGTAATATTTAATTAAGTGCTCTCTGATAATTAGAACCATATGCTACACAGTTCAAATTTTTATTACTTGAAAACTATTTTAATTACAAAATTATTTGAAATAAACATATACATGGTATGTAGATTGCACATATGTATATATACACTTGATAGCAAAAGTCTCCGTACTCTTGAGATGTAAATTTTAAATGTTGATAAAAATATCGGTCTGCAACATAAATTTTATTTTAGTGTATAACCAACTCCTTTTGGAAACTATATTTTGAGATGAATCTCAAAATCAAAGAATTCGGTGCTGATGAAAGGAAAATTATGCTAATGCTGAAAAATAAGGATATGGTTGGCTAAAATAGCCCGGATCATTGAAGAAGTCACCTCTCAATGCAGCATGTCAATTCTGTTGCTTCAATTCTGGTTGCTTCCCAAATTTACTGAGTACGAACAGAATAACAGAATTACTGTTTCCCAAATTAATTCGAAAATTAAAGAAACCTACGGAAAAGACATCCATGGAGACACCGGTCGCAAAATACAAAAAATAGAACTGATGATGTAGCATATAGAAGGCCGTTCATTTGCGATATCAATAGAAAGAAAAGTATGGACTTTGCAAATAAGTGTGCAAACAAGACTCCAGAATTTTTGGAACGTGTTTTATTTTCAGATGAAGGCAAGTTTTGCATTTTTGTCGTTAAAATATTAAACAAAGCGCATCATAACTGGGCCTTTGAAAAATTTTTTGTTCCAACAGGATCATGATCCCAAACACAATGTCAAACCGTGAGTTCTTTAAATTACCAACCCAATCAAACAATCTTAATCCTAAAAAGCATTTGTGAGATTCAGAATTTATAAGGAAAAAAATCTGCAAAGAGAATGTTAAACAGAGTCATTTTGGACGAGAGAAGAGTAGAATTTAAAGTTGGTTAAGTCAATGCCAAATCGACTCAAATAGGTTATAAAGTGCAAGGAATATCGTACAACTTACAAACTTAAGCAATATTTAACGTAAATTAATCTATTACGAGTATATTATAAAATGTTTTTTTTTGTATTAATATATCAAATGCACGAATATTTTTCTTATGCATTTGGTAATTTTTTTTACATTTTTACTCTAAATATATATATTGTTAAATTTCTATTTACATTAATGCTAAATAAAGAACCCCAATTGAATTGAATATTACTTTTTTATCTTTTTGTTAGATTTAAAAAACTTTATTAAATACCATACGTTTAGAGACCTTATCTCATAGGCCCAACTAATTGGACAAAGAAAATAAGCATAAACCAAATTTGAGTGGGATTTTTATTAATTTTTTTGCTGCGGATATGAAAAAGTTCATATTGGATGCTATATCTATATAGGGACTAGGCCCAAAAATGGACCGATCCTGACTATGTTTAGTAAAGTCTCTTGTATTTTGAAAAAAATATATACAAACAAAATTTGAGAAGAATCAGTGCAATATTTTTGCTTTTTGATAGATTTAAGTGAAGATCGAGAAGCAGCTCCATGTGGGCCCTATGACTAAGAGCTGTCCCATAGCGATCATTTTTGGACTACTAATTAATACGTACAAACCCAATTTGAGTAAGATCTATATGACAATTTGGATCTTATGCCAATTTATGTCGATTTCATAGGGGTCATTTGTATGGCGACTTGGTCTGAACATGGACCGATTCTCACCAATTTCAACAGCGTTCAGAAGCTTATATACCAATTTCCATCAAAATATATTCATATATGCGACCTGCAGCTTGATTACAAGCTTTACATGGACACACAGACGGACGGACGGACATCGTTATATCGAATCAGATAGTGATTCTGTGATCAGATAGTGATTCTGATTCGATCGGTATAATAAGAGATGGGTCTAGGTCAAATATTTTTGGTAGTTACAAACAGCAGCACAAAGTCATAATACCCAAACCACATAGTGGTATAGGGTATAAAAACAAAAATATTGCACTCAGTCATCTCAAATTTTGTTTGTATATATTTTTGCAAAATACAACCAACCGACTGTTTTAATTTTAAGTGTACGAAAAATTTTTCTAGCAAGTGTATATTGTTTTAACGATTCAATGTTCTTCTTATAATAAGGGATGTTCTATTAAACCAAATAATATTTTCGTTTGCATTTCGTAAAGAGCAGTAGTGTTTTAAAAGTTGATTTTGGAAGCGTGACAAGCTTAACGTTTTTATTGTCAAAGTTTAATTATATTTTAATGAAGGAAAAACACTCGCAAAAAGGATTTATAAAACTATTCATTAAATGCAATTGAACGTTTATGTAGTTGTATATTTATCTATGTATAAAATAAAATGAAACAAAAAAATATGCCAAAGAATTAGGTTCTATTCGTCTTTTTTATATTTTTCTTTAAGCAAAATTATTGAAAAAATTCAAAGTTATTGATGCTAAAGGGAAATATTCGGGCAAATACAAAATATTTAACCGATCAACCTCAGTATCAAATAATTAATAATCCACAAAAATATGTTACCGATTTCGACCATTTTGCTTTACAACACTAATATTTCGAAATATAAGGGACTTTCAGTTTGATCTAGTAACCCTAAAAATGTAGACCATTATGCTCTGCGATGCTAAATTGTTTTCGAGTGATAAGTGATTTTGTATCTCCACCCAATATTAATACATACGTATGAGTGATAATTTAACGATACATTTGCGTACAGTGTTACAGAGTTTGAAGATCAGCATATTATCACTGCGCCAGTAATGAGCGTTACTATTATAACTATTTAGACAATAGAATTTTTATCATAATAAACACTTAATTCGGTTAGAAACTTTATTGCAATTCGATTGGCAATAAATTTAATAGCAACAATGAATATGTATCTACCAAAAGCCAAGTTAATGATTTCATATTGTTGCCTATTCAATTTCACTAACAATGTGTGTTCACAGCACATGTGGCATGTGTCAGTTGAATCAATAAAGCAATCTGTTTTGTTCTTGTTGAAGTAATAACATAATAAATATTTTCGATCTCCTCACTCTTTGAAATATAGGCGCAATTATTATATAATTTATTGTCTGGAGAATTTTTCTTGATATGACCTTGCATTGCTTCAGATAAAGACTTAAATTAATATTCATCGTTTAATTAAAAAAAGTCCACATCAGAGTTTCGTTTATTATATATATATATGTAGTTGAAATAGGGTTTCTTTAATTATGAATCAAATCTTAAATCTATTTCTAAATGCATTATATTGCAATAGTATGCATCACTTTGCTTAAAAAAAAATTTAATTGGTATAAAATATTTAAACATTCAGCAATATGTGTTTTATTTTACCAACTAACCCCAATTCTCTGTCAGTTTGTGAAAATATTTACTTTATTTGTTAGACTTTTCTTGAAGGCATTCCAATAGTCCTCAGTTCTCGTTGTACTGATGGCTTACAAAAATAATCCTAAAAGACTCTGAAATCGTTAATGTTTTTATACCCTATACCACTATGTGGTTTGGGTATAATGACTTTGTGCTGCTGTTTGTAACTACCAAAAATATTTGACCTAGACCCATCTTTTATTATACCGATCGAATCAGAATCACTAACTGATTCGATTTAACGATGTCCGTCCGTCTGTGTGTTCATGTAAATATTTTAATCAAACTACAGGTCGCAAATATGAAAATATTTTGATGAAATTTGGCACATAAGCTTCTATCGGCCATAGAAAGAACGCTATTGAAATTGGTGAGAATCGGTCCATGTTCAGACCTCGCCCCTATGAAATAGACATAAATTGCCATAAGATCCAAATTGTCATATAGAACTTACTCAAATTGGGTTAATGTGCGTTTATTACATCCATTTATGAGTAGTCCAAAAATGATCCCTATGGGACAACTCTTAGTCATAGGCCCCATATAGAGCTGCTTCCCGATCTTCACTTAAATCTATAAAAAAAACAAAAATATTGCACTGATTCTTCTCAAATTTTGTTTGTATATATTTTTGCAAGATACAAGAGACTTTACCAAACATAGTCACGATCGGTCCACTTTTGGGCCTAGTCCTTATATAGATATAGCATCCGATATGAACTTCATCATATCTGCAGCCAAAAAATTAATAAAAATCCCACTCAAATTTGGTTTATGCTTATTTTCTATGTCCAGTTAGTTGGGCCTGTGAGATAGGGAATCTAAACGCATGGTATAGGGTATCATATAGTCGATCTAGACCGACTATAATTATCTTACTTGTTATTTTTAAAATATAATGTGGGATTTTAATGTTTTGTGTTGTTTATAGCTTACTCCAATTAATCATAATACACATATGTACTTGCAGTCTTCGGAAGAATTTGTTAAACACTATCTAACCCTGTACATACAATGATAATCTAAAGCTTTGTTTGTACTTTTAGCAAACAATATAGCAACAACAAAGCTGACGGTTGGTGATGGTAGTAAATGATAGCAATAAAAAACTCAACAACAATTGTTGTTGCTTTTGTTAGTTTTATGTTTCACATGTATTTATGTACAAATATCCTCATACGTATTGTTTTCTATAACATTTTTCTTACAGAGCTTTATATTTGTTTCTAGATGTTTCTCTTTTTTTTTTTTTTTTTGTTAAAATAAAATCCTCCAACCCTAGATTTGGTTATTTTTCTTTTCAAATACCATGCTGTTGTTATTGCGTAAAAACAATGAAATATATGTAGTTGAATGAGAACTTGCGTCATTGACTCGGTTCATAAAAACCGATTGAAAAAATTTTTCGAATATACTTTTTTTCGATTATTGAATAAGAATTGTGAAGTGCTACAAAGTCCATATTGTTTTTAACGCGAACGGCGCAAATGTGATCATGTGGTCACGCACATTGACGTTAACAAAGATGCTCGTGTAATTAACATATAAGCTCAAATTTCACATAAATGATGTTTTTGAGCGGAAAAAGTTTGTTTACTTTTTTCAGTACTGAAAAAAACGACACATGGCAAACGCTCTTAAGTTTCCATATTTATACCCTATACCACTATGTGGTTTAGGTATAATGAGTTTGTGCTGCTGTTTTTAACTACCAAAAAGACTTAACATAGACCCATCTTTTATTATACCGATCGACTCAGAATCCCTTCCTGAGTCGATTTAGCGATGTTCGTCCGTCCGTCTGTGTGTCCATCTAAACATTTTAATCAAACTACAGGTCGCAAATATGAATACATTTCGATGAAATTTGGTTTGTAAGCCTTTGTCGGCCATAGTATGAACGTTGTTGAAATTGGTGAAATTCGGTCCATGTTCGGACCTAGTCCCCATACAAATGAACCTTATGAAATCGACATAAATTGCCATAAGATCCAAATTATCATATAGACCTCAGTCAAATTGGGTTTGTATGTATTCATTATGTCCATTAATCAGAAGTCCAAATAAAATCCCTATAGGACAACTCTTAGTTATAGGCCCCATATAGAGCTGCTTCCCGATCTTCACTTAAATCTATCAAAAAACAAAAATATTGCACAGATTTTTCTCTAATTTGGTTTTGTATATATTTTTTTCGAAATATAAGTGACTTTTCCAAATATGGTCGGGATTGGGCCTTTTTCGACCTAGTCCCCCTATAAAAATAACATCCGATATTAACTTTTTCATATTTGCAGCCAAAAAATTAATAACAATGCCACTCTAATGTGGTTTATGCTTATTTTCTATATCGAATTAGTTGGACCGAAAAAGATAGGGTCTCTAAACCATGGTATAGGGTATCATATAGCCGTTCTAGACCGACTATAACTTTCTTACTAGTTTTTAACTAATTTTCTTAACGTATATATGTAATCCTTTTATCAATCAGAAGCTACCAAAGAGTTGTTTTAAATATAAATCAAGTTTCGCGATAAAAAAATGTTTTTGTTCAGCGGATTTTTGCATTCCATTTGCACGTAACCGTATGGTCACGTCAGCATGCCGCTGGTTTTATTGTAAATCTTCTATGCGTTTTTTATTGTGTTGTGTTTAAAAAATGCAAGTTTTTCAATATAAAGCCCTAAACGAATCTGACTGTGGAGTTACTTCTCGAATACTACTTGATAAGGCCGATCAGCTGCTAAATCACAACGCCCCTTCAATTGAACATGGCAGACATTATCAATGATGCCACTTTCGTTTTCTCCCTCAGCATCCACGAAGCTTTTAGTTCCATCTTCGTTGGGTGGTTGAAGGTAAGTCATATCAACATTTCCACCAAAATTTCCAGTTATTCTTCGTCACGTAACTACCCCAAGAAATCGACAGATTTCTGGAGAGTTAACTTCCTGAATAACAATAATCATAATCATAGTTCCATTAGCAATGTTAAGCCCTAAACACATTCACTGCGATTTGCGAGTGCGAGACAAAACCAGAATGAGACAGTATGATTTTTTATATATGTGGAAGCGAGATCGAGAGTAAAGCTGGCAACGCCACACAAAAAAGCTTTACTCTCGATCTCGCTTCAACATTAGAGAAAATCATACTGTCTCATTCTCGTTTTTTCTCGCACTCGCAAATCGCAGAGAATGTGTTTAGGGCTTAACATTGCTAATGGAACTACGATTATGATTATTGTTATTCAGGAAGTTAACTCTCCAGGAATCTGTCGATTTCTTGGGGTAGTTACGTGACGAAGAACAACTGGAAATTTTGGTGGAAATGCTGATATGACTTACCTTCAACCACCCAACGAAGATGGAACTAAAAGCTTCGTGGATGCTGAGGGAGAAAACGAAAGTGGCATCATTGATAATGTCTGCCATGTTCAATTGAAGGGGCGTTGTGATTTAGCAGCTGATCGGCCTTATCAAGTAGTATTCGAGAAGTAACTCCACAGTCAGATTCGTCACAAGATGAAGCGATGACGAAAAAACAAGCAGCTACAGAAGTGCAAAGGAACAGCGGCAATTCGAAGAAGTTGATTGGAAGCCAATTGTCGATCGCATGAAAAAAATTCAACCGTCTCCTTCAAACGTAGTGATACCCGCATCAAACAAGGAAACAAAGTTCACTTGGGTCAAACAATCTAGAAGTGTTCCATTGCCAATTTTTCCTGAACCAAATTTCTACGATTGCCGTGATAAGAAACCACATGAGCTCTTTTTCGATTATGCATTGCTTCAACATCTTAGTAATTGTTCGGCCAGATATTCCGTTAACAATCTGTAACGGCTTGTCGATGAAATCAAAATAGCTGGTAACGTAATTCAGATTTTTCACATTGCAAAGATAAATTATTATTTTTATCTATTTATTTTAAGAACTGCGAGTAATCATCGGTATTCTGTTTGTGGCTGGTTATAATGCAATTTCAAGCTACAAGGTGTACAGCAATAAAGATGATGATTTTAGCAGTGAATGGATTTTCAAATAAAAATTCTTCGCACACTATATTTTGAGCCCAATTTGATCGCACCTTTTTATAACGAAGACAAGCTATGGAAGCTACGTCCAATTCTGAACGATTTAAAGTCAAACATGTTGAAAAACTTTTACCCAACTTATCTTAGGATGAAAGTATGTTCGTCTACTATGTACGATACTATTGTAAGCAGTTTTGAAAGGTGAACCAATCAGATTTGAATACAAGTCTTGGTCATTAGCTACGCCAAATGGTTACATGGTACATTTTGACATATCGCACCTGTACCTCTAAAGTGAGTCAACTCAAAATTTACAAATTTTCAGTGTAGGCAAAAAACGGTTTTTTTTTTTAACATTTTCTATAAAATTTAAAAACAGTTGTTTCATTAACCTTCTGTCAGTGCATAGGGGTCAAATTGACCCCAGTCTTTGTAAAAGTGATTTAATAAGGTTTTACACCAACTTACTATACCAAGCAACTAGATAAGCCTCAACTAATGTTTAACTCACACATTGCAAAAAAAATAATCGAAAAAACATTATAAATGACTAAGCTACGACAGTTTTAAGCAAGTCAAGCATATTTTGGTGCATTGGGGTTAATCTGACCCCAATTATTTTGCTATGCATTTTGTATTTAGTTTTAAATTTCTTTGTGTTTTAGGGGATTTCCCGTGTAACAATATATTGAAGTTCTTTCTTTTTCAAATGCAAAAATTGAAAATAGAAAACATTCAGTGTTTTCTATTCAACACATATGAATAGAGGTGTTTTTATTATAAATTTATTTGTCTGTAATAATTATAAATATATTCACATAAATAACTATTATTATAAGGTGAGTATATATATTTTTTTGGTTACTTTATGTAGTGTAATTTTCTATGCATATAATAATTTGTTTTGTTATTTAGATGGCCCTAAAAAGACAAAATAGCCAGGATATTCGAAATCTTTTCGATAGCATTACCGAATCTGATGAGGAAGAGGTAGTAGATGATAACATTGATAGTGACTTTTCTGATTGTGATTTAGGAGCAGATGAAGCTGCTGTTGAATTGCAAAATATAGAAAACGAAGAAGAAAATATAGAAACTGGTGAAGAAGAAGAAGTACAAAATATTGAAACTGATGAGGAACCTGAAGTGGAAGAAGAAGGAATTTGGTATTACGCGCAAAATAAAAAGTACAAAAGAAAATGGAGAGCAAGTCCACCAAATGTAACCAGAGTTCGCGACTTTCAGATCTTGAGAGAACGACAAGGAATTTCTGCAGAAACAGCTGTAAATATAAATACTCATCTGTCCGCATTCAAAAAATTAGTTCCAGAGACATTAATAAATGTAATAGTGGCCGAAACAAATAGAAAAGCTCGCCATTTCTACACTATAAATAGTAACCCTGCACGTATTTGGTATGATACAAATTCAAATGAAATTTATGCCCTGATTGGTATACTTATATACGCTGGTGTTCATAAAAACTGGGACGAAAGATTGGATGAATTGTACCGCCTAGACAATCGTCCTTTTTATCGGGCTGCAATGTCATTACAAAGAGTGCAGCAGCTTTTACGATTCCTGCGCTTCGACAATTATCAGACTAGAGCAGAACGTTTGAAGGAAGATAAGCTAGCAGCTTTCCGTGATGTTTGGAATATGTTTTTGGCAAATATCAAAGGACCTTATAAACCATCATCATTCTTAACTATAGATGAACAATTGGTATTAACTCGTGGCCGATGTTCATTCAGACAGTATATACCATCAAAGCCAGGCAAGTACGGGATTAAGATTTTTTGGATTTGCGATGCGTTGAATTCGTACCCATTGAAAGCAGAAGTTTATGTAGGCAAACAACCGAATGAGGTACGTTCGGTTGATTACGCATTAAATTTAGTTCATCGATTATCTACACCATATATCAATAAAGGACGAACTATTACGATGGATAACTTTTTTACAAGCTGTCCATTAGCAGAACATATGTTGCAGAAAAAAACAACAATAATTGGAACAATTCGCTCAAATAAACCAGATCTACCTAAAGAATTTACGAACAAGGCCGAAATTAAGAAGCGAGACCTGAATTCTTCTAAATTTTGCTTCGACAACCATCTGACTTTGGTAAGTTATGTTCCGAAGCCAAACAAGAATGTATTGTTACTATCCACTCTACACAATGATGATATTGTTGACCCCGATACGAATAAACCCAACATAATATTGGACTATAATAAAACAAAGGGAGGTGTTGACACACTCGACAAATTAGTTCGTACCTATACCTGCAAGAGAAAGACCAAACGATGGCCAATGGTTCTATTTTTTAATATGATTGATATCGCAGGTATAGCCGCTTATAATCTGTACAAATGTGCTAATCCACAACTATATATTCAGCGGAAAAACAATGAACGTAAAATCTTTTTGAAGGAGCTGGCTATGCAATTGGTAAATGATCATATATTGCACCGATTATCAAACCCACGGGCAATAAAAAAAAATGTTAAAATTGCTATTCATCAAATTGGATATGATATAATAAACATAAGACAGAGCACAACAACTGAAGGAACAGCGGCGAATAGATCTGTCAGTAAGCGACCAAGATGTTACATTTGCCCTCGATCCGCTGATAAAAAAACAGGAACAAGATGTTATGTCTGCAATCAGCCTTCTTGCACAACACATATAAAAACCGTTTGCATAAACTGTGTCAACGAAGAAGTAATGGATTCCCTTGAAGAAGAAAACAACGAAATCATGTCAGACGATGCATCTGGCTAATTTTTTATGTAATATAATATAATTTAAATTATCTTAATGTCAATCTTATATATTCTGAATAAAATAAGTTTTTTTTTCATTAATAAATAACAATAGAAACGACTATTTTTTAACAAAAAGCTTAGAAAATGCATTTAAATATATGTGGGGTCAGGTTGACCCCATGCACAGACTATGTAAAATTTACTATGCACTGACAGAAGGTTAAAAAGAATTGCGAGTAGCAAGTATACAACTATAGCTGTTTTTGCGATTTTTTCAGTGATCATCAAAAATAACAAATTTTTTGGGTGCAACTCAAAATATGTCTTTTTATTGGATTCTAAAGAAGCTACTCTTATGACACAGAGAGGGTTACAACTGTATTTTTTTTTTTTTTTGCGAAAGACTAGAAAAATCGATGTAAGATTTTTACAGTGGATAGATATGACCACTGTGTATCGTTTTCTTGCAAAAAGTGAAAATTTAAAAATTTTGAGTTGACTCACTTTAAAAGGTACAGGTGCGATATATCAAGACAGGAACCCACATTGTACCAATCACTATTATGAATGATTTGGAAATTTGCAGTAGCACTCATAAATATGATCGATGACTTCCCAGAAGAGGGCCTTCCGTTTTCATTTTATTTCGATAATTTGTTTACGGGTTTTCCTTTACTTGCCTATCTTAACCGGAACTATTCGAGAGAATCGCATACCTGTAAGCTGTCCGATAAAATTAAAAAGGCAACGCGTGGATAGTCCATCCATTGAGACCAATTTTCGATGACTCGTTCGAGGCCCAAATCGAAGCGGGATTGTCCGCATAAACTTTAGACTTTACATATCCCCACAGGTGGCCAACCGACCGGCCCAAAAAGTGAAATTATCTGCTAACCGAAGTGTTCTCTCAATAAATTCATTGATTGATGTGCTGTGTGGGAAGTGGCGCCGTCTTGTTGAAACCAAATGTCGCCGAGATAACGAGCTTCAATTTCAGGCATCAAATAGTCGGTTATCATGGCACGATAACGGTCGCCATTGACGGTTACGTTCTCACCGGCATCATTTTTGAAAAAATATGGACCGATGATTCCACCGGCCCACAAACCACACCAAACCATTGTTTTTTCTGGATGAAGTGACAGCTCTTGAATCTCTTCAGGTTACTCTTCGTCTTATTGAGCCAGAAATGGGCCTCATCCCTGAACAAAATTTGGCTCGAAAACTTTGGATCTTCTTGGAACTTTTCAGGAGCCCATAAAGCGAAGCGATGTCGCTTGCGAAGGTCGGGCGGCTTCAGTTCTTGCACAAGCTGTATTTTGTACGCTTTCAATTTAAGATCTCGACGTAAAATGCGCCAAGTCGTTCCATACGTCAGTCCGAGTTGCTGCGAACGGCGCCGAATCGACTCTCCACGGTTTTCGTGTACACTCTCAGCTACGGCCGCTATATTTTCTTCACTGCGTACTGGACGTGGTCGAATATTATCCAATAATGAATGCTGGGTCTCAAGATGAGTGATGGTGTTGCGAATAGTACGCTCAGTAGGACGATTATATTGACCATAAGTTGAGCGAAGTGCACGAAACACGTTCTTCACAGAACGTAAATTTTCGTAATAAAGTTGAACGATTTGTAAACGTTGTTCAGGCGTAAGTCTTTCCCTGATGAAATGCCAAACAATACTTAACAAAAATAACATGACAGCATGACACGACTCACACGTGATCTGTCAAAAAAAAAGGATATTGAAAAAAGTATCTCTACTTGGATCACCCGGCACAATACCTTTTATGAATGAAATTGTATTTAGGTTCACATTTTTCTTGAAGACATCATTATTTTGCAGCTTAATAAAAACCGGTATCCTAGCACTGCTGAGGTGACCATATGCTCACAACCGAAAAATTGGTTCTGTCGATTATTCTGAAGAGGGCGAAAGAAAAAAAATCATATTTTTGGATTCAGCGACCTGAAATCTATAAACTTTGAGAGTTTCGTAAGGAAATTCGAAAAAAATAATTACAACACCATTCGGGTTAAGAGAAAAAAAAAAAAAAACTAACAATTTTAAGTCGTAAATTTAATTAATATTTTTTTTCAAAAATTTTTCTAATGAAAATTACACAAGTACTTGTTTTTATAGCCTATATCACTTTGTGATCAGGGTATAATATGGTTGGAGCTTTGTAAAAATTTGATTAACATAATCGATGTCCGTCCGTCTGCGTGTCTATGCTCCCTTGTATCATTTTCTATGTTATTTGAATGAATATAAATTATAAATTGCACTTACTCAAATATCTTTTTCATATATTTCGGGAAGAAACATAACATGCGCTCCATAGAAAGATCAGGCATATATTTGAATCGGTCATTTCAATAACCTTATATGTTACTTAATTAGAATTTTTCAGAAATCAATAAAAACTGTTTCATACACAAACAAATGAGTTTTATATGACTTTTTTATGCTTAATTTAGTATTTGATTAGTAAAAAATTAAAATCGCGAATAATCTTCACAGTTTATTAATAGAAACAATAAAAAAAAACCTGAAAAACTGTTTTTGACTTATGTTGTGTTAGCGAGAAATAGGGTTAGTGGTATATAATTTAATCAAAACAATTATGCTAATCATATTTTTGATTGCTTAATGTTATTAACATTTTACAGGTGTAAATTTATCATGTTTTAATATATTTAAGGTACATATTCTCCATCATTCCCATCTGGTGTATCTTCCACATTTGCAGTTGGTCTGCTAAAAATTTTGTTATAAGAAAAAATAAAATTTCCTAGAATTTGGAATATTATTTTTTATATAATGAACAAATCTCATTGGCTCCTTTGTTAGCAATGCCATCATGATAGATGTAAAATATCGATTGTCTTGTTTTTAAATCCTTAATACCAAAACAATGAATCCTTGATTTCCGTAAATAAAACACGATTTGTATAGGACAATGGAAGATTTTGCACAAAATCGAATACTACAGTTGCAACATCATCTCATTGCTTACCAAAATCTTGAACTGATGAAAGTTTGTTGTAAAACTTATAGTGTTTTGGCTATCAGGAATACCCTATATATGTATGTTCCTATATGAAATAACTCAAACTACTATAAGTTAATTTAATTATATTTTATTTAAATATAATTTGACTAGAATGAAAAACGTGTGTCTTACTTGTCAATCAGAATAAGAAGAAAAAAATAAATCGATTACAAAAAGTGGTTAGATAAGAGGTATTGAAAGTGGTGTTGATAAATGTAAATATAATCGGAGTGCTGCCACAATCTTCTTGGCACGTCTTTTATGGATCATTAACTGTACTTTACACTGAGATCTGGATATTTTTCGTTAAACATTGAATGCATTTTTTTACATCCAATCGTGCATCAAGATATTCAGTGTCTTTTCCTGTGTAATGTGTCTTTTTCTTAGCAAAGCAGAGGTTGTGTTCGTGTATTTTTTTTTTTTTTGCATATTTCAGGACGCACTGTATTTCCTTTCGGGTGACATCCTCTGTTATATGTAGGACTCTTCCCTTCATTAAGCAAATCACAAAGTCTTCGAATTCTGGCTTCAGTAACTTCATATAGGCTGATAAATGCTCTCTTGCAGACTTCAACTTTATCAGTTTGTTTTAAAATATGGAACCGAAAAGCATATATTGCCTCTATGTAGTATATCCTTTTCGAGGACAACTCCGTTTTATATGTAACTTATCAATAAGTGATTGAAGCAATATATACTGCTCTTTTTTTGTTGAAAAGAAATTAATTTTTGAAATGCAAAAGTCCATGTCATCTTGGTGGAAATTCGCAAAACATTCATAATTACATCTGCAATAAGTAAGCGATGTATTAGGTTTATATAAGTCCCGATAAAAAATGTAAACTGAATAATGATTTATGAGAAACTTGCCTGCAATTTCTCCGGTAGATCTCGGAGCTATTTATTTTCCTCGAGTATTAGTATATGCCTCTCATTTAACTTTAGAATTTTTTATTAACATTTCTTTTACACTTGGAGGGATAACACGTTCTCTTCTTTTTCGGCTCACCATCACTCTCAGTTTCACTTAAAGACATTTTTCAAGCTAAAATTACTTTCTAATTACGAATCTACAAATATTCGATCGACGCCATACCACGAAAAATGTGCCCAGACCATAATGTTGCTGTCTTTGCAGTCCATCTTGTCAGCCATATATGGAATTATTTACCCTGCAGCGTTAAATTGCATAAATTAAATTCTTTTCACAAAAAAAAATCATTATAAATTTGTTCTGTTCGTGTGTTTGTCTTTGAGCTTCTCCCAAACGGCTTGACTGACTTTTATGAATTTTTTTCTGTGCGATTAACCTGATTCGATAATGGTGCAGATTCAAAAGTTGACGGAATCGATTAAGTGGGCATGGTACCTACCGATTACCGGCATAAATACCATAACCATTGCAAATGTTCTTTTTAGCACACATACGAGTACAAATTAGCCATGAAATAGTTCACCAAAAAATGAGTAGATGACGGCGTTCAAACCTTGATCATAGGGACCGACGAACTTGCATTATCCAAAAATGCAGAGCGAATTTAATACAATAATATACAGTGGCAATCAACAAATCTCAAGGCCAGCCGATGCAAGTCTGTCATATAAAAACAATACAAACAAACAACTAATTAGGTTATATCATTTAACTTGTTAATTTTTTTATTAAATTAAATTAACTTCAACTAATTACTTGAACTTCAAAATTTGAAAAATGTTAAATATAAATTTAATCGGCTGGAAAATCGGTTTTTGAAATACTCGAATATTCCGTTTTACTGGTAACAATTGTATAATAAAAACACAGCAAACACAATAACAATATTGTTTATAGCAAGAACATGTCACAGTGACATGTAATTGCTCAAATTATGACACACTTGTATAATTGTTGAGCGTATAGTTCTTGTTTATTCTTCTTTGGATGTTTTTGAAAAATAAGGATTACATTTTTGTACAAAATGAGGTACATTCAATGTCTGTACCAAATCCGCATATACCTTAAAAGTACATTTAGAGACAGTTGAATGGATAGTGAGACCCATAAGAGATGACAATAGTTTTTTGGACAGACTGTTTATATGTATTAACAAAATATAGAGAATAATATATGTACGTATTTGTTACACATAACAAAGAGTTATTGTTCTTTTTTACAACTGATTTTCATGGAAAATTACAACAACAAAAAAAAAAAAAAAAAAGAAATTGAATCTAAAAAAATGTATTGTATACATTGCTAAAAAACATGAATAACTCTAAATGATATTGTTAACAATTGCAATTGTCATTTTGCCAACAAAAGCGATGTTGCACAAAAACCATAATTCTCATCAGAATTGTTACGCTAAACTAAATTTTCATAAACAATGGAAATAGAATTATTGCTGAGCATTTCGTTGTTTTGTATAAATTTTCAATTCTCCAACTACACCTTGAATTAAACAATAGTTGCGCTGTTAGGAATATTTGCTTAGAATAAATAATTAATGGCAAATGCGTTTTCTCCAAATACTTCACTCATTTGTTTTAATAATTTTACAGAATAGGAGAGAAAACATTGGCATTGAAAGTAGGGTGGTGGGAAATTAGACTATTCTAGAGAATTTGTAGCTACCGCAGAATATTTAAATACCTATTTAAAGTTTATTTTTTAACCTAAAGTGATCTAATTCTAAAAGTTGCAACAAATCTTTCAATCAGTTAAGCTAGAATCGAGGAACTATTTCTGCGATGAGTAAATTCAACAGAAAGGATTTGAAATTAGTGGACAAAAGATAGAAAAAAATTGTATATCTGCTTAAGATATATTAACGATTTTTTTTAAACAAATAAAACAAGCAAGAGTGTTAAATTCAAACTACTGATACCCTCAACCCGGATTTTAAACACAACATTATAACCAAGGTTACCAACACTGAGCGGCAACAAGTTAAAGTGTTAAATTCAGCTATGCCGTTCTTCGTTTACATTTACTTCTTGCCTTTTTGCACTATTTAATACAAATGGTAATAAAATATTTGTAGCCTAAATATTAGTGATTAATGCCGCTTTAAAGTGCACAAAAAATGCACATGTTTTTGATGTGTAAACATCGCAGGGGGGTAAATCTAATCTAATTCACAATACAACCAAAACAGCGTAATATGTGAGCGTAAGATCTTACGCGTAACATGTGAGCATTAAGACAAATTGGTGTGATATGATTGTTTGGTGAAAAAATTATGATATGCAATAACCCTTTTGTCGCTGTTTTCTGCATTTTATTTATTACCAGATGTTTACACATCTCCCCTGTGATCGGACTTACATGATTTTTTTTTATCTCATTCGATTTTAAATCTAGTGTTGTTGTTAAGTTATATGTGTAACAGATTCCTGTTCTGCTCCTCTTGTAGGTATATTATGGTATTATCAAAATCTCCGATCTATTTGTCATAAACGTACAACATCAGCGAGAGAGTCGGTCGTGTTTTAAATGAGCTCTGGTTTATTGCATATTTAAAATAAAAATAATAAAGAGTGAAACGAAAAATAAGAAAAACAACACTATAAAAAATCAAAACAAAATATACTCTAAACCACTCTTCAGAAATTATAAATAAAAACTACCAAGCAATAGCTTAAAAACAAAAGAAAACGCAATAAAAAAGTGCATCGATATTTAAAATAAATAAAAAAAATAAAAAACAACAACAAAACTAATGTATAGACCACGGAGAAAACTTTTAAACAAAAAACTAAATAACAAATCCAACGATAATACAATCGAAGAAATAAACAATATGCAAGAGTTAAACGAAAACACAACAGAAACAACAACACCACCTAAAAATACTCCCGCACATAAACATCTAAGAGAAGTATTGCAAAGCTCTCTTATAGGTAAAACACCTCGTCTAACAAATACAGAGTCACCTCTTAAGATCATTACGATGATGGATAGACGGTTTGATAAACTAACAGAGCAAATACAAGATATGATACAAAATAAATTTAAAGAATACAAAGAAGAACTTTTAAGTGAAATTGACAAGAGACTTAATTTAATACAAAGTGATTTACATGCAATAAGTAACAGAGTAACATTATTAGAAACAACTACAATTAATGCAATTAAAGAGAGTGTAACTAAACTAGAGTCAGAAACTTCTGAGTTTAAGAATATGAAAAATGAAATAATCGAACTAAAAAGAAGATTTTTAAAACAAGATAATTCAATAGTCGCCGGTGGTATACGAATACGTGGTGTACCGTACTATGATAAAGAAAATTTGTTTGACATTTTTAGTCATATTTGTAATTCTTTAAATATTGCAACGCCTCAAGTTGATAACATATATAGACTTCAAAAAATATACAAAGCTAACAAACAATATTCACCAAAAGATGAAGTTATTGTCGTAAAAATGCATTCGCCATATGAAAAAAATTTTCTTTTAAAAACAATTGCGAAATATAGACGTGATAATAAGACTGCGTTATGTCTCAAACACGCTGGTTTTGAAAGTGTCGAACCAATTTACGTCAACGAAAATTTAACGCCTCACAACCATAAAATATTTCAATCTGCATTAAAATTGAAGACAGACAAAATAATAAAAAGTGCATTCACTTTGCGTGGTCTTGTGTATATAAAAAAGCAAGACTCTGAAGATCCAATACAAATCGAATTTCTTGATGAACTACCACAGCTTTTTCGAGACTAAAATATCATCGTACATGAACTTTACTTTTATTATTTATATTAATGAACTTTTTATTAGTACCTTCTTAAATGTCAATATAAATAAATTTATCACAATTCTTTTCTTATATGTAATAAAACCAATAATTTTTACTGTTAATGCTGTCGTTGCCGTTAGGGTATTTATTTTCTTTTATCTAATATATGACCTCAATAGGTGTTAATAGATTACATTCCAAGGACGTTACTGCCTCCATGGTTAAAATTCTTGGAAAACAGAGTAAAGAACTTAAAATATGCCAAATAAATGCTCAAAGTCTTTTTAGTAAAATTGATGAATTCAGACATATCTTTGAAAACTCTGACTTAAATATCATATGTGTATCTGAAACATGGTTTTGTAATTCGATAACAGATGCTGTGGTCTCTATGAAAGGCTATAAATTATATAGAAATGACAGAGAAGATGGATATGGCGGCGTGGCGATCTATGTCAAACGTGGACTGGCTTGTAAAGTTAGAACCAGAAGTGGTGAAAACTCCAACGATAAAGTTGAATACATTTTTCTTGAAGCATGTAGTGACGGAAGAAAGTTACTGATTGGTAGTGTGTATCGGCCCAATAATAGAATTGATCTTACTAACTTTTACAAAATATTGGAAGATATAACTCCACTTTATAATGATGTAGTAATTGCAGGAGATTTTAATTCAAATCTACTAGTTGACACAAGTTTAATCATAAATATGAAATCTTTTGGTCTTAACCCAACGAATATAAATACTCCTACTCATTTCTCATCAACCACTAGCACACTAATTGATCTGCTTCTTGTGTCCAATGAATCAAACATTCTACTATATGATCAATTATCAGCATCGTGTTTTTCCAGACACGATCTTATTTTCTTGGCATACAACTTTCCACTCCAAATTCCTACTAACGAAATACATTTTCGTAATTTCAAACGCGCTAACCAATATATTTTAAGGGAAGAATATAACAAAATAGACTGGAGCTGTATATATAATATGTTATCGGTTCATGATCAATTAGCATTTTTGGAATATAACGTTTCAGATCTATACAACATAATTGTGCCAATACAAACAAAGACAATAAGCAGCAAACAAAAACCTTGGTTTACTACACAGATTAAACGTCTTATAGAAGATCGCGATTATGCATACTCTCGTTGGAAGCGCTACAAAACAGTTGACTTGAATAACAGTTATCGAGCAGCCAGAAAGACCGTAACTAAAGCCATTAGACAAGCTAAGTCAACATATTACGCCGATAAGTTTGCGAATTCAGTCAACACACGTAAAACTTGGAGAACAATAAGAGAAATTGGAATAGTGAAACCAAAAACCAATGAAGAAACCTCAATTTCAGATCCAAATGCCATCAATGAAAATTTTATTAATATACCGATGCAACAGGCGAATCACTCTTACTACAGTAACTTGCAGGATGAACTCCTACCAGAAAATCAATTCAGTTTCGATTGTGTTAGTCAGTATGATGTACTCATGAGGTGCTCATCCATCAAATCTAACGCAACAGGTGTTGACGGTATTCATCCCACTTTTTTAAAAATGCTCCTTCCATATATCTTACCGGTGATAACCCACATATTCAATAAAATAATCATGACGAGCACCTACCCCTACAGATGGAAACAGGCAAAAGTTCTTCCAATACCAAAATCGTCCTCCGAGTATCGACCAATTGCCATATTACCGTACCTGTCAAAGGCATTTGAAAAACTGCTACATAAGCAAATAACTAATTATATCAATGATAATAATCTTCTTACTTGTAAACAATCCGGTTTTCGTGCCAAGCATAGTTGTATTACAGCTCTTACTGATGTAGCTGAAGATCTTAGAAAAGAACTAGATGATGGCTGTATGGCAATGCTAGTCTTATTAGACCACTCAAAGGCTTTTGACACAGTTGATCACACTATTCTGATTCAAAAACTAGAGAAGATCATGCACTTTTCCCCAACGTCTTCCAAATTGATTTATTCATATCTTCATGGTCGAGTACAGTATGTAGAAATCAACTCATCAATAACTTCAAATTTCCTTCCCATCTCTAGAGGTGTACCGCAAGGTTCCATTCTTGGACCTCTTCTCTTTTCCATTTATGCAACTGATTTGCCAGACCAGCTGATGCACTGCAATATTAGAATGTATGCCGACGATGTTCAATTGTACATAAGCAGTAAAAAGGAGCAATTTGAAGAATGTACGCGAAAATTAAATGATGATTTAGAACGTGTTTCTTTTTGGGCATCTGTAAATGGCCTAAGTCTAAATCCAAAAAAAACAAAATGCATTTTACTACGTAAGCGAACGCAGAAAGTTGTCGAAATACCCAACATTTATATTAATAACCAAAAAATAGAAATAGTCAATAAAGCCAAAAATCTAGGAGTAATTTTTAATAATACATTAACCTGGTCGGATCATGTTACAAACGCGTGTGGAAAAACCTTCTCGATGCTACGAACTCTATGGCCAACTCAACATTGCACCCCTTTTAAAATCAGATTGCTGCTCGCGAAAACGTATTTAATACCTATTTTAATGTATGCCTGTGAAATTTTTTCAAGTTGTGATGCAAATAGCAAATCGAGACTAAACATAACGTATAATAATATTACAAGGTACGTTTTTGGCCTTAAGTTTTATGGTAACTATGAACATATTACCCCCTATGCAAAGAAAATTTTTGGTGTCCAGCTTGATGACCTGATGAAGATTAGAACTCTAATTTTTTTACACAAAATTATAAACACTCGTGAGCCTCACCATCTGTATAATCGAATCACTTTCAGCCGACACAGTAGAAATAATACCATAATTCAAATAAGACATCATTCGCTAATATCAAATTGGCAATTTTACATTAACGCAATTCGTCTTTGGAATATTATCCCACCAATTATTAGGGCAACCAGCAACGCGTTACACTTTAAGAAAAGAATTTTTGAGTATTACTCTTAATATTTTTTACTTCAAAATTAAATCACACATTAATAAATTTTTTATTTTTGTTTTTATTAATTGTTATTTAATAACTTTCCAACGTTTAATAACTGTTACATTGTATAACTCTATCTATCATGATATTTATAACATATGTTTAAAATTATCTTAAAGCATTATTTTATTTTTATTTTTCTCTATGTTTTTATTTTTATACTTCAAAATAACTTACATTTAACAATGTCTGTACTTCTACTACTTTAAAACTCATGTTTTGCTGTAGATGTTACCAAAATGAAATAAATAAATAAATAAATAAATTTATATTATATCTATTGCATTTTGCTGTGACAAGGTGGCCTTATTTGTGATGACCTGTGGTTTTTATTGATGGCATTCATGCGCCCTATTATAATTGCAAATTTTATATGGTGGTTTCCAAAATGTTAAATTTCAAAAATGTTATCTGAATTGAAACTACAAACATTAGTTTAAACTGATGGTTTTTCTGAGACTGTTAAATGAAATGTTTAATATTTTTATAAATAAAAATCTTTAATTTATAATTAATGAACCGAATGGAAATATTGGGATAATGAAATATTTATATTGTTAAGGATGAATTTAAAAAATTTTTGTTATAAAAAATCTTAAAAACTAAATCGTTCATGTTTAAATGTTTTCAAAAATTACAATAAAGGAACAATAATTTGAATCATTTATTTTACAAACCAATCAAGCAACATATTATTGATTTTGAGTAAATCAAAGAAAACTTCTTAGAAACTGTCACTTGACTTCTTTCTGCACTAAACAAAGATTTCTCGACTTGCTTCCCCATCACATGGTAGCAACATTTTAATTGTTTTTGCATCAATGCTTTTATCTTTATTTGCTCAAAAAACTAAAACCTTTTAACACTCCTATAAAAGTCTTTTGTATTTTTAACTTATTTTACTTAATAAACTATTGTATACAATTTCAATTTGAGATGACGAACCTCACTAAATTTCTTTAATAGTATCGTTACCACTTTCATTGTTGCACATCAAAACTTTTTTTTTCTTGCTCTATTAAAGCCATTTATTTCCCACTCTTGTTCTATCGTTTCGATCAAATATGTGAATAGTTTCAATAACTGCTTGAATCTCCTTTTTCAGTTGTAGCATGGCCTTTTCATTTGTTGTCGTTTGCGGTTTACACAATGTTGCTTTATTAAAAAAATATATATTCTGCAATACCTTTTCAATTAGAATGAAATTGATAAATCAATGTGTTCTTCATATTCACTATGTCTTTATAATAGTTTTTATGTAATATTTGCAGTAAGATATACGCAAATCGTTTAAAGTAAAACCTCACCTCGAAAATTATATTTTATTTATATTGTCAGTTTAGGAAATTTTACAATAGAAATGTTTTTACAAATCTAATATTTTAATGGCTTAAATTTCAAAAAATATATCTATAATATTAATAGGCTAGGCGATTTCTTGTGACTGATGTTTTGTTCTACCCTTTTATCCCGATTTTGTCCAAACGTATATTATTTGAAAGGCGTTTCTTTTTAGCCGTTTTGCAGATTTACAGATTTTTAACTTTTTTCCTTTATTTTGAATAAATTGCATTTAAAGTTGCTACTAACACATACATAAATTATACAATGCTATGTGTGTGTTTATTAAATTTGTTAATGTTTTTGTAATAAAAACGAGTTTGTTTTTTGTGTTGACTTGTGAATAATTGATTAGCATACTTAGCATACTTTTACGGTCTTTATTTAACGAAAAAAAAAAATTCCAAGAATTTGCGCTCGAATTTCGAGGGCTGGAATCTGTCATTAAGCAGAAAAAAATACATCAGTCTCAGTTTTTAACACTTTTTCAATGTGAAATAAAACGAAAAACATTATTCCAAAGAAATTTTGGTATTGCCAAAAAATTCTTTAATTTCCATTCACGAATTTTTTCCAATTTTTTGCTGCACCCAGAGCCTGGCCATATTGTTTGTCAGCCATTAAAAGTGACACAATCAGTGAGTTTCTAAACATGGAAAGAATTAATCACCGTTATGTAATATAACGGTCATTTGGTAGTTGTGAGTTCAACCACTATTAAAGCCGAGCTAAATTCTATACTTGAGGAGTCTTGTCCTTAATTTACAATACTAAAATATTGGATGGCAGAGTTCAAAGAAATTCGTACGAGCTGCTAATAGATGTAAAAACTGAAAATAGATGTAAAAAACAGCATCAGTAAAATCATATTCTTGAATGAATATTTTACCGTATTGCAAATTTAATGAAAAACAATTATGTAGAAGTATGGAAAAAAAAATAGCAGTTACAAACACTCTTTTGGCAACACAACTGCGAAGAGCTCATACTTAAATACTGGTGTGTAACCGAGCAAATTTTTCTTGTGTTGTTTTCAGTTTAGTGGGTTTCAATAGAACTTGAAAAATTATAACAACAACAACTGTTAAAAATGAATACCAACATGGAACGAACACAAGCCGTTACATATGCTATAACATCATTAAAAACAATAACAACAGCAGCAGCAACCTGATAAGCTTCACTTGATCGTATGTAGAGCAAATGTACGTATACACTAGGGTGGCCCTTAATAAAAAAAAGTGTTCAAGCTCTCACACCTTAGAATTAAGCGAATAGCAAAAAAACTGATTAATACAAAGTTTTGGGTCAATAAAAAAAAAATTAGAGGTGCCTCAACGCGACTGAAAATTTCAAGTGTTTATATGGGGAAAATATGAAAATAGGGGGAAAATATTACTTTCTTCAGATTTTGCGAAACTTTCGTTCTATAGTTTAATTATTTCGACAAGTTATTATATGAATCGATATCAATACTAAATTATCTTTTCAAAAAGCTATATAACTTCAAAATCTAATAAAAACTCGAAAAGAAATAACAAATTCCCTGACCACTTTTGTGCCAAAAACATTCTAGGTCATGAAATGTGATCAACATTTTTTCAAACTTAACAAATTGATTAAAGCCATATTTTTTTTTTGGTCTCTATACCTATAAGTCTCAGATATGAAGTATTGTTTTATTAACACGTTGTTAACCTATTGTGAAATGAGTCCAAAGATGGAAAATTTTTTGATAAAACTTTGAACACTCCTTTTCTTAAACAAAATTTCAAAAAATGGATCTGGAACTTTAAAGATTTGTTAAATATATGTTAGAGATTAATTGTGTGAATTTTTAAGTAAAAATTTCTGCCAAAATTTTTTTACAAAGAGTTGTTTTTGTGGATTTCGAGAAAAATTTGTTTTTTGTGAAATATTCAGTAAATATATTCGTTCTAAATACTCTGTATCAAAAATTTATCAATATTCGACTATTAAATTTTATATTTTGTCTTAATTACCTTGGGTTTCTGAAAAAAATTATAATATGACCCTATTAACCCTTTTGGACGCGGAGTCGCATATGACCCCAAGCTAATGAAAGACAATTTATTTAAAAAAAAATCAAATATTTACCCAAATATAAATATAATAACCAAATGTGCAAGCGTTTCGTATAGTTTACTAAAATTAATTACAATTAATTACAATTAAAATTAATTTGTTTAAATATGCCAAAATTCATAGTTTGGCCTTGGCAAGGAATGGGTTAACGTTGTTCGATTTATTCCAAATTTTTAGCATGGAAGACTTGCAGATTTGGTTATTATATTTTAAGCGTCACATCTAAAAATTCAACAGCACTTACAAAATATTTTAATTTCTTGAATAAAATATCATTTATTAGCTTGGGGTCATATGTGACCCCAAGTCCGAAAGGGATAATGGGGTCATATAATTTTTTTCCGAAACCCTAGGCTGTTAAGATAAAATATAACATTTAAAAGTGGAAAACTGAAAAGTTTTGATACAAAAAACTTAGAAAGACTACATTTCTGTATATTTCACAAAAAAACAAATTTTTCTCGAAATCCAGAAAAAGAAATTCCTTGTAAATAAAATTCTGCCAGAGGAAAAATCACACAGTTAATCTCTAAGATATATTTAACAAAACTTTAAAGTGTCAGATCCATTTTTTTAAATTTTGTTTAAGAAAATTTTTTAAAATTTAAAAAAAGAGTTTTCAAAATTTTATCACAAAAATTTTCCAATTTTGGTGTCATTTCGCAATAGGTTAGCAACGCTTACAGGTATAGGGACCACAAAAAATTAATGCTTTAATCAATTTGTTAAAGTTGAATAAATGTTCATCACTTTTCATGACCTAGAGTTTTTTGGCACAAAAGTGGTCTGGTGCATTTGTTATTTCTTTTCGACTTTTTACTCGATTTTGAAGTTATACAGCTTTTTGAAAAGATAATTTAGTACTGATATCGATTCACATAACAACTTGCCGAAAAAATTAAACTATAGAACGAAATTTCCGTAAAATCTGAAAAAAGTCATATTATCTCCATATAAACACACAGTCGCGTTGAGGTACCACTAATTTTTTTTGATTGACCCAAAACTTTGTATTTATCAGTTTTTTGCTATTCTCATATTTCTAGAAGGTGAAGCTTTATATTCGAACACTTTTTTCCCCCTCCATACTGTGAAGGGCCACCCTAGTATACACATGCTTGAAGTGTAATGATGATGGTGATGATGATACTTCTACTTATTTTTAACCAACAATCATGTAACATTCAATTCTGGTTAGATAAAGATGTATTTTCAAAACAAAATTGAGATGTACCTAATATAAACACACATTTGCAGTGGCGCTAAATTATGTGGCATTTTTTTACCTGAACTATTACGGCCGATTTTCACTTTGTCAGATTCACTTTGCAAAAACAACTGGCATCTTGTTATTTTGTTTCAATCATGTTTTTAGTTATGTGGCTAATTAATGAATACAGAGTAGTTATAATATCTACACATAATAGCATATTACAACCCTCGAAATTCGAGCGCAAATTCCATTGGCCCTAAAGGTATGCTAATCAATTTTTGACAATTCACAATTCAACACAATTATTATTGTGAATGAAGAAAAGAAACTCATTTTTATTCGCAAACACATCAAAAAATTTAATGAACACACATATAGCATTGTATAATTTTATGCACGTGTTAGTAGCAACTTTAAAAGAGCATAACTCCAACAAAATTAAAAAATTTAAAAATATGTAAGTTTGGTGGACAGCTAAAAAGAAATACCTTTCAAAAAAGATAGTTTTGGTCAAAATCGGTAGAAAACTGTTGTACAAATCATCGGTTACAACAAATCGCCTTACCTTCAATATTATAGATATGCCTTCTTCTTCTCTACCACCACAATTAAAAAAATTTAACTTTGTAGATTAATTAAAGTATTGCAATCTATCTGAAAAAATTGTATTTAATTTAAAATAAATAAAATTTGCTTCCTGGCAAAATCTCTAATATGCAAAATGTGCAATGTGTAGTTCGTACCAACTATACATCACATATGGCAACTCTTTCGAAAGTAACAACAATGAAAATTAAAAGTATCAACGCATAAATAATCTAAAGATTTTAAATTAACAATTGATATGTTTTTTAATTTTGTATCTTCTGAGATTAATACGAATTAAATGTTGTATGGTATAAACTGATTCGTAATTACACTGCTTGTAGGCCTGACGTTAGGTGAGTGCCTTGCTCGCATGAGCAAAAAATAAAATGCAAGTACGAGCGTGTGTGGGATAAACACAGGTTCAAACCTCACGGCTGCTCTATAACATAACAGTTATTACAATGTTTAATATAATCGCTGATGAAGGTTCAATGGCTGAAAACGGTCTGAATACAGAATACTCTTCTTTTAATTTGGATGTGAAATTTTGTCAGGTGTTGCAAATGGTTACATTGGAATTGATATTGTGAAAACCAAATTTAAAGTAGTTCTAGGAGTGAAAAAATCCTTTTGGATTAAAACACGATACAAAATTTGTCAATTTTAGGAAGCAAGGTTACTGGCATTAAGTTTCGTGACAATGAATTCCATTTTGCACCTAATCATCTTAAAATAAATCATTCATATATTGTATACCACTATGTGGTCAGGGTATAATGAGTTTGTGCTGATGTTTGTAACTACTAAAATTTTACTGAAGAACGAAAAGAGTGTTTAGCTGAAGAACTAAACCGAAAACATCAAGATAAGGAAAAAACATAAAGATAGAAAAAAATGTTGGCCTGAGAACGTCAAACAATATGGAAGTTTTTTTGTACTGGCATGGTAATTTTACCTTAACTTGGTAATTTTCACCCTCCAGCCAATGACCCCGGAAATGTGTTCGTGTTAAGTCTATACTTTATGGTGGAGGATATCACAAAATCGGTCTAGGCCAACTATCATTTTTTTATTGTACTTTGTGCCGAAAATAAGGCAAAACACGGAAATGGAATTAGAGAGATATGTGACAAGCTTTAGAGAATGTTTAAAATGTTGTTGGTATTAAATGAAAATTGACATTATACGCAAGTTGAATTCAGAATTAATGCCAACCACTTGAATAATAAAAATTATATGGGATATTAAATTAGTTATTGTGTTTCACAACAGCTTGTCTAATGAATGAATCCAAAGTACTATTTTAATGACCACCACTATTGATTTGAGTATATCCAGAAACATCAGCTTGCTGAAAGTTTATCATGGTATGTGTTTGTTGTTGTTTCGAGTTGCTCCTTGTTAATGAAAGTATGTCAATGCACTGAAACATATCAATGAGTTCAGTGGAGATGTGAGTGAGTGATGTTTTTCAGTTTCATTATTATTATTTTTATTCACGGCTATTCCTGTTCTCGCTTTTAACTTGAATGAGCGCCTTAAATTCAATTTTCAATTATTTTATACTCTGCATTCAAAATAATTTGACAAAAAAAAAAAAATATCTCTAAATAGCTGTTTTTGCAAGTAGTGGAATTATATCGATAACTCAACGCTCTTATTTTAGAATGTATCGAAAGTAAAACTTCGATGACGTCGAAATAATTTGCGCATTCCCGAATCGAGCTGATTATTTATTTTTAAAATATGTTGCAGCCCATTGATTTTTTATTGTAATAAATATAAAATATGAGAAAGGTGTGGGGTGAATATTATTTTTAACCTCATTTTATATCTGCATATCAAAACTTTTAATTAATCAAGCCATAACTTTTAATTCCTTTCAAAAGTTGTATGGCTGTCTGGTAATAAAAATGCGTACATGTATAAATTTTAATGAAGTAATTAAATTTTCTATTACGACTTCTTTTTTGTGAAATATATATTTAGCTAATCTTTAATAAGTTTGTTTAAATTTTCCTAAGGGGAAAATTAAAACTGAAATACTGGTAGAATTATTTTATATTTAAATGATGAGAACTTATACTCGTATACAATAACAATAAAGAGTCATTACCAATAGTCATTACCAAAGCGAAGTGAGCAAAATTCTGAGCTAAAAATAGAGCTAGCCGTAAATAAAAATAAATCAAACACAATAAGAATGCTGAAAAACTTAATTCAGAAACAAATAAAAAATTTTTGTTTCAGAGTTTTTTTTCCTGAGATTGTCTTACAGTAGGTGTAATCAAAATTGCGACAAAGGATAAAAGAATGCAAAGAAAGTACTAAAATTAGCTTTATGTTACTCCAAATTTCAAAATATATTGACCCAGTTTGGTTTCCCTTTATATTGACTAACAGTGTCTACTTGCCTGTTTGTCGACAAAACTTTGGATCGATTTTTAACCTTTTTCCCGTTATTTATTCAATTGAGCTGAAACTTTGCAGGCAGACTCGCGGCGACGATAAATATGATGTGAGATGTGTTTGAAATCATTCAGGCTCAAGATCAAATGTTTTTACTTTAAATAAAGCAAAAACATTGGCACATTTGTTTCAAAAAATTGATCTATATTCTGCATGACAGGTCATACAGCTGTTTCGGGAAGAGTCACCAACCAAAATCAGTAGATAGTTTGTTTGGCAAAAATTTAAACTCATATATATTTGCTGAAAACAACCAAGTGAGAATTCAAGCAAAAGTTGTACTATTTAAAGTTATTAAAAGTTGTACTATTTACTATTTAAAACGTTGAAAAGTATTATTCCTTGTTGTGGCTATTGGTATTATATTGTAACGCGTTGAACAATGAATTGCGACCCCATAAAGTATTTGTATTTTTAACCCTATAACAACTCGAGTCCATATAACGTCTTTACATGCGTCGGTGTGTCTTGAAATTACGCTCATTAAACAAAATAAACCATTTACAATGGGCAGGTTGGTATCTGAAATGGGTCAAATCGGGCATCACTGTGTGAAGATATGGTCTAAAATATGGATATACCTCCAAAAATGCTACAAAATCAGTGTATTTGCTGAAATAATTTTGTAGTAATTTTAACAAATTGTTTACTTTTTCAAATGTTTTGTTCATATTTATTATCAATACTCAAGCCGAGGAGGAGGGTATCAAAGATTCGGCACAGCCGAATTTAACACTTGTTTTTACTAAGATTTGTGTTGCATATATTTTTGGAACACATATCTGTGGTTTTCTGGAATAACCGCGTATGTCAATTTTTGTCAGTTTTGAGTTAACGATGTCAAATATAATAATTTTTAACGCTCTTTACATGTGTTTAATTTTTTTTTTTTAAATATTGCCCATTTCTGAGTTTTTCTTTAAATAACGACGCAATTTAAATGTTTATTAAATCAGTTTGCAGCACTAACGACGTATGTCAACCTACGTTTGATCGCCGACAAATTATTTTCTCGGAAAACGACACCTATCGACATACGTAGTTATTAATGAAAAAAAATTCAAAATAATTTTGCATTATTTTTCAGTTTATAACCACTTATAAAAACTGTTGTGTTTATTTCTGTTATTTGTTGGCACTATTATTCTTGATACGTTGTTATATTCTCACCCTAAGTCCCGTTAACTTTCTGTTGACGAAAAAAAATCAATTTTTCAAGCAGCAACAACTTATGTCTAAATGTGTAGTTGCACTGGTAGTTTTCTTTTTCAAAGAAAACGACATTTGTCGACATAAGTTGTTTTTCTGCACACACTTTGAGTGTATCTTACATATTGTTTTTTCCGTCCTTCTCTAGGATCTATTCGTCTTAAGATTTTTGACTCAAAATTTTTTATAAAGTATTTATTGCCCATATCTACAGGACTGTTAAATAAAAGTCCTAAAAACTTTATATCAAGCGCATAATTTGAAATATAACGTTTTTTGGCTCTCCTGAACATTTTGATTTTATGACATACGCGGTTATTCTAGAAAACCACAGATATATGGTCTTAATCAGATCACATTTATTTTATCCTATTTTCTGACAAAAAAAAAATACAAGGCAGTTTGACTAAAATTGGATTTATGGTTATTTCTCATGTTAAATTCTGTTTTCAACTTAGTATGGGACTCTAAGACCCGTTTCCGAAAATCATCTTATAATTTACTTTAGTACTATGGAGCATTTATTTTTAAGTTTTAAATGAAAATTACCAATTTTACAAAAGGTATACAGAACTTGATGAAATTTGGTGACATGGTCTGCTTTGCTAAACTTAAATAAAAATCGAAAAAAAAAATTAAAAATCACAAGATGGCGGAAAAATCCGGCTCGGAAAATGGAGGAGGATTTTTTTATCGGCTATATCTTTTGAACCGTTTGTTCGATTCTGGTCATTTTAACAGTTTTGAGTAAGAAAAATATTATATTAGTTCAAAAATTATTTTAAAAAATATTTATATAAGTTTATTACAAAATTTTCGGGAAAGCTTTAGAAAATATGCTTTTTCAAAAGAGCTTTGTGCCCAAACTTTTTGAAATTTTGTCAGAGATAGCCTAAAATATGTTCTATTAATGGTATAAATTACACGATCCACACTTTTTAGGTTTTTCAAATGTCTGTGTTTTAGCAAGGATATATTTGAAGATATTAAATTAAAACATGAAATATTTATTTGAAAATTTTTATTTTCTTAAAAGTCACGTCTGAGGAACTATAGCGAACATGTATAAATGAGTGCCATTTATGTGTACCTTTAATAGTTATTGGCTTATACCAAGAATCATATATAAAGGAGGATGTGCAAAATGTAATTTGTTCATCATAGCAGGAGTGGCAGAATATTTCAGAATATTCAAAAGTTCATGAACATAATATATGTTCACATTGCTAATAAGCAAGCAAAACATATTCTTCACTTGACAAAACGTAGACATTGTTATGCAGCAAGAACATAAAAACCCAGTTAGCATTTACTGAAATTATGACACGGTTTTATGAAGAATGTTGGTTTTATGACTAGATATTGAAATGAGACGAGATATGAAATGCTGACTGGGTATACACACATTGGCACAAAATAAGAAACAACAAACACACACACATAGTTAATATAAGAAAACAAAACAAATTGTAAAAGGCAAAAAGTAGAAAAGTAGAAAAGTTTCAATTTTTTAACATTTGCAATTACATCAAGTTAATTTGTGGAATGAAAATTTTCAAACATTATTGAAAAAATATGTGAAATTGAAAGCAAATAAGGAAACACAAATGTATAATATTTTCAAAAATTTTATTTTATAAAAAAAAAATTAAAGTAAATTTTAAATGTTAACAAAAAATAAGGAAATAAAAAAATTTAAAAAAAAAACAATTCAGAAACTTAAATAAATATAAATAAAAAAATTTAAAAAAATTAAAAAATAATAATAAACAAGTAAGAAAATTATAGTCGGTCTAGACCGACTATACGATACCCTATACCATGCGTTTAGAAACCCTATCTCTTAGGCCCAACTAACTGGACATTGAAAATAAGCAAAAACCAAATTTGAGTGGGATTTTTATTAATTTTTTTGGCTGCAGATATGAAAAAGTTCATATCGGATGCTATATCTATAAAGGGACTAGGTCCAAAAATGGACCGATCCTGATCATGTTTGGTAAAGTCTCTTGTATTTTGCAAAAATATGTACAAACAAAATTTGAGAAGAATCAGTGCAATATTTTTGTTTTTTAATAGATTTAAGTGAAGATCGGGAAGCAGCTCTATATGGGGTCAAAGGGATCATTTTTGGACTACTCATTAGTGGATGTAATGAACGCATACAAACCCAATTTGAGTAAGACCTATATGACAATTTGGATCTTATGGCAATTTATGTCGATTTCATATGGGTAATTGGTATGGGGGCTAGGTCTGAACATGGACCGATTCTCACCAATTTCAATAGCGGTCATCACATGGCTGATAAAAGCTTATATACCAAATTTCATCAAAATATATTCATATTTGCGACCTGCAGTTTGATTACAAGCTTTACATGGACACACAGACGGACGGACGGACGGACGGACATAATTAAAGATGAGTCTAGGTCAAATATTTTTGGTTGTTACAAACAGCAGCACAAAGTCATTATACCCAAACCACATAGTGGTATAGGGTATAAAAAACAGTTCAGGAACTTAAATATAAATTTAAATAAAAAAATTTTAAAAAAATTATAATAAAAAAAACAATTCAGGAACTTAAATATAAATTTAAATAAAAAAATTTAAAAAAATAAAAAAAATATGTATATTATGCAATTTTCATCTAAACCCTTGAACAGCAGCTCATCTTCCTTTCAATAGTCCGCACACGTCGAAGTCGTCCATGGTTCACCTTTTTCGAATTATTATATAGGACAAGGGTTCTTTACCATTTTAACTTCATTTGGCGGGCATGCCACTTCCGCCTCATCTTTTTTCTGTGGGTATGCCGCTGCCACCACATCCACCGTTGCACCCTGTTAATGCGAATGATTTAAATTATATCTCCGCCACTCTGCGTTGAATCGTAAATTGCTAAAATTGATTAACATACCTTTAGGCTCATTTAAATATTCAATATTCAAAACCAACTTGTTAACTTCAATGTCATTTTTCTCCTAAACTTATTTTCTGACCATAGGTCCCTTTTAACTTTCCGTGTCACATATATAGATTAAAAAACATTGGAAGACAAAAATTGAATGATAAAAATAATATTTCCTAGAATTTGCACTCGAATATCGAGTGCTGGGGATACACTAGTAAATAATTATAAGATAAAAACATTGAAAAATACAATTGTACATAAAAAATAGTTCAAATGCCAGAAACTTTAAATATTTAAATGACATTTAATTTATTACCATCTTAAATTTTTGTTGTTTTAATCAGCTCTGGTACAGAAGTTTCCATTGTTTTGGCATGCTTAAAAAAATTTGTTTGTTTCGCCAATTTTGTTGTTAAATGAATTTTTTTAAACAAATTTGTTATCTTTCGTTAGAGAACACAGCAAAGAGTGATTTCGCAAGAAGAAAAAAAAATAATTTTAGAACTTAACGCGAAATTATTAAAAATCAATTTGCAAATTTAGAATTTTGTAAAAGTTTCCAATGTATAAAAAAATGAAAAATTTAAACTTTGCGAATTAAATTTTATCTGAAATATTTTTTAATGAAAACACAAAATCTTATCAATTTCGGGGTTGTGCAGGATATGATGGAAAGAGATGAGATTTTTTTGTTACTGCTTTTTTTATAAAATAAAGGCAATGATTAATATGAAGCATTTAAAAGCAAAAACTTCCTAAATATAAATAAAAAACTTTGTGTAATCTTAAAATAAATTTCATTTTTTTATTACAAATTATAATATAAATTACAATTATAATCTACCTCTCATTTAACAATTCCAGTTTCATATTTTCTCCTACTACATTTTTCCTTTATTCTGTTTTTAAACACTTATTTGGCAATCCTCCAAATGGCTGCTCTCGCAACTCTTCTCTTCATGAACATTTTGAGTTCTGCCACTCTTGTTCATATATATGTTCAATGTTCACATGAACATTCTGAGAACCGCCACTCTTGGTTAGTCAGTTTATGTTTTGTTTTTTTCAGTTTGTACATCCTCATTTATATATGATTCTTGCTTATACTATGAATAGCGCTCTTCCAATTCGAGATCACAGCATCTATATTCATCGGCAGCAACATATATGAATTGTATGTCTGTACGTGAGGTAACGAGCGATTCATACAATGTTTTTGGGTTGGTGATTGTATTTTCGTACCCCAGTCTTAGCACTTGTTCCCTTGCCATACGCTTCACAGTGCCTCCAACTCCATTACATGGCCCTTTTCAAAAAAATGCCACTCTGCTTCCATTCCAAAAACGTCTTTGTGGAGTCTTAGATTCATAAAATGTTTCTTATTTTTATATTGTGAACATGCGCCATCCGTAAATAAATGATTTTCTTTATTTTACCGGGAGTGCTCTAAACACTGCGAATAAATGCGTTCAATTTCCTCAAGAGAAAATATTCTCCATTTGCATCATGAATCATTTCATCGGATATAACAACCATACTGTGATGGACTAGCAGTGATTTTGAATCTCGATGATAGACTAAAAATGGGTGCACTGTTGCCTGTAAATTGCTCCAATGAAATGATTGAACCTACTCTATATAACCCAAAGCTGATGATATAAATAATTAAAGATAAAGAATGAATTAATGATTAATTCTAAAAAATACCTCATTCGCATATAAAAAAGAAAAATTTTCAGCAAAATCTCCAACTACCAGAACTTTATCTGCTTGTAAAACAGATTTTCTGTACTTTATGTATTGAGTTTGAGATTTTTCGATATAATGATGATATGAAAATTTTGTAAGCTGATTAAAAAGTATTCGCATAATTGGTGAACCGGTTTGAGGATTATATTCAAGTTACAACGATCTGTTGTTGTCCATCGTTTGATTGAGATATACTCATCCTCAGTTTGCTCCAACAATGCTTCAACTTCTTCTTTAAAAGCAGACATACTTTCAGAATCCGAACAGATTCTCAAAAAACATTTAACGGACCCATTTGAGCATGTCATTTTTGCCACACAATCAACTTCACTTAAAAATCCAAGATCCGATGGAATTTTTATTTCTTGGAGAAGCATTTGAAAGTTCTCATGAATAGAACGCAAACTTACTTTGTGTACACCCTTCGAATTGGGCAAAACACAATTTTCGGGTCGAAGAGTATAAAATTTCGAAATTGATATTTTTCTTCTGGACAATCTGATTGAAACCGGAAAAACGCCTCATTCACTGTTGATTGCATGAGTCGATTTTGAAATTTTTCCTTAACTCCGTTTTGTTTTACGATCGTATAGTCCTTTATTCCGGGCATTTGACGACTAATTGAATCGCTCAAATAAAAGTTTGTAAGTTTTGAACCAAATTTTCATTCGTAGATCGTTTTTGAGGAGGTTCAATGACAAATGGACCAGAACTTTTTGCAATGCTTTGGCCTTATTATGAGTGGTGCCAAATTTTTGCACATTTTGAGATGGGGTCCATGACTTTGGCAATTGTAGCATGTAACCAAAATCAGCTTATAACCGAATAGTATTGTTGTTGTCAAGTTTAAGTAGCAGCAGCACGCACATACATTCCGGTCTCTATCTCGTCGGCAAACGGGGAGGATTCTTCGCTACATTATGCTTGATAGTTACTAAAGGGGATATGCTACCAGGGAAAATTTTATTTTTGTACGTGCTTAGTATTCAGAAGAAAAGAAGAAGAAGTGAAAAGAAATATTTATTTACGGTTGAACCAAGTGTCGTATCTCTAACAGAATGTGCATAGATGTTAAACACATTTACCCCTCCCTACCATGATCATATACTGGAAAGCTAAAGTTTGTGTAATATGATCCCACGAATAAATGACCCTAACCGAACAGCTTACCAGGAATCAAGACAAAGGCTTTTAAGAAATTCATAATTCAAATTTTATTTAAAAGATTGAGGAAAAAAAAACATATGACCTATAATTAACTTAATTATAAATCTAATCTCAACTTAAAATCTAAAATCAGCTTACTCTAAAATCTAAAAATGTGAAGTGAGCAGTTATATTTGACATATGAAGCATACAAAAAAAATTATTTATTTTGTGGAGGGAAAAAAATAACAAATGAAGTATAATTCAAAGAAATTTTGAATGACAAAAAGAAATGAAAAAAAGAAATTTTAAACATTACTACAATAACTACTAGGGTCGCAAAAATCGAAATAAAACGCTGAAAAAAAAAATTATTAAAGGTCTGCATCCCGTTCGGTTGCCAAGGACAAAAAAAAAATAAAATATACAATATTAAAAAAAAAAATTTGGAAAATAAAAAAAATCGCGAAAAAATAATGTAGTTCCAAGAATAAACTTGGTTTACAACAAAAAAATAGTTGTTAATAAAAATTTATAAACCGTAAAAAAATAGAAGGGAAAAACAGCTTTTATAAAAAAATTCGTTATTAAAAAAAAAATTTAATTATCGAAATGTACAGTAACCAAGAAAACAATCTAAAAAGCTTGTAAAATTGATAATTTAAATCGGAAACGAATGCACTCATTTAAAGGCTTGGATGTTTAGTCAGGACAGAAACTCACCACTATACTCTCAAAGGAGAAGAGCGATGCTTCTTCTTACTTTCCGCTATGATATATTTTTAATATTAATCTTTAAATAATTTATTTTAATTGTCCAGGAACCATAAATAAATTAATATAAGTATATGGTACCTATATTCATCAATTTTAATTGCTGACAATGTTCTTAAATTAAAGAAACAGCAAATGATCAATTTTTTTTAAGCCACGTAAAATGCTCTGTTAACTTATCAGGATGAAACGATGAAAAAATTAAATTATTAAAGGTCTGCATCCCGTTCGGTTGCCAAGGACAAAAAAAAATAAAATATACAATATTAAAAAAAAAAATTTGGAAAATAAAAAAAATCGCGAAAAAATAATGTAGTTCCAAGAATAAACTTGGTTTACAACAAAAAAATATTTGTTAATAAAAATTTATAAACCGTAAAAAAATCGAAGGGAAAAACAACTTTTATAAAAAAAATTCGTTATTAAAAAAAAAATTAAATTATCGAAATGTACAGTAACCAAGAAAACAATCTAAATAGCTTGTAAAATTGATCATTTAAATCGGAAACGAATGCACTCATTTAAAGGCTTGGATGTTTAGTCAGGACAGAAACTCACCACTATACTCCCAAAGGAGAAGAGCGATGCTTCTTCTTACTTTCCGCTATGATATATTTTTAATATTAATCTTTAAATAATTTATTTTAATTGTCCAGGAACCATAAATAAATTAATATAAGTATATGGTACCTATATTCATCAATTTTAATTGCTGACAATGTTCTTAAATTAAAGAAACAGCAAATGATCAATTTTTTTTAAGCCACGTAAAATGCTCTGTTAACTTAACAGGATGACTCCATGAGAGCTTTCGTTATGTTAACAGCCCAAATATAAAAATATTAAAATAAATCTTTACCAGTGAACGAGCACTGATCCACGGCAAAGAAATAAATTAAGACAAAAATGTTAAATACCAACTTACAGTTTTACAGTTTTACAGTCCCTCGATGAAAGATCTTTCATGCTGCTGGATGCTGGTAACTGAAGTTGATGAAGCTATTATGATACGATGCAAATTTGTTTTATCACACTTTGTTATTTTTTTTCTCTTAATTTCGTGTTGTTTTTCCCTTAACTCATTCCAATATTTTCTGTTTTATTTTACTTAATAAAAAAAAAACGCTAAAAAGAAATCGCGGAACAGAATGGGTGATTGTAGCGCGATCTGGCGTCAAGTTAAAGCCACCAAATTACTTTTTTTTCGGAATTATTATTTTTTCCTTGATTGTCTTTATATCATTTTTTTTATAAATTTTTGTTTTACATATGGTTATGGTTAGTTAGTCGATAGTGTGATTTTAACTTTAGCACAGGTTATGCATGGTAAGTAAAAAAATTCATTAACATTTAATAATTTATTAATCAATTAACACATTTTTTTTTTGTTTTACTCTTTTTAGCACAATTGTACTAATAACTTGAGAGCACTGAATAGTCTCGTTTTATTTTGATTTTTGCGTTACAAAGGGGTTAACTCACTTCAAAAAAAAAAGTTAAGCTTTGGATATTTCAACAAATTCTAACAATTATTTTTTTTCTTTTTTTCAGGTAAACTAAGGATTCTTCGTTTTAGTTATTTAAGCACTGAAATATTTAAAAAATATATATTTAACACTATTTCGTTTTAAAGTGAAATATAAAGTTAAATTTTTCTCTTTAATTTTAATAGAAAATGATGTTAACGTGAATTTTTTTTTATAACTTTAATAATGAAGACTTAATGATTTTTTACAACTTTTTAGGTGCGGTTTTTCTGATTCTTCTTCTTTTTAATTGCACTTTGGACTTTAAACTTTGCTTTAGACTTTCTAATTTTTCTAACCTGGACGATTTTTTTTCCGTTTCTTGTAATTTTCCCACTTTTTATTTTTCACTGACTGGCTACTATAGCTAATTTTTACGATTTACGCCCGATTTTAACACTTTTCACTTATGATTTAGTATGAAAAAAAAATGTGATTTTAACACTTTTGCTGTTGGTGACGGTGGTGATAATGATAAGGTTGTAGATTTGCAGGTTGAAACTTTTGAAGAAAATGCAGATGATAAAGCGGTTGGTATTTTTCTGTAGTTTTACGTTGGGTTTGCGCAGAGGGTTTCCCGTTCCCAAAGAAAAAGAAGTAACTGGTTTTATGAGCTTGACGCCTCCCGCTCATAAAACCAAGTTGTGAAATGCCAAGATTTTAGCCAAAGCTTTCTTCAAGGGTTTTTCGGTGCTGAAATGGAAAACTTAGTTAAGGAATTCGTTTTTACATTTACACGTGTGCGTTTTGTGTTACCTTTTGTTAAAAAAACTATCTAATGAGAAAGTTACCGCTTATGGTAATAACCAAGGCTACGTTGGGAATGAAATTTTCTATTTAGGAGAAAAAATTTTAATTAGAAAAACTGGGGTTTTAATACATTTAGAACAAGGTGAACTCACATTTGGTTATGTCTTTAATTTTAATTGGTTTAAAGGCAACCGACACTCAATTAGGAGTTTAAAATTAATTGAATTAACCAAAATCCTTTTGAAATAAAAAATGGTTTTTAATAAAACCCCATAAATTAAATTTATGATTAACAATAAAAAATTAAAAGATCATAAATAAAATTTATGATTAAGAAAATAAAAGAAATCATAACCAAAAAACTAGTTTGACTTACGTTTTCCTCAGACAAAAAAAAAAAATGTTTCGCCAACGTTTAAAAAACACTAGGATGGATTTTCAGCAAAATAGGACGGTTTCCATCTTGAAGAGCCCTTTTATACCTGTACAATCGTACACAAAAATTGGAAATTATTGGAAATTTCCGTTTATTCAGCGGTACTTTATACACACACACAAAAAAACCAATACCCTTAAAGTTTACCAAACGTCAAAACTTTTGACATGCACTGCCTTTTCAATTTTCACAACGTTGTTAAGTTAACGAAAATACAATATTCAAGTATTCACCATTATCACAAAAAATATTTAAAAATCAAAATATTTTAAAATTAGATCTATAGAAAAAAATATATAAGTGCTACAAGCGCCTCTACACAATATTGTTAAAATTTGGTTTTTTCGTTTTTTGTCTAATGCTCGGAGGTATATTTATCTTTAAGCTGAAAAGAATCAGTAAAATAATAAAAAATTGTAACAGAAATTTGATGAATAATTATTATTCTCGAAATTTGGAACAAATCGGTGGTGATACTAAAAAAACATGGAGGTTTCTTAACAATGCGCTGGGAAGGAATCCGCAAGCTATTCAACAAATTTGTTCAGTTGATGGTAATTTCATAATAAATGATAATGACAAAGTCATGGTTTTCAATCAGTTTTTTTTTATATGATAGAGAACCTAAGTAGTAACATACCACGTTATCCAAGTGACAATATTAACAACTTTGGAACGTTAACACCCCTTGGAACAACCTTTAATATTTCCAATATTAATAAAGACTATGTTGAAGATATACTGAATACAATATCAATGAATAAGAGTTCTGGCTATGATAGAATGCTATTAAAATGCTATTATGCAAAAAAACCAAAATTGCAGATATACTGTCAGTTATGTTTGGGAAGATGATTAAGCTTGGTGAATACCCTGCTCTTTTAAAAATTCATAAAATTGTACCAATACCCAAAGGAGTGGGTTCTAATAATATAAATATATTTCGACCAGTGTCCGTTTTATCTATTGTAGATAAAGTACTTGAAAAAATAATTTTTAATCAGTTATCTGAATATTTAGAAAAAAATAAAATCTTATTTGAACGCCAATTTGGTTTCTGTAAAGGTTCTGGTACAGAAGAAGCGGTTGTGAATATTGTTGACTATATATGTGGAGGCTTTGATGCAGGGTTTAATGGCGTAGCGGGTGTTTTCTTTGATTTGTCAAAAGCTTTTGACCTAGTTAATCATGACATTTTAATTAAAAAGCTGGCATTAATTGGTGTGTCTAATAACTCTGTTAAGCTATTAAAAGATTATTTGACAAATAGAGAGCAATTCGTTCAGATTGGAGAAGCCAAAAGTTCTTTATTAGTTAGCTGTTAAATGTAGTGTACCTCAAGGTAGTGTGCTTGGGCCACTTTTGTTCAAAATTTTTATATGCTTTATGCTTTAACATAAGCTTTAATGGCAAACTATTCATGTTTGCGGATGATATTTGCTTGCTATATCGGTACAAATTTACTCAGGTGTTAAAAACTCATGTGGAATATGATTCAGCGATATTAGCGGAATATATAAGATTTAACAAGCTTGTTTTGAAATGCAGATAAGACCAAGTTTATAAGGTTCAGACCCTACATTTTGAAGAATGATGAGACAGTTGCAGTTCATATTGATGGTGTGTTAATCCAAGAAATCAATACCATACGGTATCTAGGCATGTTGTTTTGTAATAATTTACAATGGGATAATCATATTGACTCCATTAAATCAAAAATATCTTCTGCTATTGGTGTTTTATATAAATTCAAAAATAAATTTGACGTTAAAACGAAAATGCTAATATATCAGAGTTTGATACATAGCCTCTTAACTTACCTTCCTATAATATATGGGTTTAAGAATAATGCTTCGCTGAAGAGCTTGCAAGTCTTTAAAGTTAGCTTTTAATCTGCCAATCAGATATCATACTTTGGATCTTTTTAAGAATCACGCTAAAAACGTCTTACCTGTGAGAGCACTATATAAAATGCAAATAACGAAGTTTGTTTTTAAATCCATTAAAAGTTTAGGAAATTCGTCAGTTCAATTCCAACATAATGTTCAAATTACACTAAGGATAACAAGACAAAGCCAAGATTTATCCATATCTAGATGTCGCCTTGAGTTGTCAAAGCAACGTATTTGTTTTGCTGGTCCAAGTGAATATAATGATTTACCAATTTTTTTGAAAACCATTGAATTTTTGTCAACATTTAAAAGCGAATTAAAAAAATTTCTGCTAACCAATCTCGAAACATTTCTTGAGTAATTTCTTTTTGTAATATAAACTTTATTTTTATTGTAAACTAATAAAATATTAAAAAATGTAAATAGAAACTGTAAATAATATTAATAATTAAATTTAAATAGTTAATATTTTTATGTAAATAATGAATTAACACTAGTTGCCTTTTAGCCTCTTTAATGCCAATTTTGGTGCTGAGGCTTTAAATTATTTTTTGTAATATAAATTTATTTGAAATAAAAATAATAATAAATAAAAAAAAAAAAAAAAAAAAAAAAAAAAAAGTTGCCCAATTATTTCTTTATAATTATTGTTTTCAACTTGAAACTTATCTTCAAGACTTGATAAAGTATCAATATTAAAAATTCGTCTGCAAATTTCAGTGCAAACACGTTTTGCTTCCTCTTTCCGATCTCCTACACACGTCTACACTACACTGTTTAGCTCCAATGAAATTTAAAAGTTTGTTTAGTTCGATTATAATATTTCTATTATTTGGCAAATAATGAGCATCTGAAGCTTCTTCTCCTCTTCTAAAATTTTGTTGATTTCAAAATCTTGGGCGCATGAACATTATTTTGCAATTCTTGAGCTTTGTTAATATCAATAACTAGGACATATGGCAATTCGATAGAATTATTGATAATTTTTCAATGAATATTCAACAAGCAACTATAACGAATTTTCGCACTGGGTAAAATTGAATCTTTAATGTTTTTTATTTTAATAAAATCGTCACTTTTAATGGAATATGGTGTACTACATTTTCCTTCTTTCGATAATGGTCGACAATATATGCTCAACTATTTTACCCATATTGGAAAAATTTATAATTAAAGTTAAAAAACAACAAATAAATGATATCTCATATGCAAAGATCCAAACAATTACAAAATAATTTAATTCAACGACAGAATAACAACTTCTGATAATTTTGCACAATGATTGAGAAATGAGAAATATTTAAAATTGACAGATAATATAAAGAGAATGTGTATTAAAACGCATACTATGATTTTTATATACGAGAAAAACAATCTTCCATAGATGACTTACAAATCCGATTTTTTTTGTAAATATCCTAAATTGTTTTTATTTAATATCTTCAAATATATCCTTGCTAAAACACAAACATTTAAATAACCTAAAAAGTGCGGATCGTGTAATTTATACCAATAATAGAACATATTTTAAGCTATCTATGAACAAATTTTCAAAAAGGGCACAAAGCTTTTTTGAAAAAGCACATTTTCTATAGCTTTCCCGAAAATTTGTAAATATATTTTTTAAAATAATTTTTATACTAAACATAATCTTTTTCTTACTCAAAACTGTTAAAATGAACAGAATCTGACAAACGGTTCAAAAGATACAGCCGTTTAAAAAAAATCATCCTACATTTTCCGAGCCGGATTTTTCCGCCATCTTTTTTTTTTTTTTTTTTTTGTTTTAATTGCTCTATATGGACCTTTATGCAATTTAAATGTAAGATAAGATAAGATGAGGAAGGCTAAACGCACTGCGACCAATTTGATCTTTTGTGCAGCCCATGGTTGTCCTAAAGATTAAGGCTTCTTATGAAGCCAATTACCCTATTTGGCATTAGTTTCCATATGTCCCGGGGGGATACAATGTATCCTCCAAGTGCAAGGATGCTCTTACCACTTAGTCTTGGACATTCACAAAGAATATGTTCTGCTGTTTCCACCTCCTGCTCGTACACAACCTACATGTGTCTATTGCAGATTGTCCTTTCATTCGTAGATGATATCTAAGATTGCAGTGTTCTGTAAAGAATCCCGTCAAGGTCCTTAAGTCCTTTTTATCAAGGGTAAGTAGTCTTTCCGATCGAACACTGGATGGAGTTATGAATCTCTTGGCCTGCCGTTAACCTGGACTTTTGTCCCAGTGTTCGACAATTTGTGATTTTCTCCACTCCCTCATTTTTTCCTTTATGTGTCCCACTGGAACACCACAGAAAGGTTCCGGACCGATGAAAGGACGACGGGCCCCTCGATTGGCTAGGCAATCGGCCCTTTCGTTCCCTACATGTCCTTCATGTCCCGGAATCCAGCATAGAGTTAATTTGTTGAATCTACCTAATTCGTTTAGCATTTCGATGCACTCCCGCACCAGTTTGGACGTCACTTTGTAGGCCATTATTGCCTTAAGTGCAGCCTGACTGTCGGATAGTATATAAATGAGTGCCCTTTTTGTCTTTCTTCTGAGACATTTAGTCACGGATGTAAAAATAGCGAAGACCTCCTCTTGGAAAATGGATGGGTATTTACCCATGGGTAAGGCACATTGAAAATTGGGACCAAATATGCCCGCGCCCGTGTCCCCATTTATTCGTTTTGAGCCATCTGTGAACCACACATGAGAACCTTGCTCCGGTTCCCAGGTCCCACTGGTCCATGTGATCCGTTCCAATATCATGGTTTCAAATTCCCTTATGAATATATTTTTTGGTAACATTCTGTCCGTGACTCTCGCCACCGGGTCGCGGATGAAGAGCCTCGCGACTCTCATGTGACCCTTTAGGTCACCGTCCTTCATGCTACCAAAATCCTGAAGTCGTACGGCACTCATGCACGTATCTTCAATGATCGAAATATGCAATGGTGTAATGTTAAGCATGATGCCGATAGCATCGGTTGGACACGTTCTGTTCGCCCATGTGATACCAATACAGGCAATGCGGTACACCTTGTTCAGGATTGCTTTTGCTTTGGTTTGCTCAACCTTCGGCCACCATGCAAGGGCAGAATAGTTAATCATTGGTTTCACAATAGTTTCAAACGACCAGTAAATCATGTGGGGCTTTAAGCCCCATGTTCTACTAAATAGTCTTTGACAGGCGTATAAAGCCCTGGTGGCCTTTTTGGTAATTTGATCTAAGTGGCTGTTCCATGTGAGGGATTTATCCAGGGTGACCCCAAGATATTTGACCTCGTCCAAGGACCCTATTGTCAAGCCGTTCAGACTTGGTTCCATATGGTTGCATCTTCTTCGTTTAGTGAAGGGTATCAGTATGGTTTTTGATGGGTTCATAGATAGCCCCTACCTCTGACACCAATTGAGGGTATAACTCAAAGCCTGTTGCATACGCTCCGATATTGTGCTCTCGTCAAATCCGGAGACAGAGATAACAAGATCGTCTGCGTAGCGTAGCCCTGAATCCTAATTCATCTATGACCAAGGTCCAAAGCAGTGGCGATAGAACGCCTCCCTGAGGACAACCCCTAGTGGCACTTATGGTCCTGAATGTGCTGCCTATATTCAGTGTGATGACCCTAGAGTTGAGCATCTCTAGCGTCCAGTTAATTATGATCGGAGAAATATCCTTTCTCAACATGGCCTCTTCAATTGCCCTATATTATTATCGAAGGCGCCTTGTATATCAATGAAGGCACAGAGAGATATTTGTTTGGCATCAAATGCCTTTTCTGTCATTGTGACAACATTATGGACAGCTGATCCCGTGGATTTACCTTGTTGGTACGCAAACTGTAGTTCATGAATAGGGTTGCGTGCCAGGTAAGTGTCCCTGATATGATGGTCCAGAACTTTTTCCATTGTTTTTAGAAAAAAAGAGCTTAGACTAATCGGTCTATACGATTTAGGTAACTGTTCAGATTTTCTGCCTACCTTGGGTATAAATACTACCTTTACTTCTCTCCACGTCGATGGCGCAAAGCCATGTAGAAGACAAGATTTAAAAAGTCTAGTCAGTTGTGGGATGATGGTATCCATCCCTTCCTTTAGTAGACATGGATATATAGCGTCCGACCCAGGCGATTTTAGTGGAGAGAAACCCATCGCCCATCTAACCCGGTTCTTCTGAAAAATGTTGTCCGCCAAACGTATGTTCCTTTTAGTCAGGGAGGTTATCCCGATGACTTGTGGGGACCTGTTAATGGGGACACATCCCGGAAAGTGTGTTTCCAATAGAAGTTCACAGGTTTCTTCCGGAGATTCAGTGTATGAACCATTTGGTCTCTTTAAGGTACATAGACCATTTGTGTGATCCTGAGAGAGGGCCTTTTGAAGTCGCACAGCTTCCGGAAGGTCATTGATCTTCTCACAATAGCTCTGCCACGTAGTCCTTTTGGATTTGCGTAGTGTCTTGTTGTATTAAGTGAGGGCTATTTTATATGCGTTCCAGTCACCATTAATTTTAGACTTGTTGAATAATCTTCGAGCGTTACGCTTGAGCCCTTCTAGTCCATCATTCCACCATGGAACATCTATTCCAGTCTTCAATTTAAATGTAAAAATATAAATTTATTTGTATACTAGCAGTATACCCGCCACGTTGTTAGCGTAATTATTATGTTAATTATTTAAGTCACAATAATATTTCAAATCAATAAGAAATATAGTGTGAGTGACAATACGATGGAAACTTTTAACAATAAATATTTTTGACGAATTGGACTCTTTTATTAATTTACACATTTGTATACAATAACACTGTGGAATAAAATGATGATCATGATCTTGGAGGGTTGATGATTCCTATACTGAACGATTGTATTAATTTATTTAGTTAAACTCCCGAAGCGTTTAGCCGTTTTATGGCCATTTAAATATATAATTTTCTAGACAGCACTTGTCGACAACAGTATACTAATTCCAGTTCAGGCATTCTTTAGCAAGATTAATGCTAGCCAGACGCTTTTATGGCTTTATTCATAGAATATTTCTCACAAATATTCTTTTGCCTGCGACCATCACTAAAGTCATCTATTATTCTGGTTTGGTTCGTAAAACTTTATTCTTACCATTATTTTATACTAATTGAAAGAAAACAACAGAATCTATAAATATTTAAAAGAAGTTTAAAAGTTTCCACTGTTTTGGCATCACTAAAAAAATATTTTTTTTGGGTTTATCTATTCGTTTTTATTATTATCTTCTACTATAGAACACACAATAGTGATTTCGTAAAAATATACGTAATTTTATTACTATGCGCAAAATTATTGAAAACAAAATTGGCAAATTTTGAATTTTAAGTACCACGTTTTTGTTCATAATAGGTTCGAAAATTATTCAAAAATAGTATTATTTGTAATATCGATGGCTTAGTTTGGAAAGGAAGCAACTCAAGCCATAGGACAAACGCTATTGAAGTTGGTGAAAATGAGTGCATGTTCAGACCTAGTCTCCATTCAAATAACCCCTATGATATCGACTTAACTTCTCATAAGATCCGAATTATCAAATAGATCTCTGTCGAATTAGGTTTGTGTGTGTTTATTACATCCATTAATCCGTAGACCAAAAATAAACCATATATGTTGCTGCAAAATATAAGTGATTTTACCACATATGGTTAGGGTCGGTAAAATTTTTGACGTAGATTATGTTTCTGATTTTTTTAAACCCAATTATTTGGACCTAAGACCAAAAGCATGGTATTAGGTATCGGTCTAGACCGACTATCATTTTCTTACTTGGTTTCTTAAGAAAATGTACTTTTAAAGGAAAATTTACCAGTTGAAAAGTATCAGTTTTACCATTTTTTGTCCGTTCTTACCCGCCCCCCCCACCCCAAAGGCTCGAATTAAAACAAATTTTATTCTTCTGCGATGTTTGTGTTTCTGGTAGAATCTACATATCAAATTTCATATTCCTAAATTACTTTGTAAAGAAGATACAAAAAGGTACACTTTTACATTTACGGGCCGTTTTTCACCCCATTTACATCCGAATTTCCAAAAGTATTCTTCTCATCTGATGTTTCTATCTCTAGTGGAATCCACAAACTATATTTTGTATTCGTTTGTTCAGAAGATATCAGATGCCTTATTTCCCCATCTTTGGCCGTTTTTCTTCACCTACACGTGATTACCGATATATTCACCCTTGACTGATGCCCACGTATTGGATGGGGTCTGTATATCAAAATTCATAAATATAGACTGATATGTTAAGAAGATGCAAAGGTACCATATCTACCCCCCTTAACATCCGAATTTCCAAAAGTTCTCCTCTCATCGGGTGTTTCTATCTCTAGTGGAATCCACAAACCATATTTTATATTCGCTTGTTTAGAAGCTGTACACTTATTCCCCGTTTTTGCCGTTTTTCCTCCCCTACATGCTAAAATTAACAAATAATTCATCCCTGACTGATACCCATCTATTCGGTGGAGTCTGTATGACAAAATTCACACACAGAAAAATAATTCACCAACCGAATTGTTCTAAAGCTTAACAACTGAATTTTTGATTGTATCAACAGAAATTTTATAGAAACTAACCGTTTTGTATTGTGATAAAATATTTACTGTTGAGACAATAGAATTGTAATTGCAAGCAACTCAAAATTCGGTTATTAACTTCATCGCAATTCGGTTGGCAATATATTTGGTAGCCACAACGAATCTGTTTTCTGTGCGCATGTATATAGATTGATATGTTAAGCAGATACAAAAAGACACAATTTCCCCTTTTTGGCTATTTTTAGCCCCCCCCCCACATCTGGTGTTTCTAGATTCGTTTGTTTAGAAGATAACAAATGTACGCTTTTCCTCCTTTTTGGCCGTTTTTCCATCCCTGTACGTTCGAATTACCAATAAATTCATTATGGACTGATACCCATGTATTCGGTGGAGTCTATGTACCAAAATTCATATATATAGATTAATATGTTAAGAAGATGCAGAAAGGTACAATTTCTACCCTTTTGGCCGCTTTTCCCCCATAAATGGACGAATTTCAAAAAAAAATTAATCCTGAGCCAATATTCGTTTCCCGGATGGAGTCTACACACCAAATTTCATATTCCTAGATAGATTTAGTATCATTTTCCCATTGTTTCCGCTTTTACCCCGATAATGTACGAATTTTTAAAAATCCGTTCTTAGAGAATCTTTACGCCGAGAGAGGAACCTACAGTCCAAATTTCAAGCTTCTGGGTCGAATGGTTTGGGCTGGGCGATGATCATCCTCGCAACTCTTTTATATATATAATATTAAAATATAGATAAGTTGGGAGGTTAACAAAGTTGGTAATTGAATTGTAAAAAGCTTTATATGATATACTTTGAATTAAACTCTACGCAGACAATTGATGTCATAGATATTGATTAGAAAATTTACAATGCAATTCAATTCCATTGATCAATATATCCTCCTTACTGAATAACAAGGGCCACACATTCGTTTTAAATCAGTCATATGAAGATAATTTTCAATATGTATTACATTTCCTTTAGACTTTAAAAATGTAATTCGATGATAAAAATGTGAAGGAATACTTAAATTCTACACAAACATATTAAATACATACAATCGATTTATTTACACAATTGTCAGTTCAGATACAAATAAAATTATCATGTCAACTATAAGTTTGACATTATAATTGAAATAATGACAATTTGCTTTAAAACGTCGTTCATTACAAAGCAGTTGGTAAGGAATCAAAAGTAAAAGATATATTAAAAGTGAGTTATCATAAATAAATGAAAAATTTTATACTTTATTAAATAGTGTCAGCTTAAAATATACTAAGTTTGACAAAACAAATGTAAGGACTTGCATACCTCTGATATGTACTGAATCTAAAAATTTTAGTTATATCTTTAAAATTGAATAAATATTGCTATTGCTACTAAAATAGTTAGCATATGTCAAAAATTGATTACAAAAGCAATGATTTTATTATTTTTACCAATCTTCGCTTTGCTCTAACCAACGTATCGCATACCGTTGGAAAAATAGAAAGAGCTATCACCGATAAATGAGGTATTGTGGATTATTTATAAAACATAAATACGATTAAAAATGTAACGCTACTAAAAAAAATACAAGGAAATGCTTACCCCCATATATCCTGAATTGAAAACATGTAGTTAGAGTTTAAAGATGGTCGGAATAAGTGTGAGATATGTTATTGTCAATAGAAAGAAAGCAGTCAGTGTGTGTCCATTCGAATCAAAAAAGAATTTGTTAGCCCATCATATCCAATTAAAATTCTCCGATTGTCGTAAATTTATATTAGGGTGACAGCCATTTTTTTTTTAATTTCAGGATATGCGGATCGGATTACTGTGACACTGGATCTAAAAATTTAGTGCGCAAAATTTGAGCCAAATCGGACAATGCTTTCTTGACGCGCATTGAGTTCAAATTTCAAATATGAATTTATATGTATAAATTATCAGAAAAAATTATTTTTCAAAAAAATTTTGATATTAGTAATTGCTTTTCAATTAAATCTATATATATAAATTCGCCAAGTGCCTTTTACCGGCCACGCCTACTTTGACGTCCACTCTTTATATACAATTAATTTTCTGCTTTTTGGTATATGGGGGGTTTCATGTCAAGTGCACCAACTTTTGAAACCGATGTCTTCCGATCGGGATGAAATTTGCACCAAGGTTACTCCTATAGGATAGTAGTTTAGACACAATTTTTCAACAAGATCGGTCAAGATCTCTCTGAGTTAGAGGGGATCAAAATTTGATATTTTGGCCAAACAGGTGTTTGTTTTAATCAATGTAACTTATTACCTATTGTTCTTAGAAAATTTTCTCCCAAATAGTTTAGATAGCTATTTCTTCAATATTTCGGAAAAAAATACTTTAAAAAAAAAATTTTTTTTTTTGACTTTTTTTTTTGCTAAATTAAAGCATTTTTTGCCTTTTTTTTTTTAAAAAAGGGCATTTTTATTTTTTTTTTTTTCATAAGAAAGCTTAGGATTTTTCCTTTAAGAGCTTTTTGGTCGCTTAGTGGGATGGGAGTGAGATATCTATCAAAATAAATGTTTTGTAACTCAAGACAACGGTTTTTCAGTTTTTCACAAATGCACTATTTTGAATTTTTTCCTATTTCTGTGAAAAACCTTACAAATAAAACTTATACTGAGAAACTAGACAAATTAACCTTTCCGAAGGTATATAACATACCTAACTAAAATTTTATACCCTCGATACTGTAATACCCCCAATATGTTAACCTCAGGAAAAAATTCACTTTTTTTCTATAGAAATGTTGAACAATTATTTTTTTATTTATTTGTAATAATAATTAAATTAATATATAATAATTATAATAAAAATAAATAGATAAATTATTTAATAAAATTTTATCTTAGAACATTAGATCCATTCATATCATAACTACTTTATAGTTAATTTATTGTAGCTGATGAAGTATTTAAGTTTCGTCACTTTTTAAAAATCCAATTTTTCATCCAGCTTATTTGTCGAATTTATTTGCTTCTTTTTTATCCAATCCTTTCTTGGCGTTAAGGTTCAGCTGTTGATTTCGCTGGTGTTTTTTTTTTTTTTTTTGACTTTTGAAAGAAATCGCATTGAGTAGAGGCAGAAAACTTTTTCATCTCGAGTCTTCCATCGACAAGCGGTATAAAAGCATGGTATTGAGCGGTGCCATCGATTGTTATCGCAGCATCGAATCTGCTCTTCAGTGTTTTCAATGTTTCCTCATAATCCTCTTTGCTACTAAAAACTATTTTAGTTTCTTTACAATAATTCTTTGTCCAATAGAATAAAGCAGTTGCATCTAAGATGCGATCTTGATGAGAGCACTGGAGGCTATACTTCGCTGCATTTCTTTTAAGGTTTGCCCCAATACCATCACATGCTCCTTTACCATGAGCAGTAGGATGAAAATGCCACTCAGCTGGCATTCCAAAACCTTTTTCATGAGCCATAAGATTTGCGAAGCTACTTTTGTTTTTAAAATGATGACAAGCTCCGTCCGAAACGTAGTATACCTTCCTTACTGTAAATTCAGATTTTAGAAATTTTAGTATTCTCTTCTGGTACTCATAAACTGCAACGGTATCATGTTTTAAATCGTAGGATATGATTGACATACTTTTGTGTTCCAGTTTTTCATCTTTCATGTAGTAAATAACTACTGTGAATATAGTTGCTTGGTCGTTATTGAAGTGGAATGCTTGTATGGCATCCTGAAGAACATATTTATAGTTTTCTGCGAAATCATATGAAATAACGAATTCACCAGACTTCAAAAGTATCTTCCAATCCTTGAAGAATGACCATCGCTCTTTGACTAAAAAGTCATGGGTTCTCAAGTTTAGCAATCCTGTACACATTTCTTCCACAAAATCATCCACATTTAAAATGATTGTTTTCAATGTGCATCTGTCAGTCTGAATCCAAGAATCAAATTTGACCTCCTCTATATATTCTCGATCTAAAGAGTTGATTAAATTTTCTTTGATGAATGTGGTTTTCGGGTAATTGGTACATTCACCTAAGTGGCAAGAAGTTGTTGCATTAGGACACATAGTCAATTTAATTCAGTCGCGGTAATCGTGTAAATCTTCTGCCGAATCATCTGTTAAATACTTTAATTTAATTTCCTTCAACATCAGTTTAACATTTTCATGGTAAATGCAAACGCATACTGTGTGAGTTCCGCTGCTTCCTGCCAAAACGCCTCATTTGGGTAAATTTCGTGAAGCCAATTTTAACATCCTCGTGTTCAGATTGAAATGTTGCAAATAACTCTTTCAGGTTACAGAGAACCATTCTCTTCTGTTATGTTATGAAGGCATGTTACATACCTTCGGAAAGGTTAAATTGTCTAGTTTCTCAGTATAAGTTTAATTTGTAAGTTTTACACACAAATCGGAAAAATTCAAAATAGTGCATTTGTGAAAAATTGAAAAACCGTTGTCTTGAGTTACAAAACATTTATTTTGATATATATCCCACTCCCATCCCACTAAGTGACCAAAAAGCTGTTAAGGGAAAAATCCTAAACTTTCTTATGAAAAAAAAAAAAAATGCCCTTTTTGAAAATAAAGGCAAAAAATGCTTTAATTTAGTAAAAAAAAAAAGTCTAAAAAAAAATTTTTTTTTTTTAAGTATTTTTTTCCCAAAGTATTGGAGAAATTGCTATCTAAACTATTTGGGAGAAAATTTTCTAAGAACAATATGCAATAAGTTACATGGATGAGAAAAAACACCTGTTTGGCCAAAATGTCAAATTTTGATCAACCTCAAACTCAGAGAGCTCTTGACCGATCTTGTTGAAAAATTGTGTCTAAACTACTATCCAATAGGACTAACCTTGGTGCAAATTTCATCCCGATCGGAAGACATCGGTTTCAAAAGTTGGTGCACTTGACATGAAATCCCCCATATATGTTCGGTATACAAATTTTTATTTGTTAACCGATTTCTCTGAAATTTGGTACACACGATCTCTGTACCACAGGGAAGGTCACCATATTCTTCTTATCGGCCACGCATACTTTTGCGCTAATTTTTTTATATTTTTTATGGGCAAGGTCATCATATACTTTTTTAACATTCTGTATAAGCTTTTAGTATTTGTTAACATATTTTAATTTTTCAATAGACTTCCCAAAAATTTTGTGCATAATTCTCTTTACTTACTGCTCTTGAGTTTATACCATTATGAAATAAATATTTTAAATCAACCTATTAAAAATTTTCCCGTCTTACCTTTTTTACTATATGAGTTGCAACACCCCAAAATTAGTGAAGATTTATTTCATGGGTAAACAGGTATAAGTTGACTACCATTGTAGGATTACTCCGGTTATAAATATTTGAATCTCGCCTTTTGAACTACAATGGAAAACAAAATATTACATTTATTTCCATCTCGCCTTTTGGCTACATTGGAAAGCAACCTATTACAAATATTTCCATTTCATCTTTTTCACTATATAAATGAGTTGTAAAGGTGGAAAAAGAACTATTTTCAATTGTGCCTTGCACATGAAAGCATAGCATATAGGCCGTACTATCCCAATTACAAAAAGAACTCTGGAGAACACGATCAGACCCAAATTCGTATCCAGTCTCAACGAGTTAGACAATCTGAGTCGAGAATTGCTGAAACACCTGAGCAAACCCAATAACGTCTTGAAGCCGAAAGATCAACACAAGCTTTGTTAAGAGTAGCGGAAATGCCTGTATCTACTCAAGTCATCTAGAAATCCAGCGGCTAAGACAAGCTGAGTCGAGGGAATTTGGAACTCCTGAAATGATTCAACAACTTCTTCGGGTACAACGGATAAGACAAACTGATTCTAAGGAATGTGAAACTCCTGAAACGACTGTAATATCCCTACCAGAAGACTATTGTAAGTTGGTTCTTTAATGCAAGAGATGGTAAGAGTTGTTCCTAACATAACGTACATAAGAGGACAATATCTTACGGTAGCAGGTATCAACTTAAAATCTCCCTGTTTTTCTTATAGACAATTATTTGTCGCCTGCTTCAGAGTTGGGAGCCAACACAAACTATTCGTATATGCACCAGTAGGAAAAACCAGAAATGTTGTATATCCCAAAGCTCTATAATAACTTAAATTCATAACTTCTAGACATCATACACTCAAAATTATCCATGCATAAAAATAGTTAGTTGTAATGGTAAGCAGGCACTGAGTACTTAGTCCCCAATGAGCATATTACCAACAAAAAGATGGACTTATTCCCCGAAAAATGGGGAATAACTGCACGATGAATAAATTACCCAAATTTAAAAAAACCACCAAAAGAAATTAACAAATTCCATACTGCTCTAAATAAACGTATTTAAACTCTGTATTCTTTTCAATAGCATAATTTCGGTGCGCGGACGCGGAAGCGACTCGCTCGCCGAACATAGGTCAGTGAAAAGTCTTACGATAAATTTTATCTACATATGTGCAATAATTACCTCTTGATCAAAATAGGCCAAACATATACTATAAGTGGTTGCTTAAAGCAACGTTTTGGCACAATTTTAAACATCGCATTCATTTTCCATTTTTCTTTGACTTCTCTGCTTAATGATGATCACTTATTGAATGAAGTAATTCAATTTTTAAAAGTTCTGATTCCTTTAATATGCAAACGATTCCGTTATATTTGATGTTTTCAAAATAAATAAAATTCAAAAAAAAAAAAATTTAAAGCGGTTTCGCGGCTTATGAAGCATTTTTGCTGTAGCGTCTTATAAAAAAAATTCTAAATTAAAAAATCACAAAATTTTAAATTGAAATAAAAAATGAATTTGTTCCCCCAAAAAATGTAAACATGGGGAATTTTTTCACCATGAACAAATTCCTCAATCCAATACAATTTTTTGGGAGAAAGTTAATTTTTTTGAGGAATGGTTCATTGGGGACTAAGTACTCAGCGCCTAAGCATAGTGAACCATTTTTCAAGTCAAAGGGGTTTGGATTCCGTGCAAGACCGGGTAAAAACAGCTAGTAATATATATTTGTGGAAAGATTTCCATAAAACTTGTTGATAATATTTAAATAATTCCAAAAAATAATATTTTGGACCTATTTTCTGAAACTAATCCGTGGTGTACTCTTGATGTCAAATTGACTCTATATGAAAATTTATAAATATTTTCTTCAACAGGATTTTTTTCAAATAAAACAAATTTAATGTATTCACAAAATTTCTCAAATTTATTCATTATTTTATGAAAATATTTAGATTATTTAGTTTTTATATTTAATACAGCATAAACAAATTTGTATATCGAGGGCTTATTTTCAAAAGGTGTTATCTGCATCATTAATTATTTTAAAGAAAGCGTGTAAAACTAATTTATTAATAAGATCTGAAAGTAATTGTAGATTGATTTGCTACAATATCTATTTTAATTAATAATAATAACTAATATTAATATTAATTAATATTATATTTGACAGTTATATCAGAGAACAGTTTGAAATCAAAAATTAATATTGCTGTCAAATGTAAATAGCACTTTTTGAATATAAGCCCTCGATATATCTTTATATGAAAATAATATTTCTGAAAAAAAAAATTAAAACTAGGGCACATTTTGAGTACCCCACACGTTAATTTAAAATAAGTCGAGAATATTATTTTTTGGAATTATTTAAATATTATCAAAAAGTTTTATCGAAATCCTTCCACAAATATATATCGATATTTTGTTTTAAAAATGTTAATATCCTTAAATTTGCTTTTGACCTTAAAGAAGGACAATTTGTAGTTTTTCAATTTAACCTTAATTTAGAAGGGTTAAGAACTTATATCAAGTAGTATAATATTTTGATAAAATATATTTGAAATATGAAAACACCAAAAAGATGTAGCCTAACAGTTGAAAAAGTATCAAATATCACATTTTTCTTCAAATCCGCTGAAATGAAAACGCTGCCCTCGCCAAATTAAGAAAAAGATACCTACAATATTTGGCATTTTTAATCAGATATATTTTGTTAATAACACCTTAAAGTCCAGTAGTTGATTTCAGGAAATTTCTTGAACAAAATTTTTGAAAAATTAAAATTGGAGATTTTGAAATAGTGCTAAAAAATACGTATCGATTTGACATTAATTTAGAATGGCATAACAACAGACGAGATGCAAAATACTTTACATAAGCTCATTTTGTGATCAGAGGAATGCAAAAATGTTGTTGTTGTAAATTATTTCAATGTATTTAAAAATGTAAGCTCGATTTTCTTAATCAAGTGGTCTGCGGCGCATTTATTTCCTGGGGAATTTGATATAACTTGGCTGGTTTTCAACCGATAATAGATTTTGTTGCTTTATTAGAAAGACAATTTACTCTAGATTTTGGTTTATTAATTAATTTGATTAAAACTAAATTTTTGTGAAAAACTATTTTTCTTGATAATTTTTACATATAAATGTATATTTGAACTTTGAACTCAATGCGCGTCCAGAAAGCGCTGTCCGATTTGGCTCAAATTTTGCGGACTAAAGTTTTAGGTTCAGTGTCATAATAATCCGACCCGCACACTTCAAATTTCGACCAAAAATTCTTTTCATACAAACCGATGTCACCCTAATATATATGTATATACTAGCAGATTCCAGCCCTCGAAATTCGAGTGCAAATTATAGGAAATTTTATTTTTTCATAAAATAAAGACCCTAAAGTTATGCCAACCAATTGTAGCCAATTCGCAAATCGACACAAAAAACAAACTCATTTTTATTACAATCACATTAACAAATTTATTAAACACACACATAGCATTGTATAATTTTATGTATGTGTTAGTAGCAATTTTAAATGCAATTTGTAAATGTAAAAATCTGTAAATCTGCAAATCGGCTAAAAGAAATACCTTTCAAATAATATACTTCCTGTCAAAATCAGGATAAAACGATAGAACAAAACATCGGTCACAAAAAATCGCTTAGCCTATTAATATTATAGATATATCTAGGTTTGAGTATATCACATTTATATTTTCTTCCCAATTTATGTCGACAGTAGTCAAACATCCAGCTGTTACATTCCATGTTAATTGATGCCAAAGTGAAGAGAGTGTGTTTTGTTGGTGAAGTGAGGAGAGAGTGTTTTGTTGGTCTATATTTTTTTATAGCAGATCAGTCATTATTTTAAATTATATTAAGATATTATTATTTATATATAAATAATTACTTAAGTGGGATGGTTTTCTTTAAAACTTATTATAGGCAATTCAATTATTAAGATATTATTATTTATATATAAATAATTACTTAAGTGGGATGGTTTTCTTTAAAACTTATTATAGGCAATTCAATAAATAATTTGGAATTTTAGGGTGCCCACAAATAATTATAATTTAACAAATTCATTACTTATGTGTCAATATCAATTCAAGTTTCTGTTTCAAATTTTTTCGTTGAACATAAAATATTCTAACCCATAAAAACAAAGTTTTTATTAAAACTCTTTCTTTCCTTATGCATATGAGTTTTGAATCTCTACGTGACTGTGCGTTGACTTTGCGTGACTATTTTAAAATTAATCTTTGGTTACAACAAGTCTATGGACCAAGTTTAAGATCGATGGGATGAGGGGAAGTGAGGTTTTAATTTCTCAGTTACTGTGGATCACTATGCGTGACTGTGCGGGACTATGTCAAAGTTAATCTTTTTTACAAAAAGCCTATCGATCAAGTTTCAGATCGATCGGATAAGGGGAAATGGGTTTTACATCACTCCGTCACTGTGCGTGACTACGAGTGACTGTGCGTGATTACCCCAAAATTAACCTATAGTCATAACAAGAGAGGGAATGAGGTTGAACCACGGCAGACAGACAGAGAGTATGAGTTAAAAGAAAGAGTTTAAAAAATGTAACGTAATGTTATCATAGCACGAGGTGTGTACCAAGAATGATAAAATAAAGATTACGCCATGAGCATACTTTCCCATTATATAACGTAGTAGTGAGAGTGGGCAACCCTGTAAAAACGTAAACATGTTTAAACATAAACATAACATAACACAAAGAAAACAGTTTGGGAGCTGGAAATTACTAGCCAATAGGAAAATAGTTTGCGTGACGTCAGATCCATCTTACCATCTTCATCTTACCACCTTTACACCAGCTTTTATAATTTTTGCGAATGCTTCCAAACGTTCTTAGTGTGCCACACATTTGTAATTGACGAGTGGATGGATGAGAGGTTCATAAGAACCAAAACTATATTGTTCAATTTAAAATTATTTCCAAAGATTATATTATTTGGTAAAGGTTGGCTTGGTAAATGAGAGTTTTCAAACCCATTTGTTTTGTGTGCGTAAAGAGTTATATGTGATCATAGTACACCTAGCGAGGCGATTTTTTTTTTTTTAACTAAAAACTTTATGAGATCGTAACTTTCAATTTCGTCGTGCGATATTTTTTGAAATACATTCTTTTTGGAAGGGAAACTAAAGTTTTTTGAAACCTTTATGTATTTTTTAAAACTTTATTTTAGCAGCAATGGCGCCCAAATATTTAAAACAAAAAATTTTAAATTGTCATAACTTTTAAATTCGTCTACAGATTGTTTAAAAAAGTTTTTTTTTAAACCTAAGTACTGTGTTTTCACCTCGCATATTCACTTTTTTCGAAATAATTCTAGACCACATGTGAACATACGTTAGAACGCTAGAAAAAATAATTATATGAGGGCAGTCTCAGAACAACCTGATCTGGCAACGAAAATATAACAAAGTTGGAAAAATTTTTCTTTACTTCTCAACACAACATCCTTTTAATTCGATACACTTTTCTCAGCAATATTCAATAGCTTCGATACCCCGTTTAGTCTAAGAACTGTCTAGCTCCTTAAAATATCCATCAGTAGCAGATTCCACTTCTTCCACGTTTGCAAATCTTGGATATAGCCAAATATTGCGAATAAGGTGCGCGTTGAAGCAATTCGAACTTTAATTTATTGATTTAGGCCATTGATGAAACAACATATACAGAAAAAACTTACCACATCGATGAACACCAAAGAAGGCAAAGACAAAATAAACAATCACTATCAATTGAGGAGGTTAGGAACAAAAGGTGACATTTACGCATTCAGCTTCAATCTCTTTTTTTTTTTTGCTATCCGACTATAAACTCCGAGTTCTATCTATTTACGCAATTACCAACTTCAAAAGATGACTACTTTCGAAGAAAAATCCACGCCAATTGTTGCGGTCGGTACAAAAGGTGTCATTTTAACTCAAACACAGTAGTGGTGAAGCCTTTAATATCAAATAGTGTTATTTTCTCAGTAAATACGTCCGAAGTTGCTTAAGTCATATCAAAATGGGTACATTTGCTGATAAAATGGATCGAATTAAAATTTTTCGATTGTGTATTGATTAAGTTGCCATAGATCCAAATAAGAAACAGTATGATATAACAGAAAAAAGGGTGCATAAGCTGCGAGCAAATGCATTTTTACCAACTATTGACAAAAGAAAAAGTTGACAAATCTTATTCGGTTTGCTTTGACTTGCAGGAAGTTTAGCCACTGCCAAAAACACCCATCCAAGACAGTTTTTATGCCAGACAAGTAAGTTTTTATAACTTCTGCATAGTGAGTGTGGATGGAAGGAATCCAGATTTTTATTGTTGGACCGAAGATATAGCTGGTAGGGGCGCAACGGATTTAGGTTCTGCCTTGTTCAATCATTTGAACACTCTTAAACAGAACGGATCTTTAAACGACGTACAATATATACGCATGTTTTGCGACGGGTGTGGGGGACAAAATAAAAATTCGTTTATTATTGACACACTTATGTTTTGGTTAACAAAAGAGTCTCCTGTATCTTTGAAAGAAATCATGATAACGTTTCCTGTGCGTGGTCACAGTTTCTTACCCGCTGATCGCGTATTTGGTAGGGTAGAAAAGGACCTCAGAAAAATTACAGTGAAAGAAAAATATCAAGAAGTAATATCCCAGCATGGCACTGTACACTTTTTAAGTAAAGATTGGAAATACTTTGATATCAAAAGCCTTGATCAATATTTTAAGAAAATAGAAGGCATAAGGGACATAGAACGTATATGCATACAAAAAAAAATAGCTAGAAATAAAATTGAAGCAGTCGTCAAAACTTTCAGAAATTATAAATTTCAAACCGTTGAAGAACCAACTAACCCGATATCAATTTAAAAGAAAAAGATTTAGACCATTTCATAAAAGGCGCAAAGAAAAAGGATGTTGAAAGTTTACTGGTAAAACAGTTTGGAGAAGATTGGAAAACTAAACCGTCCTTGAAATAGTATTGTGACATTTTATATGGAAGCAATATCACTGAAAATGAAGATAATGAAAATACTGCCTGTGACTGTCTAGAACCTGATTGTGAAGAATTATATGTTTAATGAACACATTTTGAATAAATAAATCTGTTTGTTTCATGAGGTAACATTTTTTATTCAGTGATTTTCAAAAGGTGACATTTTACAACTCTATTGAATTAAATGGTAACATTTGCTTAGTGTAGGATCAAAAGGTGTCATTTGATAAAAACTTAACTAAATATTGGCTTTATTAAAACATCTACAGAAATACTTTTATATGCATTAAAATCTAGTTACTAACTGACACATAAATGGTTAACAAATATACAAAATAATTACCTAGATCTAAGTAAATATTTGTTTTCTCAAATTAATAAGAAAATAGAACAGTGTAAATGACACCTTTTGTTCCTAACCTCCTCAATTAGCTCTTTAAATAGACGGACATGTTTTCAATTTTCACATAATTTTTGTAAATGTAAAAATTAAATATGTTGACTATTAATTAATAATAAAGGACGTGTAATAAGTACGTTAAGAGAATATTTGTATTTATTGCAAGTCAAAATATTGTGCATTTCAGAAATAATAAAACAACCTCTGAAGATGCAGCCATACAAGCTTCGAAACGTCGGGTAAAATTATAAACGTGAGTTTGCATTGTTAAATGTGACCAAACCAGCCCTTTTTTTAGGACTTGAAGAAAAAAAACTAAAAACTAAATAACAACATTTTCTCTTTCCTCAAGCGTGGAATTTTTTTCTTAATTATACTCGCCTATGTTTGTCTTCCCTTTCTCAAGATAATCGACGAAAATTATCCCACATGTATCCCCAAAAAATACACGTCAAAAACTTGCCTACAGATGGAACTCTCTTTGCCTTCTTTGGGCACGATTCTCCCATTTCATTCCACTGGTTTTACTATTCCTTTGTATCGGGTATGAAGTGGTAAACCATGTGGTCTTCAATGCAAAAACTCGGTTTTTTGCGGTGAAAGGTCGCCAAACAATCTATTGAAATATCGTCACCGCGCTGTTTTTGTGATGTTATGAGGAAACGTGGCAAATATTCGGTCAATATGCGATCTATAGCACTTTCTGAAATGCCTGTCATTTCAGCTAGGTCCCGCACTTTCAGCCACCGATCATCCGATACCATTTAGTGAATTTTCTCAACCGTTTTTGGCGTGGGCACCTCAATGACTCGATCACTATGGTGTTCGTCTTTTCAGCTCGTACGGACTGGTTTAAACTCGTAAAAAAGAAGAGGACTCCTCCAGATAAAAATCTAGTTCGGATTTATTTCAAATTAAACTATAGAATTACCTAACGATTACCAATTTCGTCCATGTTTCCAAAATAACTGAGACCATTTACTTTTGAAGGCTCCAAAAAAAAAAAAAAAAACAATTTGCGCCTTGAAACTTAAGACATAGGTTTCATAAGGTTACCACTTTTCGCAACAGACATTTTATTTACACTACCGCCGCAAACCACCCTCGCAAAAATTAAGAACAAAAACCAGTGAAAGCATAAAATTTATATAAATTTTTTTTTGTGTATACGAAAAGTTAATAATATTGGTTCAATTTAATAATGTTCAATATCTTGAACGAATTCAAGGACGTTTTAGAAGACAATGCACAGTGGGTACCGTCATTGGCCAATATTAAAAAAATGAAATGTCATTAATCAAGAATTCAAAGTGTCGATAAGATTCTTCACACTCCCGCCAAACCAAAACCAAAATAAAAGTTAACCGATTATTTTTTTTCATTCCTTTATAGCCATTCAAAGTTCACATATAATTTAACATTCAGCTCGCTTATCGGTGCAGTTTTTTAATGGAGAACTTGGGAAAGTGATAACTTTTGTTAAGAAAGTGTGAGCAATATAAAATTGTTATGGATATTAAACAAGAAGTACTCTCTAAAAACATACATTTTATTGTTTAATAACTTAAAGCGTCAATGTAATAGCACCCCTGCGCGAAGCACTTTTTGTCATTTTTTTTTTTAGCTGTGTCTACAGTAAATTATAGATTTAGATGGTTTGCCTCCGAGTGCCTTCTACAAGATCGATACTAAAATGAAGAATATTGTTCTACCTTCTCATACAATAAGGAAGTTTCCTCCCGTTTTTTCTTCTTCCGAGTTATGATAGTTTAAAGCAGGGGTGTCAGATATGATTCTTGCTTGAGCAACTTTAATTCATTATCACTGAAAGCCTTTTATATTTTTCTTTAAAATTTTAATGCTATTACATGCCTCACGTTCATAGCTATCAAACAGCGAATTTATTTTGAAAAAATATTGAATAGGGCCGATTAAAATTAGTATTAAAATTTGCGGTCCGCGGTTATATTAAGCGGGGAAACTATCATTTTATTTTAAAAATAAATTAGCAGTGATATCGCAATGAACGTGAAGTATGTAACCGCTTTAAAATTTTTAAGAATAAAATAATAGGCTTTTAGTGATAACAATTGTATAGCGCACAAGCAAGTTTTGAAAAATAAACATAAAAACTGTTTTGACTGATCGTTTTCTTTTATCCTTGGTAGGTGCTGGCTATCAATGCGTAATTATACGCAATTTTTTAATTTGATAAATGACTTGAAAGTCGAAAGCTGGCTATGTTTAGGAACCTACCATCTGGAATGTAGTGGCCTTAAGTCACGCGATGTTGATGCTCTGGCTGATCCTGCAAAATTCCTGCAATGGACCTGCCCTCGCTATAGAAAAATTAATGTGGAGTTTTAAAAATTTTTCAAAAGTTCCAAAACTGAATTTGAACAACTTAATAATGACTTCATATCACTACAAGGTAAACTTGCTAAGTTTGGTGAATTATTCACAAATTATCCTAATTTAGATAAATTTGCCAATTCGCAACATATTTCTTCTCCAAAACGCAAAAAGACAGTAGTTAACCCTCCGATTATACCTATTTTAACTCTTTCATCGGGAACTGCATCTCAAATTCCAATGGAAACTGGTGATGTCTCTCCTTTGTCGTCTACGTCTGTGAATTCTCCAATACCTCCAATAGAAGTTTTTGCCCCCTCTCTGGAAACAGATGTTGGATCTCCTAATCCATCTTTGCCCTCGATAACGTCTCCAAATGTTAACACTTTAGTACCAAAACCTGCGGAAATTTTTAGGGAACTTCATACTATTCCACCCAGAAGAACCATTTTTGCTACACGTTTCCATTACGCTACGACTGACGAAGAAATTAAAAACTTTATAAAGTCTAAGTTCAATAATACAGTACCTGATGACACTCTCGTTTATAAAATGAATTCAAGGAATAGGGCCTCCAAAATAATTGTTCCAGTAGACCTATTTGATCAAATTGTAAATATTAACTTTTGGCCGAAAAATGCACTGGTACGTGAATTTATTTATCGTGGCGAAAACTTTGCACGTCTTCCAACTTCTGCCAACCTGAACCCAAAAAACTAGTAACAACCTCAACTCTTAACATTGTTTACCAGAATGTCAATGGGATATATTCTAAGCTCTCTAATATATTCCTGAACAGTTTCGATTTTGAATTTCATATTGTTGCTTTAACGGAAACCTGGCAAAAAAGTAATATTAATAACTCCGAAATAATGTGTGATAAATATCAAATCTTTAGGCGAGAGAGAAATGGAAAGCTTGGTGGCGGTGTTTTAATTGCTGTGTCGAGTATGTATCCTGCTGAAGAAATCATGGTAAAAAACTCTTCAAATTTGGAGCCATAAAATTTGGAAAGAATTTACTATTTATTATTTGCTCTTATATACCTCCCAATTCCGATTTCCAACTTTATGAAAACCACGCTTTAGCTATTAGATCTGTTGCAAATAAAATAAGACCAACTGACTACCTGATCCTACTTGGTAACTTTAATATACCGACAATATCTTGGATAAACTTAGATGATACTGGTTTCTTAGTTCCTATTACCCAAACTGATTGGAGTCATGATTTCCTTAAATCTCTTGCTGATATGTGTGTTTTCCAAATAAATGACGTTCCTAACTGCAATGATAAAATGCTGGATCTCGTGTTCGTAAATAACCCTACACTATTCAGTGTAATTAGAACAAGTCCGTTAAGTTTTCCTGATGATTGTCATCATCCAACACTTTTAATATCCACACCACTTCCACAGTGACCTAATATTTCTAGTTTTTCTGAATCATTGTGCTTTAAACGAACTAACTACCAAATGTTAAATCAATTACTATCTGACTATAACTGGCTTGAAATCATTTCATTTTCAAACGATGGAAGTAATTTTGATCAGGTAATCGAAACTTTTTATAAGATAATTTCAAGAAATATAACAAAAACTGTTCCTTTAATAAAAATAGCTAATGTAAATGCTCCTCCATGGAATACAATCACACCAGCATGGTTGAAAAATCGGAAAAACAGGCTCTATAGGAAATTTAAGAAAAGTTATAACCAAATTGATCAAAGTCTATATATTATAGCTAGAAGTCATTATAACCCAGAAAATAAAAAATGTTACGATAGTTATCTTAGTAAAATCAATTCAAATATAAAAAAAAATCCAAAAATGTTTTACAACTTTGTAAATTCTAAACGTAAAATTTCATCATACCCAACCACTATGAAAATGAATGGTACTGTCCTTTCAAACGATGTTGATATTGCAAAGGTTTTTGCTGAATTCTTTGCGTCCATATTTTCCACAATAACGTTAAACAACACACGATATCCCTATGATATTCCAAGGCTGACATCAATTAATATTTCATCCTTAGACGTGTTGACTGTTCTTAAGAATCTAAGAAGTATAAAAAGTTCACTTAATCCAGGTTCAGATGGTATTCCCAGCTGTATCTTAAGAAATTTTGCTGAAATATTGGCTACCCCGTTAACTCTTATATATAATAACTCTCTTAAATTCGCCTTCTTTCCAAAGTGTTGGAAAAATTCATTTATTATTCCGCACTACAAATCTGGTAGCCGCAGTGATGCTACTAATTATAGAGCAATTGCAAAGCTTAATGCTATACCTAAACTTTTTGAGAAAATTATAAATGATATATTATCACATGGCTTTTGCAAAGGAAGGTCTACGACTACTAATCTAATGGAATTTACTTCCTATATAAACTCTGGATTCTGCAAAAATAAACAAACTGATGTTATATACACGGACTTTAGCAAAGCCTTTGATAAGGTTAGCCATGATCTACTGCTAGCGAAACTTGATGCTATTGGATTCTCCGGGAACTTCTTAAAATGGATTCGGTCGTACTTAAAACATCGTAAGCAATGTGTAATTTTCAATAACTCTAAATCGAAATATATAGATGTTACTTCCGGTGTCCCTCAAGGGAGTCACCTTGGACCTCTCCTATTTTTGCTGTTCATTAATGATCTACCAAAGTCTATTCAATATAGCAATATTCTTATGTATGCCGACGATGTAAAAATCTACTCCACCATCATAAACAATGAAGACAGTATACGTCTCCAGTCTGACTTAAATAGCTTCTACAAATGGTGCAATGTCAACTTAATGGAATTAAATCTAAAAAATGTCAGTCTATGACCTTCTCTGGATATTCGCCATCTTCGAACCACTATCTCATCCATGAACTAAAACTAACCTCAGTTGAATCGTTCATAGATTTGGGAGTTCATTTTGATAAAAGACTAAGTTTTAATTCTCACGTAACAATGACTGTTAATAAGGCAAATGGTGTTTTATCTTTTATAAAGCGTTGGGCAAAGGAATTTAATGATCCTTATATAACAAAAAATCTATTCACGTCTTTGGTCAGGCCGATACTTGAATACGCATCAGTAATCTGGGATCCACAGTACAATGTTTTCATCAAAAAACTTGAATCAGTTCAGAAACAATTCTTACTATTTTGTCTACGATATCTTGAGTGGAATACGGAATTGATTCTTCCACCATATCGCAGTCGTTTGGCTCTAATAAAGCTTCCAGCTTTGAAAAGTAGAAGGACCATTTCTAATATAACATTCTTCCTCAACCTGGTTCATGGTAAAATTGATTCTGAATGCCTTCTCGAAAAAATTTGTATAAATGTGCCTAACAGACAACTTCGATCGCATGAGCCGGTTTACCTGAATTTCCACAGATCAAATTTCATTAATTTCGATCCATTCCGAAGAATTTGCACCGAAGTGAACAGACACTATGCTTTAATTGATTTATCCGATGATGTTGATTTTATTAAAAGAAGATTAACGACATATTTGACCTCTAATGATTATGTTTATAACTGTATTTAAAGTCGGTATTATTTTTATAAAATATTTTTGTAAATATTGCTCAGCTGTTGCTTTATTGTAGCTGAATTAAATAAATAAATAAATAAATAAATAAATAAATAAATAAATAAATAAAAAAATAAAACATGGTCAACTCAAGCCAACCAAATCCTGGAAAACATCAAATGCAGTTGGCCTTATCAAGGTATTGAGAATATTGAATTTGATCCCCTCTATGACCGAATTTATTTAGTATGCAAGAAGTTAGCAGAATTTTGGAAAGAAAATGCAAGCAGAAAAAATGCAATTATGAAAAATCATTCCTCTTGGCTTGGCAAATCTGAGACTGTCTTTTTAAGTTGTCGTGATGAAGATTATCCAAGTACATCACAAAAACGAGGTCGTCCTAAAAAAGTTTTGAAGAATGTTCTTCGCGGAGTAAACGAAGACGGGTGGCTGAAATTTCGAAATCCGACGAATCAATTGCCACAGCTTTGCGTGATAGTTCATGTAATTCGAATTTGCGTGAAGAAAACACGATGACTGTAACGCCTTGTGAAGTACTGGCGCTTTTTGTGGAAGCAAAGTTTACATAGAACCAGTACTTACTTGTTCAGAATTTCGTCAACACCAAGATTAAAAAAATGTACTGCCTAGCTACAAAATTATAATGACTGAAAAAGAAAGCTGCTATCCAGAAGCCGACAAAATTAGTGTCACCGAGACAGGTGCCGAAGTGGACTTACAGGCTTTACTTAACCACACGGCGACAAGAATTCTTACTTCGCAGAAAGACGTTCTTGACACTGTCAACAATGACTTACATAAAAGCCTACAGTTAGTAGGGAAATGGGGATTTGATGGAAGTACAGGCCAAAGCGAGTACAAACAAAGCTTTCACGATCCTTATGCTAAAGACAGCGATTTGTTTGTTACAAGTTACGTGCCATTGCAGCTCAAGTTAAAAAATGACAAAAATTAAGATGTTGTTGTTTGGAAAAATCCTCGACCGTCCTCAACACGATACTGTCGCCCATTAAGATTTCAATTTAAAAAAGAAACTACTGCTGTATCTGTTTTTGAAGAACAATATTACACTGAAAAAATAAATGCCTTGCAGCCTTTAACTATAACTATTAATGATAAAGAATGGACAGTCACTAACAACTTACGCTTAACTATGGTTGATGGAAAAGTGTGCAACGCACTTAACGAATCTACATCTTTAAAATGTTACATATGCGGAGCGACACCAAAGGAAATGAACAACATTGAATTATGCCTTCAAAAAGAGGCCAATGAGAACAGTTTATGTTTTGGTTTGTCCCCGCTTCATGCTTATATTAGATTCTTTGAGTTTTTTGTTCATATTTCCTACAGACTCAAAATTAAGAAATGGCAGATAAGAGGTGATGACAAAATAGAATTTGAAAAACAAAAGAAAATAGTCCAAGCTGAATTCCGAGCAAAACTAGGATTGATTGTGAACAGACCGAAAACGGAAGGAAGTGGTTCATCAAATGATGGCAATACAGCCAGGAAATTTTTTCACAATACCGAAATTTCAGCTGAAATAACTGGAATCGATAAAACACTGATCGACAGATGCGCAACTGTTTTACAGGCTTTAAATTCAGGTTATAATATCGATGTAGATAAGTTCAGAGTTTTCGCCTTAGATACAGCTGCACAGATAATTGAAACATATCCATGGTACTATTTACCTGCTTCAGTTCACAAAGTGTTGTTGTATGGTGCATCGGTGATTGAGCATCATGGACTTATTTCTATAGGCGAGTTAAGGGAGGAAGCTGCAGAGTCCAGAAATAAGGACATTAAAAATTACCGACTGAATTACACAAGAAAAATGTCTCGGGTTGTCAATAATAAGGACCTTTCGAATAGACTTCTTTTAACTTCCGACCCGCTTATTTCAAATTTGAGAAAATTGCCTACTTAGAAAAACCATTTTTATCAAAAAAATGCATTAAATTGTTAAAAATCTAATTTACCAAACATACTATTTTTGTGAGAATTTGTTTACGTTTTCTTTTTTATTTTGTAAGTTAAAACAAATAAAAATAATAATAATAAGTGTTTAATTAAAAAAAAAGCTTGTATTATATTTTTGACCGCGTTTTGGGCGGGAATGCATTCATTTAATTTATTTTAATATTTAAGTTTAGCATTTCTTGGGATGTTAGTGGGGTAGTGAAGCAAATATATAGCCTATCCTACTCAACTGTCAAGTGTCAATATTTTGGTCCGATTTCAGAACAATTGTATACGCTATACCTTACTAAAAACGGTGTTCTGCCAATGTTTTTCAAATTTCTCTGAAAATTAACCATTTTATTCATATTTTAAATTTAAGGATATATGGGAGGTGGGCGTGTCCTTGGTCCAATTTCAGAACCATTGTATACGCTATTTTATCCTTACTAAAAACGGTGTTCTGCCAATTTTTTTCAAATTTCTCTGAAAATAAACCATTTTATTCATATTTTAAATTTAAGGATATATGGGAGGTGGGCGTGGCCTTGGTCCAATTTCAAAACAATTTCATACGCTGCTGTATCTTTGCTAAAAACGGGGTTCTGCCAATTTTATTCAAATTTCTCTGATAATTAACCATTTTATTCATATTTTAAATTTAAGGATATATGGGAGGTGGGCGTGTCCTTGGACAAATTTTTTCGAGTTTTTGTTGGTAATCTACTTTTTTGTAAAAAAGTAAGCCTGCAAAATTTCGTTGCTCTAGGTAACCTCCTTCTATTTTTGGCCGCCATCTCTATGAGAAGGATCCACTGTGCAATGGTTAGATATCATCAAGACATTTTACGGATGTGAAAATTCCATGAACTCAAGTATGAAATCATATCGTATTCCAGATTAAAGAAATGGACTAATGGAAGAAGATCATGCCAAATTGATAAACTGATTTTTTTTCAATTATCTGCCAAATTTGATTTAACTATATCAAGTCTGAAAGGAGAATGTATCTGCGGTTATGTTTCAATAAACAGATGATTTTAAGCTAAGTGGTATAATATTCCAAATATCAGCAACAGAAACAATAAATAAGACGCACAGGGTACAAACTTTTTTTTAATATGTATATTGGAAACCGGTGAAGCTCAAACCAGATTAAAATTTTATTTGGACATTTCAGTCAAAAATTATTCAACCATTATGAAACGCACATGTACACAGAAAAGAAACATTCATTGATGATGTTTTCTATATGCAATTTTTTCCCCATTCTACTTTTAGCCAAATAATAGTTAAAAAATATAAATAATTGTAAAGTCTGACGATAGACTTGTAATAATGATAATATACATCATTATGATGATGTATTATGAAGATGATGATATCGTCATGATGAGCTTTTATTGTGTATTAAACACAATGGCTGTGACTTTATTCTCTTTTCTCTCTGTGTTAAGTTTTATGCATTTAATATTGCTTTGATATTGCAATTAGCAATTGTTGTTAGCTGCTGCTATCAGTGCTGGCAAACGCAATCACATTCAAACAACAAAGTGCACCATAATTGTATAATTATGACTATATTATAATATGAGTAGTGATAATTGATAATAATTTTATCTGTCAACTATTTTCAAAAGCAACAATAACTACCATAAAGTTTGAAGTCGCCACTAAGCTATAAACGGATACAATTGTTGGTTTTGTTGTTGTGATAATAATGCTATTAGTTGGTCTAACTGTCCTTGTATCCATTTGCAACGATTCAATAAATTGCACTTTGGGCCAAAACCGTAGAATATTCGACAAGGAAATTTATTATAATAGTGTTTTTCAGGAATATAATTTTATTTTAATGGATTCATTTTTCGGCAACAAAATCGGTGGGCATATGAATTTGTACTAATATAGTAAAGATTTTTGTTATCCTTTTGAGCCGTTTGTATATCATCAAATAAAATCGAGAATCTTGTAAAGCATTGTGATCTGGAAAAGACAGCAATATGTGGAAAGTCCTCTACGATTTTCAATACAATTTTTAAATTTTGACATGATTTAATACAAAACAATCCAATCGACTTCTTTCCCAAAAAGTTAGGGCGTTGACCTGGAATCACAGAATCTTAAAAAATCCAAAAAAAATTGGAAAAAATAACACAAGGTTAATACTTTTTCTTTTTTTTCAAAAAGAAAACAATATATCAGTCACAGTTAAATGTTCAAAAGTTTTACAACGATAAAAAGGAAAATATAAAAACTGCTCTCTGCGTTTAAGAATGTCATAAAAAGTGTATTTAATAATGACATTAGCGCCATCTAGGTGTGGAACGTTGAAACCAATTATGGAATTACTTTCACCAAAATCCAAAGTTTTTAGGTGTCCAACCGACCATCATTCAGCCCTGAACAAAAAATTATTATAATTAGAATATTGTATTGGTTTACTATAGGGTTTTCAGTGAAAAAAAAACTTTTTAATCTCAAAATTTTCTTTTAATGTTTCCATCCATAGTGAAAGCGCTTAAGAGTGAATATGCATTCAAATTAGAATTTTATATAAAAACCAAACAAGTTACGAAAGCGTAAAGTCAGTTAGTTGAACATCATGTATTGCATCGGGTCTAAAGTAATTGCAATGTTTGGCAGCTTTGCTATCATATCAGCCACAGAAACGATGACAATGAAGCAATCAATTGTCAACGATTCTTTTGAACTAAGCGCATTTAAAGATTTTCTTCAATTAAATAATTTAAAACATGCAATAATTATTTACTCTTCATCACCACTAACCAATAAAGGCTTTAAACAAAACGAAAGCGATTATTTTATTAGGCCAATTTTATTACAACACTTAACAGAGAATTATTACTTGAGACTTTTTAATACTTTATCAAACAGAAATTTCGAAAATTTATTTCATTATTATTCGCCTAGAGTGGGTGTATTTATGAAATATTCTTCAATTGATCCAGAAAAGGAAAGTATTTTGCACTTAGCTTCAATAAATGGAAAGTTTAACAACTCTTTGGCCTGGTTTATAATGGTGGAAGAACATAAATGTACTTTGGCAGAAATAAAAAATGTTTTCAGCCATTTCAATATTATGTTAAATGCTGATGTAACAGTGGCTTTTCATCGCAAAAAGTAAGTGCGCGGTCATTGTGGCTATAAAATTTTAGTTAATTTTAGTTTCAGTTTTATTTTGGATTTATATGATATTTACAAAATTTGTCATGATTGCGGCCTTTCACTAGAAATTGAGCATAAAGGAAAATGGTCAGCACAGATGGGTTACAAAATTTTTAATAAATACCAATTTGGTTTTGTTGTGAGACGGAATAATTTTAAGAAAATATTTGTTAATGCTGCAACAGCGGTAAGTAAATGAAAACTATGAGTATTGGGTGTATAACTTGAAAATGTGGGATTTGTAAGACATGTCCTACACGTATTGTATCATATCTGGTCATACTATAACTTCATTCACGTTAAAACTACATTATGTAAATTTAGCTATAACATTTGTCAAATTGCTAAAGTGTAAACAATATAGTTTTCATTTTTTGACGTACAATGTTGCATATGTTTCACATTTCTGTGGTTTTCTGGAATAACTGCGTATGTCGATTTTCGTCAGTTTTGACTTAACGATGCCAAATATATTAATTTTTAACGCTCTTTACTTGTGTTTATTTTTTTTTTTTTTTAATATTGACCATTTCTGAATTTTTTCTTTAAATAACGACGTAACTTAAATGTTTATTAAATTAAGTTGCAACACTAACGACGTATGTCAACCTAGTTTTATCGCTGGCAAATTATTTTCTCAGAAAACGACACATAGCGACATACGTTGTTATTAATGAAAAAAAATACAAAATAATTTTGGATTAGTTTTCAGTTTATAACCACTTATAAAAACTTGTGTGTTTATTTCTGTTATTTTTAGTCACTATTATTCTTGATACGTTGTTATATTCTCATCCCAAGTCCCGTTAACTCTGTGGTTTTCTAGAATAACCGCGTATGTCATAAAATCAAAATGTTCAGGGGAGCCAAAAAACGTTATATTTGAAGTTATGGGCTCGATATAAAGATTTTAGAGCTTTTTATTTAACAGCCCTGTAGATATGGGCAATAAATACTTTATATAAAATTTTGAGACAAAAATCTTCAGAGGAATAGATCCTAGAGAATGACAAAAAAACAATATGTAAATAACACTTAAAGTGTGTGCAGGCAAAACAACTTATGTCGACAAACGTCGTATTCTTTGAAAAAGAAAACTACCAATGCAACCATCCATATAGACATAAGTTGTTGTTGCTCCACATTTGTCGACATAAGTTGTTTTTCGGCACACACTTTGAGTGTAATTTACATATTGTTTTTTCGTCTTTCTCTAGGATCTATTCCTCTTAGGATTTTTGACTCAAAATTTTTTATAAAGTATTTACTGCCCATATCTACAGGACTGTTAAATAAAAAGTTCTAAAAACTTTATATCGAGCCTATAATTTCAAATATAACGTTCCTTGGCTCCCCTGAACATTTTTATTTTATGACATACGCGGTTCTTCTAGAAAACCACAGATTTATGCTTTATCTAGAAAAAGTGCTACTAAAAGTCATCGATATCTGTCGGAAGTTTACGGTGAATATACTACAGGGGTTTATTGGGGGGTCTTTGTATTTGAATCCATCAACCTATACTTTTTCGCGACCAATTTATACTGCTCTCATAACCTCATTATTAACGACAGTGAGGCCAAAATATGCTCAGGAATATATTGGGTCTCTTAACCGCATCCGACAATACACTTTAACGCTGATGTGGTTTGCCGGACGTAGCGGGATCATGGCAAACAAGTTGGGTGACGAGCCTACACGGAAGCACTCTAATCGTGGAGTGGCCAATATTAATACCTTTATCTGAACAGATCAACATTACGAACGACAAGATGAACATAACTAAATTTCTTGCAGGTTATCCCGGATCATATGTTCATAGCCAAATCGAAAGAGAACTAAAATACTTCTTGGATATCGTAAAGAAATAATCAGCGCGGATGGTGAACGTATAGGTGTCCTAGAAGCTGTATGGATGTGGACTAGGAATAATTAGTGCTACATCTACTGTGTAAGTGACTACGATTGATGCAGTGGACATGAAGGAATTAGATAAGAAGGAATGAAGGAATTATATATGTGGCATTCATAGTCAATGTACCACTATTCATCTAAACTTTTGTTTACTTTTCAATATCCTCTATTTTTCTAAGGGACATTACAATAGGCCAGATGACCTCGGAGAGCACTAACTTGACACAGAAAACAAGGAACGTTTGGACTAAAAATTGTAGACTTTACTCAGTGAAGGCTCATATATACAGAAAAGAGATTCGTTGCTGCAACCGAATTTGTTGCCAACCGAATTTTTATAGTTCCATGTATTATCACACTATTCAGTTGTGATTACTGAATTTAATTATCCGGAATACCGTAAATAGTTTGAGGCATTTGAGGTTTTATATAAATTCGATTGGATATATTGTAAAATTTTGTTGTTACAGTGGAATTTAGATTTTTTTTTGTAAAACTCAACAACAATATATCTGGGTAGCTGATATAAAATATATGTATAATAATTTTTATACCCTATACCAATATGTGATCAGGCTATAATGACTTTGTGCTGATGTCTGTAACGACCAAACTATTATACCTAGAACCATCTTTTATTATTATTACACTCAGAAGCACTTTCTGAGCCGATTTAGCGATGTCCGTCTCTCCGACCGTCCATCCGTCAGTCTGACTGTGTGTCCACGTAAACTTTGGATCAAAGTACAGGCCGCAAATATCCATATATTTTGATGAAGTTTGGTGCATACGGTTCTATTGGCCACAGCACGGACGCTATTGGAATTGGTGAAAATCGGTCCATGTTCAGACCTAGTTCCCATACAAATGGCCACTAAGAGATTGACTTGAATTGCCATAATATCCAAATTATCATATAGATCTCGGTCAAATTAGGTTTGTGTATGTTTATTACATCCATTTATCAGTAGTCCAAAAATAAACTCTACAGGAGAATTCTTAGTCATATCGCCCATATGAAGCTGGGGCCAAATCACCGCATTCGATATCGAGTAAATTCCATATTTTGGTTTATTATTTGAAGAAGACGGACAAACGCTCGATCAGAGGCCATAATTCTCCAACTGCGAAAAAGAAAAATTATTCTCAGCATTTTATTTTCGGAAATAACAAAATAATTTCGATCGAAAAATTACGATAACGAATACTGTGATTTGGCTCCTGATTCCCGATCTTCACTTAAATGTATTAAAAAACAGATTTGCAGATTGCACAGATTTTTTCAAATTTAGTTTGGTTTTTGCAAAAAATAAGTGACCTTGGCAAATATGGTCAAGATCGGCCCATTTTTCGGCATAGTCCCAATGTAAATATAGCATCCGATATGGACTTTCTTATATCCGAAGGGAAAAAAAAACTAACAACAATGTCACTCAAATTTGGTTTATGTTTATTTTCTGTATCTAATTAGTTGGAGCTTAGAGTCTTTAAGCGCATGGTATAGGGTATCGTATACTCGGCCTAGACCGACTATAAAAATATTTACTAAAACGAAAAATTTCTTACAGGATAAATTAAATTAAGACAAAAATGCATCTTCCATGAATTAGTCTTGATTATTCACAATTAAAACTTAGGTTATTGCCCACACGTTGGCCGAAAATTTTCCTAGCAGAAAAATCAAGTCTGATTTCGATAGAAATAAATTGAATGCATCATTATAGTTGGACTTCGAGTGTGTCACAACAATATGTCATAACAATGTTAAGAGTACTCCTTTGGTACAACATTGCTAATGAAGAAAGCCCGCAATTTTGTTTAACACTTATAATTGTTACTAATAAACATAGCAAATAATAATGGCCACCAGAGCTCCCGTGAACCATTGAAATCGAAATAATGTTATTTTCTTCGCTCTCCACTCGTATGTTGAGAAGAAGAGAAATTATTTATTAAAAGCAGATCATCGGCAGTGAAGAATTACAACTGACGATTTTAAAACAAAAATATTCTTCATATCTGGTTGTTCTAATGTTCACAGTATATTGCTTGTCGCTTTAACTCGCTTAATACATAAACAATTTTAAAACTTATAAAATATCAAATATTATATTTAATATTATTTATTTATTTAACAGCACTTATAATCATAATAAATTATGAGTATAAATGTATTTATTTTATTAGGTACTAAATACAGAGGTTTTTGACCCAATATTTAATATTATATTTCTTTTGATGTGTAAACATCTATACGCGCAGGGGGGTAAATTTCTATTTCACAATACAATCACAAAAACAGCGTAACTTATATCGGTGTGAGCTGAAGGAGATAACGCTGTGTGACTTATGATTGTATTGGTGAAAAAATATTTTCAGGAGAAACTGTTCATGGGCAATTACCCAATGCATTCGAAATTGGAATTGTGGTAGGAGAGACAAACCTAAGTAACTCGTGTTTTTAACACTTTTTTTTTATTGTTTGTAACATTCTATTTTAATAAATTTCACTTTTATTATTTTTATATTTAATTAATAAACACAATAACTATCGCTTGCTACCACTCAAAAAATCTCACAAATCTCACAAAATCATACAAATTTATACAAACATCTGATTTCGAGTTGCCAACTTCAAAAAATAAAACAGATGTTAACTTTGTAGCCAGATTGTTAAACCAGGGATACCAGAGCTTTCAAATGAAGTGAACTGCTGAAAATAGTATAGAACAATTCGTAAATTTAAATTAAATTTTTTTTATAATATTTTAGATTCTGGTTAATGTTTGCAAAAATTAATTATGCCTATATGATTATATTGTGTTTTATTTAAAAACTATTTTTTCTTCATATAGAAAATTGAATAGTTTAGATTTCTACTAATAATTTAAACAAGCAGATTCCAGCCCTCGAAATTCGAATGCAAATTCTAGGAAATTTTATTTTTTCATTAAATGAAGACCCTAAAGGTATGCTAATCAATTAAAGCCAATTCACAAATCAACACAAAAAAAAAACAAATTCATTTTTATTACAAACACATTAACAAATTTAATAAACACACACATAGCATTGTATAATTTTATGTATGTGTTAGTAGCAAATATAAATGCAATTTACTCAAAATAAAGGAAAAAATTTAAAAATATGTAAATCTGCAAAACGGCTAAAAAGAAATACCTTTCAAATAATATAGTTTGATCAAAATCGGGTTAAAACGGTGGAAGAAAACATCGGTCACAAGAAATCGCCTAGCCTATTAATATTATAAATGAGTTCATCATTTAATAAGAATTCTAGCCTTTGAATATTTTTGATGTGTAAACATCTATACGCGCAGGGGGGTAAATTTGTATTTCACAATACAATCGCAAAAACAGCGCAACACATCGGTGTGAGCTGAAGTGTAAATCGGTGTGACTTTATCTGATTATATTTGTGAAAAAATTATGACATGTTCTTTTCTAAACATTTTCCAATTGTCTTTCAAAAAACATCAATTGTATTTCAGAAAACATCAATTGTATTTCAGAAATCATCAATATAATTTCAGAAAACATCAATTGAATTTCAGAAAACATCAATAGAATTTCAGAAAACATCACTTGAATTTCAGAAAACATAAACAGAATTTCAGAAAACATCAATATAATTTCAGAAAACATCATTTGAGTTTCAGAAAACATCAATTGAATTTCAGAAAACATCAATAGAATTTCAGAAAACATCAATTGTATTTCAGAAACCATCAATATAATTTCAGAAAACATCATTTGAATTTCAAAAAACATAAATAGAATTTCAGAAAACATCAATATAATTTCAGAAAACATCATTCGAGTTTCAGAAAACATCAATTGAATTTCAGAAAGCATCAATAGAATTTCAGAAAACATCAATTGTATTTCAGAAACCATCAATATAATTTCAGAAAACATCATTTGAATTTTAGAAAACATAAATTGAATTTCAGAAAACATCAATATAATTTCAGAAAACATCATTCGAGTTTCAGAAAACGTCAATTGAATTTCAGAAAACATCAATAGAATTTCAGAAAACATCAATTGTATTTCGGAAAACATCAATTGTATTTCAGAAAACATCATTTGAATTTCAGAAAACATAAATAGAATTTCAGAAAACATCAATAGAATTTCAGAAAAAATCAATTGTATTTCAGAAAACATCAATTGTATTTCAGAAAACATCAATTGAATTTCAGAAAACATAAATAGAATTTCAGAAAACATCATTCGAGTTTCAGAAAACATAATTTGAATTTCAGAAAACATAAATAGAATTTCAGAAAACATCAATATAATTTCAAAAAACATCATTCGAGTTTCAGACAACATCAATTAAATTTCAGAAAACATCAATAGAATTTCAGAAAACATCAATTGTATTTCAGAAAACAGCAATTGTATTTCAGAAAACATCATTTGAATTTCAGAAAACATAAATAGAATTTCAGAAAACATCAATTGAATTTCAAAAAGCATTATTTGAATTGCTGAGAACATTAATTGTATTTCAGAAAACGTCAATAGAATTTCAAAAAGCATCATTTGAATTGCTGAAAACATTAATTGTGTATCAGAAAACATCAATTGAATTTCAGAAAACATCGATTGCATTTCAGAAAACATCAATTGAATTTCAGAAAACAGCATAATCGACTTATTTTTTATGCACTGGAAAATATGATGTTGATGTTTTCATTAATTATTAGATGTTTACACATCTCCCTTGTGATCGGACTCACATGATTTTTTATTATACCCTATACCACTATGTGGTTTGGGTATAATGACTTTGTGCTGCTGTTTGTAACAACCAAAAATATTTGACCTAGACCCATCTTTAATTATACCGATCGAATCAGAATTACTTTCTGAGTTGATTTAACAATGTCCGTCCGTCCGTCCGTCCGTCCGTCCGTCCGTCCGTCTGTGTGTCCATGTAAAGCTTGTAATCAAACTGCAGGTCGCAAATATGAATCTATTTTGATGAAATTTGGTACATAAGCTCTTATCCGCCATGGAATGAACGCTATTGAAATTGGTGAGAATCGGTCCATGTTCAGACCTAGCCCCCATACAAATTACCCATATGAAATCGACATAAATTACCATAAGATCCAAATTGTCATATAGATCTCACTCAAATTGGGTTTGTATGCGTTCATTACATCCATTAATGAGTAGTCCAAAAATGATCCCTTTGACCCCATATAGAGCTGCTTCCCGATCTTCACTTAAATCTATTAAAAAACAAAAATATTGCACTGATTCTTCTCAAATTTTGTTTGTATAAATTTTTGCAAAATACAAGAGACTTTACCAAACATGATCAGGATCGGTCCATTTTTCAACCTAGTCCCCATATAAATATATATCCGATATGAACTTTTTCATATCTGCAGCGAAAAATATTAATAAAAATGCCACTCAAATTTGATTTATGCTTATTTGCTATATCCAATTATTTGGACCGAAGAGATAGAGTATCTTAACCATGGTATAGGGTATCGTATAGTCGGGCTAGACCGACTATAATTTTCTTACTTGTTTTGTTTTATATTATTAATCGCGTGTGAAATTGCTTGAACTATGAATTGCGATTTGAATAAGTTCTGTTACGTTTGTGGACAATATGTTTGTAAAAAAAAATATGCAAAGAAAACTTAATTCAGACTGTTTAAATGCCTATTAAAGCTATTTTAATATGAGTGTAATAAAAAATAAAAAGTGGGCTCCAAAAACCGTGTGCAAAAACTGCAACAATCGTTTATTGGAGAGGAAAAAACATAAACACCGTGGTATGCTGTTTACCACTCCAATGATGTGGACTAATCCTGAAATTCATATTAAAGCTAATTGCTATATATGTGCTAATGCAGGTAGGTATATTTAATTTAAGGATTTGAAAGTTGCATTCAATTTTTGCGGTTTTGAATTTATGCGATTCGAAAACTACAAATCATTTTCCATTTCGATGTTTTCAACAAAATCAGCTTCCATTTCGAGGCTTTCAATAAAATCAGAATTCATTTCGTTTTCCGATTAGGAGCTTTCTATTTGAGAATGGAATATTGGAGTTTGCGCGGATACCACAGATATATATTTATATTTTTTCTTCATGTCTTATTACTCATTGCTCCTGTACAATTTAATAAAATTTAAGAATGAAACATAAAAAATTATAATAAAAATTTAAAAAATTTTAACAATTGAATACATTTTTGATGAACATAAAACAAAATCAAGCATTGCTTAGAATATTGTTTTTAGATCAAAACCAAATTGTTTATTTGTTTAATGATTGCAAGGTTTTTTGCTTTTATTTCTGTGGTTTTCTAGAACAACCGCGTATGTCATAAAATCAAAATGTTCAGGGGGCAGACAAACGTTATATTTGAAATTATAGGCTCGATATAAAGTTTTTAGAGCTTTTTATTTAACAGTCCTATAGATATGGGCAATAAATACTTGATATAAAATTTTGAGTCAAAAAAAAAAATATGTAAATTACACTTAAAATGTGTTAGCGGGACTTAGGATGAGAATATAACAACGTATCAAGAATAATAGTGATAAAAAAAAACAAAAATAAACACATAAGTTTTTATAAGTGGTTATTAACTGAAAAATAATCCAAAATTATTATTTTCTTTCATTAATAACAACATATGTCGCTATGTGTCGTTTTCTGCGAAAATAATTTGTCAGTGATCAAACTTAGATTGACATACGCCGATAGTGCTGCAAATTAATTTAATAAACATTTAAGTTGCGTCGTTATTTAAAGAAAAAACTCAGAAATGGTCAATATTATTTTTTTAAATTTAACACATGTAAAGAGCATTAAAAATTAATATAGTTGGCATCGTTAACTCAAAACAAGTAAGAAAATTATAGTCGGTCTAGACCGACTATACGATACCCTATACCATGCGTTTAGAAACTCTATCTCTTCGGCCCAACTAACTGGACATAGAAAATAAGCAAAAACCAAATTTGAGTGGGATTTTTATTAATTTTTTTTGGCTGCAGATATGAAAAAGTTCATATCGGATGATATATCTATATGGGGACTGGGTCCAAAAATGGACCGATCCTGATCATGTTTGGTAAAGTCTCTTTTATTTTGCAAAAATATATACAAACAAAATTTGAGAAGAATCAGTGCAATATTTTTGTTTTTAATAGATTTAAGTGAAGATCGGGAAGCATCTCTATATGGGCCCAAAGGGATCATTTTTGGACTACTCATTAATGGATGTAATGAACGCATACAAACCCAATTTGAGTAAGATCTATATGACAATTTGGATCTTATGGCAATTTATGTCGATTTCATAGGGGTAATTTGTATGGGGGCTAGGTCTGAACATGGACCGATTCTCACCAATTTCAATAGCGTTCATCCCATGGCCAATAAAAGCTTACGTACCAAATTTCATCAAAATATATTCATATCTGCGACCTGCAGTTTGATTACAAGGTTTACATGTACACACAGACGGACGGGCGGACGGACATTGTTATATCAACTCAGAAATTGATTCTGATTCGATCGGTATAATTAAAGATGGGTCTAGGTCAAATATTTTTGGTTGTTAAAAACAGCAGCACAAAGTCATTATACCCAAACAACATAGTGGTATAGGGTATAACTAACAAAATTGGACATACGCGGTTATTCCAGAAAACCACAGATTTAAGCGATGTGTTGCAGAAGGATCACCAGTCATGGTAGTAGAACGGTTTCTATTTTGGAAAGATTTTTATTGCTATCTTAGAAAAAGAGGATTAAATTGCTTTGCATTATTTATATTGCACAGTTTGATTCTAATTGTTATTTATATCATATCGAAATATTTTTTTTTATATTGTAAATTTTTGTATGATATTTTTTTGCGTCTGGTGGAGAAATCCCACATGGAATTTTTTTTATGTCTATGAAGACCCCTACTGAAATTGTTAGCTCTACATTTTTCTTGAATATATTATATCAAACATGTACGTAGTTATGGTATAATTTTGGACATTTGGAAATAAGTGCCTAAAAGGACCACTTCCGTAGGAGCTTGAGGGTTAAAATGTTTTAAAAGATAGGATTTCAATCAGAGAGCTCTTTAGTCATATATTTTAATTTTTCTGAACCAAACTTTTCTCGAAAAAAAATTTTTCAAATCGCGATTTCGCGAAATTTCTGCCTCGGAGCCCCAAATGTTATATCACACATTTACACACTTACCAAGTACTTTCAATCGATGATAGAGATTTGCGTGCCCAAAACATCGTGTTGCACTGTGTAATTAGTATTGATTCATGTTATACTGTTTTTTATTTAGTTGCCAAAACTGAATCTTTTTGATAAATTCTATAAATTCTATAAAGGGAACTTATTTGACTATTGCAGGTGCTTTCGTTTTATATGAGTTATGTTTTAATGGGACTTAAAAACAAAATATTTTGTATTTTAAAACATGTGAGAATGTGAGAATTACAATAGCAATTCTTTTTACTTTAATAATTTCCTTTAGTGGTACCGATTTTCCACAAATATTTTTTCTGTGTGTACCAGAAAAATATTTGGGATTCATCCAAATGCCATTAAATTGAGTGTTTTATGAGTGTGAGCTGAGGGAGGTGAAGAGGCGATCAAAGCCAAGCGGAATATTCATGCTCAGGATCAGAAGATTTTGGTGTATTTTTAATTGTTAAAACTGAGTATTCCGTATCACTCACTAATTTTACATCACGACACTGCTCGGCCAAATGTTGAGAGACTAGCTGAAATATATTGAAATAATTTAACAAACCTATCGTAGAATAAAGAAGGCCTTACTGGAGCACAGTTTACTCCAGTTGAAGGTATGAAAAAATTGGCTAGCTTCAAAGTAAGAACGGCTATTTTATGCAATTATCCATAAATTGCATAAAAATTTAGGATCTGTCGCAGCTTCCGAACGGTAATACTTTAAAGTCAAGTTTTTTTTTGCTTTCAATTTCAAGTTATACACTTGTTTTCATTAGATTAGCAAAACTATCTCCTTAAATGCTACAAATAAAAAAGTTAAGAGTTCTTAAAAATATAACACATATTTGCTTTCATTTAAAATTTTTATAAAGCTTCTTAATAAGTCACCAGATCTTAATATAACCGATTTGGAATACCTTAATGACAACAAGAATCTAATGGAGGAAGATGCCATGCAGAGAAAAACTTATCAACTGGTTCAATTTATGGAACCTTTATACAACTTTACGTAATTTTTTTCTTTTTACTGGGAACGGAAAATAAATGAAACTCTAAACGTATGTATTTCTCTTATAGTTTAAATGTGACTTTAAGTGACAGATGGGGAAATAACGAAAATGGCACTTGGACTGGTGTGGTAGGGTTATTATTTGATGGCCATGTAGATATATCGCTTTGTCCACTACGATTTCTATTGTCCAGATTATCAGCCCTTACCTACTCACCAAATATACACACTGAACAGTAAGTTAAAAAAATATTAACCCAACCAGTAATAAGAAATGTTTTAATATAATTGTTTTATCATTAATTTGTGGTTTATTTTATTAATTGACTCGTATATCAGAATATTTTTCCTTTTGCGACATCCCAAACATTCAAGTATCCGCAATATATTCTTTGAACCATTAACTGATATTGTATGGTTCTGTGTATTGGCTTTAATTATTGTAGCGATAATCTTGTTGTTCATTCACGTTCATACGGAATACAAACTATACTGGAAAATGAAAGGACATAAACATGCTTCAGTTAATGGCGATGTAGTAGTTGGAACGAACAACATAGTGCCTGGTGGCATGTGTGTGGAAAACAGGTTGGATTTCGTTGTTCTCTGCATTATGGAAGCAGTACTTATGCAGGGTCCAGTGCCAGAATTATTTCGCTTTAATTCAACACGTTTGTTAATTCTGAGCATATCAATATTTTCAATTTTGCTAATGCAATTCTATGGGGCTTTCATTGTTAGCTCACTGCTATCGGAAGCACCACGTACAATAACCAATTTAGCAGCGTTATACAATAGTAGTCTTGAGATTGGTATGGAAAATATATCATATAATTATGATATTTTTAACAATAACAAAAATAAATTGATTCATTATATTTACAAATATCGCATATGTAACAAACATAATAATCGACAAAATGTTATGACTTTGGAGGATGGTGTAAAACGTATTGGAGGGGGAAATTTTGCATTTCATGTTGCTGTAGATAGAGCATATCGGTTGCTGAGAAGTGAGTATTAACAATTATTTTAAATATAAGAAAATTTATATATTGTTAATTTTTGCATTATAATTTACGATAATTACAAATCTACTCTACAGACAATCAGTTGTACAATTTCAAGTTAAATTAAAGACATGGCCGCAAATATAGCTTAAGTGCTAAAATCAGAATTTTAGAGGAAAACTTTTTTTTAATTATCTGTACTCTATCGTTTATGGTGCAAACGCACTAAAATTGCTTTTGCTGTAAAACGTAACGGTACTTCATACCGCTATAAAATTTCGATAGATGATGCAAATGATCGTACGTTATTGACTTTCGTCAAAACCTAGAATCAAATAGATGTCACTTAGGCCATTTTCGCGTTCACGGCTCTACTTACTATACACTGCCATAAAAAGTCAGTTGGTTCAACAGAATTGAGCTCTAACCAATTAGGGTTGTTTGCAGTAAGTTTACTAAGTAATTCAGTTATGGCAATCCACAAATTGGGTTGTCATATCCGATACTATACGTCTACCAACGTATAGTGTGTGTTAGTCATGTTTTGACTGTCTTGTAAAATTTTTCTGAATTTAATTCGCTATTTTTAAAAAAAAATATTAATTAATGATATTATTTTGTTTGTCCCATGTGAGACATTTAATGAAATCATTCCGTCGAATTTTGGACAATGGCGATTTTAGTTCGTGTTTATGTTTACAGAGAAAATCCTAGATCACCGGAAAACTATTGTAGGGAAAGTCAGATAAAATATGCATTGTATCAGAATGTACGTGAATTCAATATGAAATTTACTGGCCTTTATACATACGGAAACTGGGCTTCGCGGGAATAAATTTGATATGGAGAATATGATGTTCTAATAGGTGTACATAGGAAACTTACCTCAAGTTTAGTTGAATTTAAAATTATCTAAACTAATATGGAGTTGATATGTGTGAAAGCTATTTTCCCGAGTAAACCGACTTACATCACTGTTTACTATATTCATTTCCCTTTCGCGATACACTTCTAGAGAATATATCAGATCGGTGCGTATTCCAGATATATTGTGTTTTAAACTCGAACAACAAAATTTTGGATCTAGTTTTTGATGTTGACTTAGAAGAGATGAGTAAAACATTTTGTTTTTAACGTACTAATTATGATAAATTTAATATATATATTAGGGGGACAGCCATTTTTTAATTAATTTTTAATGTCAAGACGTGTGGGTAGGATTATTATGACACTGGATCTAAACCTTTAGTGCGCGAAATTTGAGCCAATTCGGACAATGCTTTCTGGATGCGCATTGAGTTCAAAATTCAAATATGCATTTATATGTACAAATTATCAAGAAAAATCATTTTTAACAAAAATTTTGATATTAATAATTGCGTTTCAATTAAACTAGTTAATAAACAATAATCTAGGCTAAATTATCTTTCTAACAAAGTAACAAAAGCTATTATCTGTTGAAAAACAGCGAAGTTATATCAAGTTCCCCAGGCAATAAATGCGCCGCAGCCCACTTGGTTTAGAAAATCGAGCTCACATGTTTAAAGACATTGAAATACTTTACAACAATTATTTGCTTGACCATGCTGAAAAGAGTTATTCCTCGCCACTTGTTTCGACCCTTAAGGAAGAAAACAAAGCTGCCGAAGCCCCAGAAAAGCAAAAAAAACAAGTAAGAAAATTATAGTCGGTCTAGACCGACTATAAGATACCCTATACCATGCGTTTAGAAACCCTATCTCTTAGGCCCAACTAACTTGACATTGAAAATAAGCAAAAACCAAATTTGAGTGGGATGAAAAAGTTCATATCGGATGCTATATCTATAAAGGGACTAGGTCCAAAAATGGACCGATCCTGATCATGTTTGGTAAAGTCTCTTGTATTTTGCAAAAATATATACAAACAAAATTTGAGAAGAATCAGTGCAATATTTTTGTTTTTTAATAGATTTAAGTGAAGATCGGGAAGCAGCTCTATATGGGGTCAAAGGGATCATTTTTGGACTACTCATTAGTGGATGTAATGAACGCATACAAACCCAATTTGACTAAGATTTATATGATAACTTGGAACCTGTGGCAATTTACGTTGATTTCATAGGGGTCATTTGTATGGGGGCTAGGTCTGAACATGGACCGCTTCCCACCAATTTCAATAGCGTTCATCCCATGGCCGATAAAAGCTTACATACCAAATTTCATCAAAATATATTCATATTTGCGACCTGCAGTTTGATTACAAGCTTTACATGGACACACAGACGGACGGACGGACGGACGGACATTGTTAAATCAACTCAGAAAGTGATTCTGATTCGATCGGTATAATTAAAGATGGGTCTAGGTCAAATATTTTTGGTTGTTACAAACAGCAGCACAAAGTCATTATACCCAAACCACATAGTGGTATAGGGTATAAAAACAATTAAAATTAGACAAAGAAAATTGTATGAAGTTTTCGGATGGAAAAATTGCTGTGTTGTTAAAGAAACGGACTTCGAAGCAAACATTAACACTCTTCCTGGTCCTGAATAGTATAATGCTAAAAGAGAGATTCTTCGAGATTAGGAAAGTTGAAAAGATTGGTTCACAACATATTATCTGGCAATGCGACAAAAAGTCATGGTCATTTATAAGAACAGGCAACAGCTACTAGTGCATTGAAAAGAGATTAATTAATTTTAAGACAACCCAGGATAGATCCGCTGTGCTGCAAGGACTCTAAATATGCTCTGGAAAAACATATTGGGCTCTAATAAAAATTAATTTGAAGGAAAGTTAAGAGACTTCCAATGACATAAAAGATATAGAGAGAGTATGTAAGAATGCCTCCAAAGCCGTAACAAATAAAACTGTCAAGAGCTTAATAAATAACATTCAAAAAAGCTTAAAATTGATTGGACACAAAAAGGGCTTCATTGAAAAATTAAATTAAAAAAAAAAACAAGTAAGAAATTATAGCCGGTCTAGACCGACTCTACGATGCCCCATACCATGGTATAGAGACCCCATCTTTTCAGTCCAACTAATTCGATATAGAAAATAAGCATAAACCAAATTTGAGTGGCATTGTTATTAATTTATTTTGGCTGCAGATATGAAAAAGTTCATATCGGGTGCTATATTTATATGGGGACTAGGTCGAAATATGGACCGATCCTGCCTATATTTGGTAAAGTCACTTATATTTTGAAAACTGTGCAATATTTTTTTTTTTTTTTGATTAAGTGAAGATGGGAAGCAGCTCTATACGGGGCCTATGAGTAAGAATTGTCGTATATGGATTATTTTCGGACTACTGATTAATGGATACAATAAACACAAAACCCAAGTTGACTGAGATCTATATGATAATATGGATCTTATGGCAATTTATGTCGATTTCATAGCGGTCATTTGTATGGGACTAGTTCCGAACATGGACCGAATTCCACCAATTTCAATTTCAACAAGTAAGAAAATTATAGTCGGTCAAGACCGACTATACGATACCCTATACCATGCGTTTGGAAACCCTATCTCTTAGGCCCAACCAACTGGACATAGAAAATAAGCAAAAACCAAATTTGAGTGGGATTTTTATTAATTTTTTCGGCTGCAGATATGAAAAAGTTCATATCGAATGATATATCTTTATGGAGACTAGGTCCAAAAATGGACCGATCCTGATCATGTTTGGTAAAGTCTCTTGTATTTTGCAAAAATATATACAAACAAAATTTGAGAAGAATCAGTGCAATATTTTTGTTTTTTAATAGATTTAAGTGAATATCGGGAAGCAGCTCTATATGGGGCCAAAGGGATCATTTTTGAACTACTCATTAGTGGATGTAATGAACGCATACAAACCCAATTTGAGTAAGATCTATATGACAATTTGGATCTTATGGCAATTTATGTCGATTTCATATGGGTAATTTGTATGGGGGCTAGGTCTGAACATGGACCGATTCTCACCAATTTCAATAGCGTTCATCCCATGGCCGATAAAAGCTTATATACCAAATTTCGTCAAAACAGATTCATATTTGCGACCTGCAGTTTGATTACAAGCTTTACATGGACACACAGACGGACGGACGGACGGACGGACGGACGGACGGACATTGTTAAATCAACTCAGAAAGTGGTTCTGATTCGATCGGTATAATTAAAGATGGGTCTAGGTCAAATATTTTTGGTTGTTACAAACAGCAGCACAAAGTCATTATACCCAAACCACATAGTGGTATAGGGTATAAAAAGGCACTTATTCAAAAAGGAACAAAACATTTGAAAATAAATGGATTTATCCCATTTCAGGAATAATAAATAAAAATTAAAATATATCGATGGCTTAATATAAAAAGGCCATAACTAGATTTTTTTTTACTTGACAAGAGAAGGAAAAAACTTAATAAAATCCGTAAAATTTTAGATAATGTTTGGAGATATTTTGGATAGCGCACATCTAATATCGCTTTCAACATCCAAACGTGAGCGGTACTTATTGTTAATGCATAAAAGGGCAGAAAAGCTGGTTTCACATTTATAAGTATGTTGTTGAAAACTGAATTAAAAGTTTCAATGATTCAGATCCAACATGCCGGTACACTTTGTAATATTTCAGCCAGGATGTCTCTATTTCCATAGAAACAAAGTAATTTTTTGCACATGAGTTGCACTGTAGCTCTATTAATTCTTCTTGAAAGGCATCGGATATGTCACCAATAGTCACATTAAAAGGATTGAGAAATAAATTAGTTTGCCAAGATTCCGTTTGGAACTCTGGAAAATATCTGGTGAATTCATCATGCAGCGTATCTAAATGTTTTTTAATTACACTTTTTAAATTTATATTTTGGATATCGCAAGAATCCATGATATCATTAAGAAGCGGAAAAGATCAATATTTCGGCGTAGCTGTTTGAAGACGACTTTTCCACAGTAAAATTTAGGACATAAAAGCATTAATTGAATCAAATGCTATTAAAATATTCATTTGATTGCCTTGTAATCTTAAGTTAAGGTTGTTTAATGCTTCAAAAAAATCAGTAATGTATGCGAAATAAAAAATAAATGTTGCATCCGTAAATCTTTCATAAAGATTGCCACTTTTTTCCTTCAAAAGAAAAATTTCAACCTCAGTCTTTAATTCAAACAACCTTTTCAGCATATTTCCTTTTGAAAGCCAACGCACCTCTGTGTGGAAAAATAATTTTGTTTACTCTGCATTGAGCTTATGACATAGCACTCCAAAAATTCTAGTTCTCAATTCACTAGTGTTAACAAAATTAACCACATCTATTGCAGTCTGCAGAATACTTTTCAGTTCATCTGGAAGGGTTTTAGCAGTAAGTGATAGTCGATGAATTATGCAGTGTGACACAATCATATCTTTATTCATATCTTTGGCTAATTCTAAGAACCCAGATCGAGAACCCATCATTGACGGTGCACCATCAGTGCATATTCCCACTACTTTTTCCATGGAATACTGATATCAGTGTTGATCGAAAGGACTTTATCAATTTTAGTGCACAATTATCAAAAGCTCTTTTTTATTGCAAGAGATGTAATATTTTATTTAAATTACTTATATGCTTAAAAAACAAATATTTAAATTTTACAAATACATTTTTTATCATAACTTTATCAAATTAATTATTTATTTTAAGTTATTTTAATGGGTTGGATATCTTTATCAAGAGTGCTGTTAGTTTTTTTTTTTATATTTCGTTTTAAAAGTTAATTTTGTCAGAACAGTTCGCGGACCTCCTGGAAGGCCTCCACGGACCCCTGGGGGTCCGCGGACCACCATTTGGTAAGCATTGATATGCACCAATCAGTAGTCCAATAGTAAATAGACCCTGTAAAAGCATTCAAAGTAATAGACTCCACATTAACCTGATTTCCGATCTTCTACTTAAAAAAACAAAAATAACATACAATTTTTTTAACTTCAGTTATATATGCTTTTGAGAAAAGTAACTAACTCTACTAAACATGGTCACGATTGGCCCATTTCTTGAAATAACATCAGATATGAACTTTTTCATATCTTTTTTGATTATTAATACTTTATTTACAATCTGTAAATTTAAGGACAATAAGTAAATTTGATTTATTAACAATTGGCTTAATTTGCTGGGCTCCACTGAAACAGCATACATAATTAAACAAAAACATTAAGATTTTTTTTTTTCAAATATATAAACAAAAAAACAAATGAGCAATTTATTATGTGTTGGGTTAACCTTTCTAAAAAAATTTCGCCAAATCTTCTTATTTAATGTTTCACCTTTGGAATGCGGAGATTATTGTGTATATATCTGTGGTCACAAGCGATAACCGTCTTAGTCGACTTAAGAATGATTTGAGTTATGTATGCAATCATATTCTACTAAAACCGCTTTATATTTATGTAAAATCCCCATTTCTCTATCGCTGTTTATTAAAAAGATATAAATAAAAATATACTGACCTAAGCTGTAATGAAACCTCATTGCATTTGGGAACCATTGTGAGAACCATTGTGGTAGAGGGTATAAAAATATTTATATAATTTTTCAAGTTTTAAATGAAGAATTCATTGATAACCTTCAGAATCGATTTTACAAAGGGATAATCATATTAAAAATTAAATTTATTATTATGCTTAGTTTTTTGGTAACTTAATTGCCGGAACACGCTTATGGTCTATACGTGTTTGGATTTAACAATGTATGTAATTTCTCTTGTTTAAATTAATTCATGTATAATTTTTTTCAATTATTTATGTATGTAAATATTTATATAGGTTCCACTTGTTATGAATAATAGCCATTGACAATTGAATGCTTTTCATATGAGCACGTTTAAAACTCTTAAAACAATAATATAAAAGACATCATATATTATTTGTTTTATTTCCATATTTATCCACACATTAATAAAAGAAAATATTATTAATTAATGTTTTTTGGCTTTCACTGTACATAAAAAAAGATAATTTACGTGTTTGTACAAGAATTACATAAAATGAAATATGTTTTCAATAATAAACTGGATCATAGATTGGTGAATTGACTTTATAAAATTGAATTGTATTAATTAATGCAAAATGTATAGAGAAAACAAGAAAAGTGGTAGAATATATTTTTTTTCTTCACCCGATACTATATTTAAATTAGGTTAGGTAGGTTGAAAGTGGCTGCTAAACCAAAGGAAAAGCACACTTAGACTCTGGGGTCCATTGTGATACCACGGGACGAATAGGTGTTCACCTCAGTCCCCACCGTAGAACCAGTTTGAGCTCCTGATGAAGCCCCTGATATGTGAAATGTCCACATTTGAGAGATCAGAGAGATCGTGAAGAAACGACGACCCCAATGTTCGAAGTCTCGTTCTGGAGAGCGCCGAGCAATAGCAAAGGAAGTGCTCTATGCTCTCCACCTCCTCCACATCCATGCAGCTACGACAGAAGTCATTTGACGAGACCCTGAGGCGTTCAGCGTGTCTCCCTATGACGCAGTGCCCAGTGATAGCAGCAACTACTGTTGAAATCTCCCCACGGGGGAGTGATAGTAGCGCGCTAGTGCGCTTATGATTTAGAGCCGGCCAGATCTGTCTCGTGATCCTGCACGTTAATCCATTAGCCCATCTGTTGTCGGTTATGCTGGCGGTGTGAAGCCGAAGTTCCAGCCTGTAAGATTCCAGGGGTATACCAACACATTTCAAGTCAGCTGGAACCCGTAAGGTAGTGCCCTGTCTTGCCAACTCGTCAGCTTTACAGTTTTCCGGTATATTCCTTTGCCCTGGGACCCAAATGAGTCTGATGTCGAACTGCTTGGCCATCTCATTTAAAGACGTGCGGCAGTTAAGGGTGGTTCTTGTTTTCAGGAACATTGATTCCAAGGATTTTACCGCGGCTTGACTGTCAGATTAGATGTTGACTGCGGTTGTAGACAGAATATTCCGACCCAACCAGTCAGCAACTTCCTTTATTGCCAGTACCTCTGCCTGATAAACACTGCAGTGGTCTGGCAACCTGCGAGCCAGATTTAGTCCAAGCTCCTTTGAATATACTCCGAAACCAACTTGACCACACAATTTCAATCCGTCAGTATAGAAATTTATCGAACGCCTGCTACATGGAACCCCCCCTGACTAGGATTCCCTGGTCGGTATCAGAGTTTGGTAGTGTCGTTCGAATACACTCCTCGGAGTGGTGTAATCCACGTTCAATGGTAAGTTCCTGTTATTCAGGATCACTCCATGGCCACAATTATGACCACGCCATTGTGTTGTGCTTCTTAGTCGAATGGCGGATGAGGCCGCCGACTGCTTTCCTAATATGTCCAACGGTATTAGGTGTAAGAGGATGTTCAAGGCATCCGTAGGTGTGGTACGAAGGGCACCAGTGATACACATGGAAGCCATTCTCTGTACGCTTGCAAGAAGGTTGGTATTAAAGGCCTTCTCTAGAGCAGGCCACCTGACGATGACCCTGTAAAGCAATATTGGGCGAACCACCGCTGTATAAATCCAGTAATCAATTTTCGTGCTGAAGCCCCACCGCTTACCAATGGCCTTTTTGCAAGAATATAAAGCTATAGTCGCCTTCTTCGCCCTTTCCTCCAAGTTCCGTCTGAAGTTCAGCTTCCTGTCCAGGAATACTCCAAGATACACGGCTCCATCAGAGAAGGCGATATCAGCACCGTAAAGAGAAATAGGGTCGAAGGTAGGTATCTTATACTTCCTCGTGAAAAGAACAAGTTCCGTTTTGGTCGGATTTATCCCCAGACCGCAACTACTTGCCCAGCTAGATAGCATAGTGAGAGCCCTCTGTACAATGTCTCTAAGTGTGGACAGAAACTTCCCATTTACGGCTATGGCCACGTCATCAGCATAGGCGACCACGTTGCAGCCTTGTCTCTCCAATGAAAGTAGCATTGAGTTCAGCGCTAAGTTCCATAGAAGTGGTGAGAGAACGCCTCCTTGTGGCGTTCCCCTGTTCACGAATCGGGATATTAGAGCCGTTCCCAATTTAGATGTTATCCGCCTGTTGGCAAGCAGATTTCTAATCAGTGAGAATTCACTGATAAAAAATTTAGTTTTCGATAGAAAATATAAAATGGTGGGCAATTTTTCTGATGATTTTATGGTGAATGAATTGAACAAATACTTTTAAATTTTTAATTCTTAACTATAAATATTATAACTTATAAACTACATATTGGAGTATATTTGTTTTCAGATTCTTTGACGGAAACAAAATTTTGTGATCTGCAAGAAATAACCTTCAATCAACCATTTACGTCCGCTTTGGGTATACGAAGGTCATCCCCTTATAGGGAATTTATAACAAGAGCTGTCGCAATGTTTCGTGAATCTGCATTACTACAATATAATGACAAAAAATGGGAAGTTGATAAAATCGATTGTACGGCCATAAAAAATGATGATGTTGAGGTTGATTTGGAACATTTTGCACCGGCTTTGGCTTTTTTAGCATTTGCTATACTATTGAGTGTATTGATATTTTTTATAGAAGTTATATATAAACATATAGAAATTAAGAAAATCGTATACCAAAAAAACAAAACTGTTAAAATTTAAAAGGGTTTTAAAATTATTTTTAAGTTTGTCAAGTTAACAAATTAAAAAGTGTATCTCAATTCTCTAATTTGAATCTTCTGAAGTATATGAGAAACTGAATGTATGGACTTTATTGCTTATACAGTGATGGACGTAAGTTCTCGCTATGCTTTGACATTTTTCTTTAGGAAGCCACCAAGTGTCAAAATTTTTGTACTAATATAACTATCGTAAATTTCAATGTTTATTAAGATGTAAACACAACTCGGACGAACGACGAATTTCGCAAAAATCGTTGCGAAAATTCGTCGAATGAAGTACAATTACGACGAATTCACATAGCAGCTTTAACGTCATTTACAAACAAGCAATTTATAAGAAATATTGGAAAAATATGAATAAAAGAATTTTTAACTTTGTACGAGTTATTAGAATTGTAAACATCATGTTCACATTTTTTTTTTAATTTTTATTTTTAATCTTTTATTTTCCATTTTTCATTTTTTATTTTTCATTTTTCAATTTTCATTTTGCATTTTCCATTTTTTATTTTTCTTTTATAATTTTTAAATTTTTACTTTTCATTTTTTATTTTTTATTTTTCTTTTTTCATGTTTCGTTTCTCATTTTTTATTTTTCATTTTTAATTTTTAATTTTTAATTTTTAATTTTTAATTTTTAATTTTTAATTTTTAATTTTTAATTTTTAATTTTTAATTTTTAATTTTTAATTTTTAATTTTTAATTTTTAATTTTTAATTTTTAATTTTTAATTTTTAATTTTTAATTTTTAATTTTTAATTTTTAATTTTTAATTTTTAATTTTTAATTTTTAATTTTTAATTTTTAATTTTTAATTTTTAATTTTTAATTTTTAATTTTTAATTTTTAATTTTTAATTTTTAATTTTTAATTTTTAATTTTTAATTTTTAATTTTTAATTTTTAATTTTTAATTTTTAATTTTTAATTTTTAATTTTTAATTTTTAATTTTTAATTTTTAATTTTTAATTTTTAATTTTTAATTTTTAATTTTTAATTTTTAATTTTTAATTTTTAATTTTTAATTTTTAATTTTTAATTTTTAATTTTTAATTTTTAATTTTTAATTTTTAATTTTTAATTTTTAATTTTTAATTTTTAATTTTTAATTTTTAATTTTTAATTTTTAATTTTTAATTTTTAATTTTTAATTTTTAATTTTTAATTTTTAATTTTTAATTTTTAATTTTTAATTTTTAATTTTTAATTTTTAATTTTTAATTTTTAATTTTTAATTTTTAATTTTTAATTTTTAATTTTTAATTTTTAATTTTTAATTTTTAATTTTTAATTTTTAATTTTTAATTTTTAATTTTTAATTTTTAATTTTTAATTTTTAATTTTTAATTTTTAATTTTTAATTTTTAATTTTTAATTTTTAATTTTTAATTTTTAATTTTTAATTTTTAATTTTTAATTTTTAATTTTTAATTTTTAATTTTTAATTTTTAATTTTTAATTTTTAATTTTTAATTTTTAATTCTTAATTTTTAATTTTTAATTTTTAATTTTTAATTTTTAATTTTTAATTTTTAATTTTTAATTTTTAATTTTTAATTTTTAATTTTTAATTTTTAATTTTTAATTTTTAATTTTTAATTTTTAATTTTTAATTTTTAATTTTTAATTTTTAATTTTTAATTTTTAATTTTTAATTTTTAATTTTTAATTTTTAATTTTTAATTTTTAATTTTTCGTTTTTCATTTTTCATTTTATCTTGAATTTTCATTTTGCATTAACCATTTTTTATATTTCTTTTATAATTTTTCATTTTTCGTTTTTCATTTTTTATTTTTCATTTTTCATTTTTCGTTTTTCATTTTTTATTTTTATTTTTCATTTTTAATTTTTCATTTTATATATTTCATTTTCCATTTTTTATTTTTCTTTTATAATTTTTCATTTTTTCGTTCTCAGTTTTCATTTCTCATTTTTTATTTTTCAATTTTCATTTTCCATTTTTTATTTTTCTTTTATAATTTTTCTTGTTTTATTTTTCATTTTTCAGTTTTCGTTTTTCATTTTTTATTTTTAATTTTTTACTTTCCATTTTTAATTTTTTATGTTTCATTTTTTATTTTTCATTTTTAATTTTTTTATTTTTCATTTTTCGTTTGACATTTTCCAATTTTCATTTCAAAAAAAGAAGCACTAAACGAAAAAGAATAAATATTAACAAAAACTATGTAAAAGAAGATTATATAATTAAAAATAGATTTTATTTAACTTATACGTTTTAAATAAAATATAAAACAATTCTTAAAGACAAAAATAACTTTATTTATGAAAAACATTTGAAAAACTAAAATAAAATACGGCCACTCAACCCCAATTTATTCGTTCGTCGGCGTAAAAAATATAAATAAACCTATCGCAGAGTTCGTTACGCACTACGTATTTCGTTCAAAGCACTGATTGTGTGCATTTTCATATACACAAATGTTTTTTATTTGTGACGACGAATATTCGGAACGAAAAATTCGTCGTTCGTCTTAGTTGTGTCTCAAACTTTAATTAATAAAATTTAAATGTTGACCATTCTGCATAATGTTAATTATTTTAAATATAATTATCAATATTATAATTATAATATTATAATAATAAAAGTATATAAATACTTCCACACTACATTGTGTGATATTGTGCTGGACGAATAAATATGAGTTGTTATAATCATAGAACATAAACGATAAGAAGAACAAATGTCACATCTGGCTCACTGCGGCTGAAATTTTAAATTCATTGGCGAAAAATCCAATTTTTTTTGTCGCCGATTTTTAAAATTTCAACACCGTTTTGTAGCTACTATATCCAAATTAACGTAGCCAAAAAATTCTGTTTTTTTAACTTCAGAAAAAGGTGATTTTTGTTGCTTTTTTTTATCGAAAATACGTGGATACTACTCGCGAGTTATCGTCGATAATGACCTGCGGTCGTCCTTACAAAGTTGAGAGGATTGCAGTCGTTAGTTTTGTAAGTGGTCATAACCCTACGGTTTAATATTAGGGATGTTTTGAAATATTTATTAAACTACTATATTTGTGTCAAATTTAAAATTTTGTGGAATAGAACTTCTAGGGAACAAAATGGAACAAGAAACGTATATCACCCAGAGGAAGGTGAAACTAACCGTATGTATACTTTTGCATTTTAATGAAATTACTCAAAAAATTTCAATTTACGGTAATTTAAACAACCCTATAAGTATATAATTGTGTGTTAAATTTGTTCTTTAGGTATTTTATAGCGTATAATAGTCATTATTTGTTCGATTACCAGTAATGATACCTGCTTACAAAACACACCACCCTTTTGATATATTTGTAAGTAAGAATGTCAATACACAGCGGATGTAATTAATTTGTAACCTGGGTTTATTTATTATCATAACTTTTTATACCTATTTATTTTACCTAACGATGCACTAATGCAAGTAGTAAAAAAAAACACACTCAGTTAATTCATTTGTATAGTGGGTTTTTTATACATCATTTTAGGTAGTAATGCACTAATGCCGTTTTCTCACCTTTTTATTTTACATAGAAACATAGTATGATGGCTGACGAAACGACTTATGGGAATGTGACATTTGAATACAAACACAATTGCTAAAATATATTTTACCAATAACAGTCGCAAACAAAAAGATTCAGAAAAATATGGAAGAGTATTTTAGGAAAAAAAAAAAACAGGAAGATGTTCTTAGTTACGTTAAAGTAAAATTAAACTTAAATTCGTGTAGCATCGACATACAAGAGCAATTATCTTATTTCGACAAAGCACTAAAAAAACGCTACATATAAGTTAGCTATAATAAACAAAACTTTTATATAAAAAGCGCAAGGTGGTTAGGTTAGGTTAAGTTAGGTTGGATTGGTCGCCCGCCCGAAGGCGGTTACACTCGGTGGACATATGGCCCAATGTGATACCCCATAGAAAGTGCCGGAAGGTAGAGATAGGAAGAGACATTAAAGAGTACATATATATAGTGTAAGGGGTATGGAAAATGAAAAGAAAAGAAAAGAAAAGAAAGAAAATAAAAGAGAAGAACAAGTGAAAAAGACCTCACGTTATCGAATAACCTTTGTCCTAGATATCTAAGGCGCCGCTCATTCAGTCCTGGACATTCACACAGCAAATGTTGCACTGACTCCTCCTCGTCCACATCCATGCAGCTCCTACAAAAGTCAGCTCTCGGGACACCTATTCGTTCAGCCATCCGCCCTACTACAGAGTGTCTAGTGAGTACTCCAATAAGTACGCTGATTGTCCCTTTACCAAAACCAAGGAGTGATTTCGTTCTCCTAGGATTTGAGATATGATTTGAGATATTCTGCAAGAGGTCAGTTGCGTCCAACTTGTCTTTAATTCAAGATCAGCTGCCTCTTGAATCAGCTTAGACAGCTCTGATAGAGGGATTCTAATATCAGTGTCCATCGTCACGCTCAGAGGAACTGAGCCTTTCCGCGCACACTCATCAGCCAGCTCGTTTCCTTTAACCCCACTACATCCTGGAACCCACATCAGCCTCACGGTGTGCTGCCGGATCCAGTCGAGCGACCTGATACATTCCCTCACACACTTCGATCTAACTGTCCTCGATTTCAGAGCTTTGAGAGCAGCAAGGCTGTCAACGTAAATATTAATGGTCGCTGGATCAATATGCCGTTCGAGAATTATGTTCGTTGCAATGAGAATTGCGTGAATCTCGGCCTAAAAAACGCTAAATTTCTTAGGGATTCTCCGAGATTCCTGAATGTCAAGTTGCTTGGAGTAGACCCCTGAAGCTGTACCCTCTTCCATCTTCGAGCTGTCGGTATACACTGAGATCGCAGCCCTGTCTATGACAGAGTTTACGGCCCTCGCTTCCCTAGTCGGTGTTTGGATCATAAAGCTACCCCCAAAATTCATCGCCGGTGACATATAATCGGTTTCCCCATCAATTTGTGTCCCGCGCACTCTCCGTAGTATTGTGCCGTATCACCAAGTGCTTTGTTCCGGTTTATAACACTCCCTTAAACGGAGAACCACTTTCGCTGCCGTGCTCCTGATGAAAATATTAATAGTCGTAATATTCACTATTATCTCCAGTCCCGCATGTGGTGTCGATCTAATGGTTCCGGTCGTGCCCAGACAGGCCAATCTCAGGAGTCAAGAAAGTCTGGCCCTTATGTCCACAGCACCCACCATACCAGATTTCCACTGGCCAAAATAGGTCTGATTATCGCACAATACATCCAGTGGATGATCTACGTTTGAGACCCCATCTTCTGCCATACGTCCTCCTGCAGGTGTAGAAGGCACATAATGCCTTCTTAGTCCTTTCCTCGACGTTCCTCGACCAAGTGAGTTTCGAGTCCACAATAACACCCGAATACTTCGCCTCCTTTGACAGGACCAGTGTCCTCCCGTCCAGTTTTGGAGGATTGAACTCCACTATTTATCTAATTTTCCCATATTCAGGAATTGCAGCTGATGTGAGAGCGCTCGTGTGGGTATCTTCCATCACCTCATCTCTGAAACCCGGGGAGTGAGTATCCATTACAAGTTCAATTGTAACATTGCTGCTTTTCGCGAAACTGCCGTCAGGTTCCATAAGAAAACCCGGCGTGCTCGGGTCCTTGGAAAGGAATTTGCGAAGCCTTGCCACTTCGCTAGTTCCCTCAAGTTCATCACAGAAACTGGCCCACGATTCCCTCTTAGCCCTACGTGTCGTCTTTTTGAAAGCATTAAAACTCAGACTGTTATTATAACAATCCTCAGTTTCTTGTGTTTTTTCACCTTATTAAAGAGTTTTCTGGTTTCCGTTCTGAGTAGATTATGCTCCCGGGTCCACCACGATTGGTTGATTTTTCTAAAAGGCAAGCGCTCAGGGCATGAATATTGATATACTTCTTTAAGTGTTTTCATCACTACACATGCTGAGTTCTCCACATCTTGAATGCTGCCCGGCCCTTCCATATTTAGATGCCGTAGATTTTGCACAAGGCTGCAGCATTTGACCCAGCTAGTCTTCCTCGGATTCCGATATGGAAAAACTCCCCCAAAGAGATGTCAATGCTATAGATTACCCAGAATTCTAACAGTGTCCGAATTCGATACTAAAGTTATATTAATAACCTGGTCCCTAATCCTATTATAGAAAGAGGGAAAATTTCCCCTATTTGCTATAATCAAATAAGTGTTTAGAAGGTAACCAAAAATG